>JARHVA010002518.1:870000-892500 GCA_037957365.1 Torreya grandis | reverse complement strand
AAATATTTGGTCTTCAAGAATTTTGTTTAGGGTTTATGTTTGAATTATTTGGTTCAAAAGAATAGTTGGCTCGGTCTCAACATAAAACCTAACTCCTAACTACTAAAAGCCCACTAGAATAAGCCAATAAAATGGAACTACTTCATGACACTTGCCAAAGAATGTAAATATGCGGCTTCCCCAAAAACTAAACTAACAAAGTTTGAATTATACAAGTAAAGAAAGTATATAAATATTGGACATTAAAAGCACACAAAATAAAATTGAATGTAAAAGGATATATCAATAACTTGTGGCTATTGATGTGCTCATTGATCACAAGTGAATTTGAACTCAATTTCTACTCTACAAATAAAGCCTTAGCTACCTATGAATCCATTGCAAAGAATCAAGTAGACAAAAGGAGTTTTAAAATTCTAGGAAGCTAAATTTATGTAAATTAGATAATTGCAATGGCTTTATCATCCTGGGTATTCAAAGGAGTATTTCCATCATCCCCATTTTCCATTAAGGTTTCTATAGAATATAATGATATGATGTTTAACACAATAATTTTTAATGATAGGTATGCGAACTATTCAAAATTATGAGATGCCATTGATGTTGTCAATGAATTTTATCATGAAGGAGATTTATCCCTAACACAGTGCCAATTGGTAATAGACCTACTCTCCCTCAAGAGATAAGGACTGCACTTCATGGTAACCAAGCTCAAAGTTATGCCCTATATCGGCCTACTATGGGACTTGTTCTTTACTAGTAAGGTGATGCAATATGTCTTATTGCATCACATAAATCATAAAATAATCATCACTTGTATTTTAGGAGATGATTTCCAAAGGTACTTATTATTTCTATTTCTAGATGCAATATTAGATATGCATAGGGTAGTAACATGGAACAAACATAATTCAATAGAGAAAACTCTGAGCTCATGGATTCTTCCTAAGGAGTCTATGGTTTTGAAGGGAAATGCATCTATACCCATTAGTAAATTTAGAATACAAGCTCGCATTGGGATGACCTTTTTAAATAGATGATATGGCATGCCAAGTATCCATTTTCTCCACCTAGATTGAGTGTTGATGCTAGACATGATGATGAAATTTGACATGAATTTTTCCCTAGGAGAGATTATCATCTTTAAGCTAAGGGAACAAGTTATACATAAAGGCAAATGGCCTAATTTAGCAAGCCATTTTTATATGATGTCATACATCCTAGATGCAATAATGGGAATAGTGTATAAGGAATTTGGGGAGCTTTGGTACCCAGCTATTGACTATATAAAAAATCACATCTATGATTACTATCAATTCATGCACATATATGTGTATATTAAGCATATCACTTAGATTGAAGAGGATGTATATCCATAAGTGTTATAAGCTATTCATGAGGCCTTCTTACTTATAATATCAAAGAACATAGTAAATACATTAGCTCCTTGAGGTGGCTATTGGTTATACCTATATTATACAGTGATCATGGTCCCTGGCAATAAGGTCACCCCCCTAAACCTCCCTAAGTATGTACCAGATAAAATCATAGAGTAAGAAATTGCATTCTAACTTTAGTGGAGTGTGGATAAGGATATTATAGAGTAGAAGAAAGGCATGCTCTATGGGTCTCACATGATAAAAGGATGAATGTGCTATATAATGGGGAAGCATTTCAAGGATGTGGGCAATAAAAATATGCATTATCAGTTGGCCACCCTAACTCATAGAGACTAGGATCCTCATGGTCAAATTCAAAATCATATCTAGGGCTTTGGTATTCCATACCAACATGTTCCCTATGATGATGATTTTTTGTTCTTAAACACAAAAGATGAATCCCAAGTCATATAAATGGCACAACTTGTGGGGTTGAGAAAAGAACACTTGAAGATTATTCAGGGAGAACCATACATTTTGGTTCAAGAGATGTAGATAAGGATTTCACCCCTAGAGGATGGACTACTTTAGATTTTTGGGTCAATAGACCCCTACAAATAATAAAGGAATAAGGGGATCCTTCTTAAGAAGCTCCCCAATTATTGAAGGCTATGAAAAAGAGCCTAGTGTGAGTGAAACTAAACATAGGGGATCTCAAAAGGATCTAATTGACTTGCAATCCTCTAATGTAGAAGGCCAAGATCACCCAATTATATTACCAGTATAAGAGTTTGCTACTAACTCTATTCAACAAGGTTCCTCCTTAGCTAAGAAAGCCACAATCTATTACAAGATGAATATGAGGGCTCTTCCCCTCTCGAGAAACCTAATTACTAATGAACCACCATAGGGCATAATTTTAGTTCAACAACAAATAGTGGTAGAATAAGTAATAAATGAAGAGGAGGAATTAGAAAGAGTAAAGGAACTAAGCCTTATAATTGACAAAGGGAAGTCACTAATCAAAGATGACCAATCTGGTAAGAAGGCTTAGCCTTTAGTCCCTTCTTCCCAAATTCCCTCTTTTATTCCCATTTTTGGTTCAGTTCCCCTTAGTGTTGTCTTAAAATCACCTTTACTCACTCCTAAAGTAGAGCATGTTACCTTTATCACTGTTGTTTTAATTTACCCCACAATGCTAGCCATGTCTATTGTTACCACCACTGTGAGCATTCCCTCTAATACTACCACAATCTAGCCTAATACTAGAAGGAGGGATTATAAGAAGGTTGAAGGAGCATTGGAAAGCTTAGAATTGCATGTTTCATCCACTCAGATTAAACTTCAAATGCCCTCCACCAAATCTTCACAAGATACTAGTATGACATCATTAAAGAAATTTAAGAGGGGAAAAAAAGTATATACAATCCACCCACTCCCACAATATGAAGGTGTGGATTGGTCCCAAATCATATTTCCCTCCCTTCCTAACTCAGTACTCAAAAGAGATTTAAAACAATAAAAAAAATATCAATCAATGGAGTCTATAGCTAGGGATATATAGTCAATAAAGTCAGCCTATCTAGTTATTCCACCATGGGCAGTTGATCTTAGATCAAAGGCTTCTCAAAATCCTAATTTCAAAATCATATAATTGCCATCAATAACCTCCTTATTTGATAAGCCCTCATGAAGCATCCAAAGGGTCAGGAAGAGGAATTAGAGGATGAAGCTATGAGGGAAATCATTCTTAAATAAAGATACTAAGTATTTTCCTTATCCAAAAGTAAGAACATATAGCTAGGGTAGTCCCCATATATAGAGAAATTCAATTCCCTTGCTAAAAATCATAAGGATGCTATGATAAAATTGCATAAGGGGATAAATATGGCTAGGTAGGATATTGAGAAAGAGTTATAAAAAATAAAGTAATAAAAAAAAATAATCCATATCCCTCAGGGAATTGAGACTAAAGTTTAGTAGGATATATCTAAATTGTATAATTCTCTAGAAGCCATTGAGGTAATGAGGGCAAAATTGGCTACCCATATAGCTCAGACTCATTAATTATTTAATTATTTGAAATGGGATGAAAATAAATAGAAATTAATTATTTTTTATACTAATAATAAGGTATATATACATCTTGATTTTATGACACAATTGGAGGCTTCAAACACCCTCAATTTGGTAGTAATTAGAACTCAGGAGGCTAGAGAGTGTATTATAATAGTTGGGGCAGTAATGCCCAAATATCAAGAACATGAAGCTCTCATTTTATAAATATTAGAAGAATTGAAAATATATAAGGTAAGGAAAAATATAGGAAAAATTATTAGTAGAATCAATTTTTATCAACTCCTTCAATAGGCATCCAAGAATTTCAAGTAGAGTCTTCAAGGATTGGTTCTTGAGGAAATTGAAGCTGTATTGAGTTTTTCTAGAAAGAAGGTGATAGAAGTAGATATCTTCAAGATTAAATTATAGAACACTAAGGTAGAGCATGAAAATATCCTCAAGTAGATTAATAGGGTGTAAAAACCATCATTACTCAACTTGGACATCATCAAACAATAACATGATGCAACACATAAACGTTATCTTGAGTTGGAAGCAAATATGAAGATTGATATTTCAACTTCTAGTTTGACACAATTATCTACAATGATGAATCCAATATTTATTTCATCCATGTAAACACCCACCCAAATAATTTTATATGCATCAATACAAAGGTAATAATTTTGTACTCGTAGTATACTTTTGTTATAACTTAAGTATGAAAGTTGTCCAAATTATTTGTAAGCATGCACATGTTTCATCACATTTTAAAAGCCAACTTTATTTTTAATAGTTGTAAGATAACTATATGTATACATTACATATATTTTTGTAACTAAAATTATAACTAAGGTTTTAATTATTCCATGTAATCAAAAATTTTCATGTACTTGGAGGATGAGGCGATATGTCCCCAAGTCTATACAAACATATGTAACCCTCATTTTCAAGGGTTGGAAAATTCAATACATAAGCAAATCAATTTTTGATTGTCATGCATGTGTTGGTGTAATTTATCTCAAAATTTTGTGTAGTTATGTTTTTATCTTTTTGTTTGTTTGATCTAGTAATTCTAAGTGTGCAACAACTAAAAATAATTATTCTTGTTATGATTAATATGCTGATTTTAGATGTGCAATAACTATTGAATAATTAGCAGTTATATTGATTATTTATAAGTAGGTTGACTGTCTCATATTTCTAAGTGTATAGAGGTTTTTTATATGATATAGTATTCTATGCATGAGCAACATATATCTTAGATACCTCCTTGGTCTGATTCATAATCTCCTATGTATGGTTGTGCAATAGCTACTCCAAAAGGAGCAACCTTTGGCCTAGATCTTTGAGTTTCATATATCCAGCTATCCCAAACTACTTGGCCATGTTTGTATGTGTGTGTGAAATAGCTACTAGTAGAAAATATTGGTTATGAAAACAATTGTAAATGAATAAACCAACATAAAAGGTAATTCTTGAAGCCATAGAGCCCCCTTATTTTCTGCTCTACCTTTTCTTCTCTTTTTGGAGTTTATTTTTAAGATGTGCCCACTTTAGATTAATATCCATCTAGCCACCAACTCACCTAGCTTTAACTTTATTTTAGATACCATTCATCTATACATAGTCCTAGTTAACAAATTATATGCCCTACCTATTATTGCATCACCTGGTTGTTAAACCATATACTTGTAACTAGTGTCTTTGAATGGAGTTTACATCCATTGTGATCCTAAAATGTTAGAGGCTACGTCATTATGAATTGGTGTGTATAAAAACCACATCAATAGAAATGAAAGCAAAGTGAAATGACTAGTATAAATGAAAAATAAGCATACATGGACTTACCTAGGAAATAAAGCCCATGAAGCTAAATCTGAGTATGTGAAGTTGAGTCTTTATATGTGAAGCATGATCCAATGTGTGACCTATTGACCAAATATAAATTTTAGTCAAATTTTATCAACCCATACTATTTTTAACTTTTAAATAAGGTTTCATGTATCCTATGGGGACTCTTATTATCCTATACATCTTTCTTATCCTTCCCTTAGTCCTTATCTAAGTTCATTCTCCTTATATTAAGCTAGTCAACCAAATTCAACCTTGGTCAAACCTAGTCAAAGATGGTCAAAGGATAAAATTATGTTTAAAATGTCATAAGGTGATTCTTGACATGATTTAATGTGTTTACAAGTCATAAATTGATCACTTGCTAGGTTTCATATGCAAAAGGGGTCATTTGGCCACGTTTATAGTTTAATTAATGACATGTATGGAATTTTTAAGCAAAATATTTACCACCAAAGTTAATATAAACATGGAAGAGGTTAGGAGATATCAGGATCAGTTAGATAGGAGTTAAAAAGTTATTTATATGCAAGAAATGGTAGTTTTTGGAAAATAGGCCCCTTTGGGCACTTTTACAGACTTCTTGAGTTCACTTGTAGCTAAAAAAATGGGTGGAGTGTCTCTTAACCTCCACACACCAATTTAAATACTTGGAGTGTAGATATTTCATAAAAAATTGCATCTATAACTTCTTTTTCTCCCTTCTTATCTTGAAAAGCAAAAAAAGGTCAAATTCAAACAATTGGTGTGGGCTGTACATGTGGAGCTAGGAAGAATGGTCTTGGTGGGTGAAAGGTATTTGAATCCACTTAACTTTCATATTAAGAATTATTATATTGGTGGGTCCTCCTTTATGAATAATCACTAACA
The DNA here is from genome assembly GCA_037957365.1 of Torreya grandis. Lineage (NCBI taxonomy): Eukaryota > Viridiplantae > Streptophyta > Pinopsida > Cupressales > Taxaceae > Torreya > Torreya grandis. Next base: position 886,339 of record JARHVA010002518.1, on the reverse strand, counting down.
CTCTAGGTAGTTTTTTATGGATTTACAACCATGAGGGGTCTCCTTTTGAGCCATTTTATGACTTATATGTGTTTTTTATTGGTTTTATGTTTTCACATGATTATAATGACTCATACACATATTTTAAATTACCATTATATCATATAGATCATCAAATGACAAAGAAGCCTCTTAAAGGCTTGGATAGTTCACAAACTGCCAACTAAGCACTTACAAGCATCTTGAGGGAGTGTTTTCCACATTGGAATGAAAACATGAAGATTGTATTAGATATTTGAAAACATTAATATGTATTTATAGATATTATATAAAATTTTGAGCCTTTGATATGTCAAAATAACACCCAAAAGGTTGAGTTTCTCCTCACTATCAGCCTTTGACAGTCAACATATAATTTGCAAATGTCTTCTAGATTGGAAATTTGGTATTGAAGCAAGGTCCCATGTGTGTTTTGATGGATAAAAATTAAAATTTGACTAATGATATTTAATGGTCCTTGAAATATTTTATTGACATATTTCTATTAACTCAATACCCTACCTGTGTAGAGCATGCAAATGCACACCTATAGGTGGCTTAGCAAGACACCTACAAGATATTATATAAAGGAATGAGATAGATTGACATTTGAGAGATATTAGTATGATAATAAGGTATTTTAAATGTAGATGAGGGTAGTAAGATAGTGAGATAAGATGAAAAATCATGTGAAGAAGGTAAGGACTATTTTAGGGTTGTCTACTGTAAAACTACTCAATAGACCACCCCTTGATTTTAAAAAGCATCATGTGAGATAGACAAAGGAGATTTAAATGAAATTGAAAGGTTTAGGTGTGTTTTACCTAATATGGAAAAGGTTTTCACAAATTTTGAGGATAAAATTATAAATGGAGAGAGGTTGTTAGAGGTTCAAAATTGTCCAAAAAACCACTGAAAATTGACAGTGATACCTACATGATTTTGAAAGAAGGTTCACCTTAAAACTGATATTAAGAGTCCTAGACTATGAAAAAAAGGGGGAAAAATTTAAAATGTTTAAAAGGACACTCCTGATTACTTATTTCATGAGAGAGGATGTTCTTGGATGTAATGACCTTCTAGGCCCACACCTTATCTGTACACAGGGCAAATTGTGCACTTGAGTAGGGTCATAAGGCATACGTTCAAAAACTCATGTTAAATAACTAAATTTATTTTAAAGGTTAATTAACTGAAATTATTTAAAATATTATGAATCTCTATCAAAGAAACTCAACCCTTGAATAATTATTAGGAATCCTAGGTGCACTTACATCCTTTGTACGGACTGAGACATGGGTCAAATAAGGAAGTCAACAGATAGACATATATTATGATGGTTTTAACCATATAAGAGGGATTAAAATTAGTAAATCAGGTTTATAAATTTTAATATGATATTATGAAGGATTTATCTACCATACTACCCTAATCAAACCTACAAAGTGACCTACAACCAAACCAAATTGACTGTGGAAGGCAGTGAGTAGTGTGAAACCTTGAAAGTGATAATATGACTTAAGAATCAAGGTAATGGGATTTATTTTACCATTAAATTATTTTAGGAAGGATATGGGATATTTTTAATGCCTTTATATGATCCTGAAAGAAATACATCTATAAGAAAGTGTCTCAACCCACTGTTGTAGTCAAACAAAATCTTAGCTTGGAAGGAACAAGATGAGGGTTTGACTACATAGGAAGAAAGGGAAGGAATAATTTTTCTAAATATGGTTAAACATGATAAAATTAATGTAATTTTTTTCCCAAGACACTCTCAAGATACCAAAAGACCTTTCTCTCTTGGCAAAATTAACTCAGATCGTATAGACAGGCTGGGAAACCCTTGGTTCAAAGGGTAAGCATGGAGATTTCACTTAGGAGAAAGGTTTTAGGTGGTTTAAAAAGTTAAATAAACATTAAGTAATTTTTTTATATAATTTATAAACAAATTATAATCATGAAGGTGGTTTTAAAAGATCATCAATGAGGAGGTTTGAGCAAAAATATGAAAAAAATTGGGGTTTCAAACCCCTTTTTTAAAAGATTGAGATGGTTAGACCCTATAACCATGAAATTATAAATTTTTTAAATTAAATTTGGTAATTATGAAATTTTAAATCCTCAAAAATATTCAATTTTCACAAAAAAAAGGGCAATATGGCTCTATTTTGTCTCAAAGTTAAGGTGCTTTTTTCATGCACAAGAATGGCAGTTTTGGGGAAAAGTGATGAATAACAAACCAAAATTTAGTTTTATCAGTAAATAAGGTTATAATAGATGGGGTAAACATGGATAAACATGATAAATCATTATATAATTTTGGAATATAGATAAAGTGGTATGGACAAGGAGGTCTGCAGGCAAACCTAGTGAACCAACATGCAAATTTAGATCCTCATGCAAGGTCATTTCAAATTACAAATTTTGAAAAGAATTATAGTGATTTGAATAATGAAAATGGGGGTGAAAATTATGTTTAAAATATATTAAAGTTCATGGTAAGTGTAAACATGAGTCTTTTGGCTCAAAGGTGCAAGCAAACCCATTGGCAAGGTATATACCTAGTCTCAAAATAAGGGTTAGTTTCATCCTAAACCCTTGGTAAAATATTATAGGGATTGGAGAATGTTTATAGGGAATTATCAGAGGTGATTAAACCATTTTTTTATAGTAAATACTTGTAGGAAGCCATATTTTGACTTGAAAGCTCCTAGACCCTATAGAGTGATTGAAAATGACTCGAGTGGCTAAGTTAAGAAGCTCAAAAATCCCTTGATAATTTGCATGGGACCCTGAGGTGAATATAAAGGTTATAGAGGGTCATAAATAAGATATCATTGGAATTTTATTAGATTTCCAATGTCTTTTCTTTATGAATAAATGTTAAGACCCAAAATCACCTCAAAACCCTTGTAAACCCTCCTTAAGGACCCAATTGGGAAAAGATTGAAAATTAAACATGAATATGAAATGGAAATGCAATTAAAATTTGGTAATATGTATAGGAATCTCTTATGCACCCTCTAATTCAATTTTTCTATATGGAACTATATGAAATAAGTCAGAACATGAATATTTTTGACCTTTTTATGTGTTTTGTAGGCATGGAAAACCTTAAAGAGGCCAAATAAATTTTTAAGGAGAGTTAAGGAATTATTATAAGTCCTCATGTACATTTTATCATCCATATAAACTCCTAATACTATCTAATATCTCTTTTGTTTTAGCCAATCTAGTGGGCAGATAGTGAACACTTAGGGAAAAGTAGTGAAACTCAATTTAGAAAGCCTTTTAAGGCTAATTTATTGAAACTATTGCTATGTAAACCTTGGAAAAATTTCATCCCTCCTTGTGCATGGATTATACTAAATAATTAGGGAGGTTTTATGTGCCAAGTGTGAAAGGTGCATGGAGAGAGCTCATTTTGGGACTATCATGGATGATTGTGCATGGCCAGAATGATAGGAACGATCATAGGATAATAAAATACATGTGAGGGATTTTAAATAACCATTCCTACTCAAACCCATCATTATACTTGATCAATTATAATTATAGGTTAGTTTTGGAAGGCAAATCATGAGGGGTAGTTTTTTGTGTAAGGAAATGAGTTTCTAAACCACTTTGCAGGTCTTGAATGATTGGAGATGACATTTTTAGCTCCTAAAATTACATGTATCACCCCATATATTCATCCAAATTAATTTTAACTAATTTTCATCTATGGACACTTATCCTTGTGCCTCTTGATCTTCTCTTTTCTCCCTCTTCTTCCAAGTTTTATAAATGTGAGCCTTTTGGCTATTGTATGGATCTAACCATAGCTGGTATGGTGAAGCCATACTAAAATGACATCAAAATTTGTCTTTAAACATTGAATATAAGTATAATTATGATTTGTGAACATTTTTTCTAAGTGTGTGAGTGATGAATACTAGATCTAAGTGATAGTATCATCCTTACTCCCTTTATCCTTCATGTTTAAACAAGAGTTCTAATTTTAATAGGTCATGTGAAGTTTTTTTATTGCACTAGACTCTTATTCAAGTAATCAATTGTCTCTATGGTGTGAAATCTACCCCTAGGTCATTTATATTGTTCATTATCCCATGTATGCTAGGTTCACATTGAAGCAATTATGTTAGAATCCTTCAATCCCTAGAATTGGTCTTGGAAAGCTTTGTGCCGAGTAGAAGTTTGATAGTCTATGGTATATATCTTGGTGGATCACCTCTTTAGTGTAGTTTTCCAACTTATGAAAATATTATAACTCTTTCCCATGAATAATCATTATATTAGGTGATAGGCATTCAAAGAATAATCTAGGGAGCTATCCCTTATAAAATAGAGATTCATCTCTCTTACAAGTTCCACAAAACTTGAGAGATGATTCAATGTTGCATCAAAATTTAGGAGCTGAATACAATGTCCTAGGGTGCATAATTTGATGCCAACATGACCTATAAATTAAAAATACATAAATCAATCCTTACTTAAGATACATAAAAATAAAAATACTATGTTGAGTAAATAAGTAACTGGATAAAACTGATTAAATATATGGGAAAGAGGAAATGAATGAATACACCTCATTGGGTATGCAAACCAATGCATGAACCTAGTAGCAACATGTGTGTGTGTGTGTGTGTGTGTGTGTGTGTGTGTGTGTGTGTGTGTGTGTGTGTGTGTGTGTGTGTGTGTGTGTGTGTGTGTGTGTGTGTGTGTGTGTGTGTGTGTGTGTGTGTGTGTGTGTGTGTAATGATAAATCAATTAATAGCTTGAAAATATTTGATAGATTTCTCAATCCTCATGTGTGGGTGGCTTAATAACTCAATCCAATTTTGACTCCATCATTGCCCACCCTTGGTTGGTGGATCATGACCTATAAATAGCTTGGATTAGACTGATAGTGTGTCTAACCCTCTCATGTGGGTGGCTCAAGAAATCAAGTATAGTATGAATCCATCATTGATCACCCATGTGTAGTATATTCATATGAAACTAAACTACACAAACTACTATAAATATCTACTTGAGTATATCTAGTTGTGTATGTTGGCTTCATGAACACTCAAGTATATTAAGCAACTCTAGGCCAGTCAATAATGATAACCACTAAAAATGGATTAAGGAATGAAATAGGTGATAACTTAGAATGTGATTTCAAGTGTATATATCATAGATAATGATATTTAATTTTACATTCCATCTGATCAACCAGTGTGTAGCTGAGCATATGGAAATAATGTGTTATGCACATGCCCCTGATCTGGTATCTAAGTATATTAATTCTAGATTGAGTTATAATAATTTTATCTAAGTATCTAAAATAAATATGGTAATGGTCATGCCATGCATGATTGCCCAAATTTGAGTAATTTATATGATTCTAAACTAATCTAATATAAATACAAGCAAAAACTTGAGTATAACTAATAACATGTAACTAGATCTATGCAAACTTGTACTATACCTACTATATCATTCTAGATAATCTAAGTTATTCTTAAACTAAGGTTAATGGATAATATCACCACATCTTAGAAATTAGAACCATGTGGTGCTATTATCCCTATTTGGGTGTTAATGCCTTTTTGGTCTAAAATCTATCATTATACTACTTTTTGACTCACTGTCTTTCCATTGTGTTCACTTATGTCTAATTTTCTAAAACTAAACCTATGTGCTAAAAAATGTTCTATGAGTGAAATATAGGATCATGATCTTTGTGACAAACCCCTAGGAATTACCCCTCTTTTTAGGTTAGTTGTTAAACTTATGTAAGAAATATCTTCAAAATAAAATTTTGTACTAAATATGGGTTATCTAGAACATATATGATAATTACATGACTATCTAGTATAGTGTCTTACATAACATTAGAATTAAGATAATATGAGCATAAGTATGTAGTTTAAGATGTATGTCATGTATAACATTACATAAGGGTGTTAATATAAATGTAATCAATGTACGTAACAACAAATATGAGTAGAACTACGTAGCTACCTAGTGAAATGGGGCATAATGTCCATCAAAACATCCAAGTAGGGAGGGAAAATATATGAGGTCCCTCATGGCATAAAAAAATGGCATGTGTAATAATAAAATACAAGTGTCATGGCCATGACACATATAAGAAATCATACATACAAGACACATGAGGCATGCAAAATAGGCCAAGGGGACACAATGTAAGGGACATATGCACATGTCGCTAAATTTGAGAAAAAAAGACATACAAGGACATGTTTAAATTTCCACATATGCAAGAAAAAAATAAGTTTGCTTAGAGCTACATAGAAGGACATGTTCAAATTTATGTATACATAATCAAGATATCACACACAATTGTATGGGCACTTGTCCAAGGCATACATACTATCAATATAAGTGGTGTAGAGCCAAAGAGCAATGACATTAAAATGCCCTAAAATAGAAGAAGAATAGAAATATAATCAAGTCTAAACTATGTAAGATAGAAATGAAAACATGAATGATCATGTAATACAAATCTATGTAAGAGCGAGTATGTACATGTGTTGAGTATAAAGTAGTAATAGCAAGAAAAAATATGAGTATGAGTAGAAATGATCAATGTCAAGATATAACAATTCTAAAATTATAATATAGAGAATGTAAGGATAGAATCTAATAATTAAAAATATGAATAAGATTCCCCCAAGTGAGTGAATGTGTCAAGTGAATAACCATGAATCGGTGTATATGCTACTAGTGGGTAGATGATAAAAAGTATGGATTAGTGTAGTGGACTTGAGTCCTATAAGCAAGTTGCAAGCACTCAAAAAGAATAAGTGAAGCATGTAGTATGATAAAAATAACTACACTAAGATAGCTAACATATGTAGTGTCTAGAAAATATAAGAAATGTAAACATATCAATATATATGATCTATGGATTTTGTGTTTTGTGAATAATTATTTAAATGTTTCTATGTTTTTGACATATTTCATTTGATTATACATAAATACATACATACATACATATATGTGTGTGTGTGTGTGTGTGTGTGTGTGTGTGTGTGTGTGTGTGTGTGTGTGTGTGTGTGTGTGTGTGTGTGTGTGTGTGTGTGTGTGTGTGTGTGTGTGTGTGTATGTGTGTGTGTGTGTGTGTGTGTGTGTATTTATGTATAATCAAATGAAATGAACTATGTACAAGGAGAAAAAGAGAAGGAAAATATGTAAAATAAAAGATCAACCATACTAACCAATGAGTCTCATGGGAGACTCAATATCACTATAACCTATTGTAAATAAGGAACTATGATCATGTGTACTATGTGAAAGGGAAACTATGATCTAATAATCTATTATAGTGAGTAATCTATATTTGTATCTATATTTGCATGGGTAGTGGTGCTAAAAATAAGTGGCACTAATTGTGTTATCCAATGAAACATAAGAGTCTTAGGAACCCATCTATTAGAAGACACTTTAGGTGAAATAGGTGCCTTGTGCTAAAATTTTTGAGAACCCAATAATATAGATCTTAGCAAAAAGTGAGTGAAGAAAGGCCCTCTAGAAACTGTGACATATCTTTAATGCAAGGGTCTCTCTAATAATGGTCTCTATGGGAGAGTATGCATACATGCCAATATTCTCAAAGTAAACCTTGCCTTCACTGGTGGCTATACTAAACTCTATGATGTATCAATAGGAATTATGATTTCAGATGTAACTAATAACTATGCTATATATGTTAACTATGCTAGAACTATAACAGGTGATTGTGAAGTAACTACCTTTGGAATAAGTAGAGGACACTCATATGGAATACCCTCAACTTAAATGACCTAATTTGAATTTATGTATTTCAAGAATTTGTGTAATATGGATGGAATGGCTCATAGTTATTGTATCCATGTCCTACCCAATAACATATCAAACATACTTGCACTAGGTACTACTAAGAACTGAGTGGCTATATGTGTTGGTCTAACCTATAATGGAAGCACAATATTCCTAATCAAGCTATGAACATGACCACTAAAAACACTAATGAAAGTGTCTATAGGGAATATGTCCTATTCTTAATACCCCAAATGTTATAAAAGTGTCATAGTGCACATGCTAATTTTTACCTATTATCAACCATAACACTTTAGATAGGAGGATGATCTATGTATGCTCATACAAAAAGTGCATGTAAATATATATATCATCATCAACAATCTCCAAGTCTGAGAAAGTGATGAGTGGTATATATGGAAATATAGTATGGTACATGCCAATGATGTTGTACAATGGCTATGCCTCTTCTATAATAGTATGATATGAAGTTGGTGGATGTGATTGATATGTGTAGTGAAAACCTAATGTGTTCCCTACCAAATTCATTATGTGATTTAGAAATGGATCTTAGAATATATTTAATAATTAACTTCCATTTTTTGTACTTTTGGTACTCTATCATTGTGCCCACATTAATAATGTTAGCCTCAATTAAATATTATATCTTATATTTTAGGCTTATGAATTTATTTGTTGTATGGCTTGGTGCTCTATGATACTCACATAATGGATTGGAATCATATTTATTTTGAAAATGTTATGTCATATCAACCTATTTAATTATAGGTATAGATATGACATTGTATTCTAATAGCTGATATAAAACTCATAATGGTGAATTTAGAAGGCTTGTGAAGATTCAATGTCAAAAAGATGATAAAACCAAGTGAAGAGATGGCTCTAAAGTTACATTAACTATATCCTTTTGATCAATATTGTTCTCAATGTCCCTTAATATGTGGAAAAAATAAATTAATTTAGGAAACTTATTAAACAAGATAGATTCATGTAATGCTGGTAAAAGAATTTATTAGAAGATGTCCTAAAGCTCTTTATCTACCATGGGGCTAGTCAATTTATCTAGTATAGTCTTGTATTATAAGAAATATAATGCGATAGGGTCATTTGAATTTTATTTTAATTGTGTGACTTGGGAATATGATATCTTCTCACTGATATTAATGGAGAAGTGTGCTAAAAACATGTCTACAAAAGGATTGAATGTTGTGATATAATGATTTGGTAAGTCATAAAACCACTATTGGGAATAATCCTTTAAATTACATGGAAACAACTTCATGAGAATCTAATATTTAGACATGTAGTACAAATTTTTTGTGTGAAATACTCTAAGATGGTGCTCTAGGTCACCCTTTCCATCATATAATGTAAGCTTAGGTGCCATGAATCTAAATGACAAGGGAGTTATCACTATGTGATGTGCTAAAGGTGTATGTAAGAGAATATTAGAATCCAAGGCATGTGATGGCCTAGTGGATCCTTTATCAAGATGTAACATCTTAGCTTGTAGAGTATGAACCTCATACATAAGGTATTGTACATTTGAAGTATAGGAAATAGCCAAAAGAGGTGTATTTGTCACTAAAGGTTATTGAATTACAATTGTAGGTTATGCTAGTTGAGTTGGACCCACTATAGGTGTAAAAATGTTATTATTTAGGGTAGTCAAAGATTTTCAATTATTTGATTTATTATTAATTTATAATATGTCTTTTAATATTTGTGCATGATCAAGGGGTTGTTCCTAAATTTTATCTCTAAAGCTCTGTAGGACCTCATATTTATTGACAATTAAGTTATCATTGTTAAGGGGAGGGAGAATATCTCAATTTCCAATTTGTGTATCCTATTATTCTTGATTATATTTTTCATCTTAGAATGCATTATCATTGAAATCTACATAATCAAGGTGTGAAGGATCAACAACAAAAGTTAAAATAAGTCCCTTATCCTTGTTATAAGCTCAAATAGTAGGAATCTTAATATGCTCTATAGGATTACCACCTAGCCTAGAAATTTTTATTAATGGAAGAGAGAGATTTTTTATATGGTTAGAATATATGAATTATAAAAAAATAAAAATAACTAATGAAAATAGGAAAACAAAAGATACAAACCCTAGAAGCATCCAAGGTTAGCATTTGAGTAATGTTCAAAGTAAGTCAAGTTCACCAAATGTTTTAAAATTTTAGGGATTAAATTATGTAAATCTAATGTTTTATTAAAGGTATGAGTAGTATAAATCAAGTAAATAATATGCATAAAATAATCATTGATTTTTTACAAATTTGACTAGCTTTGATGTTCTAAAAATAGTAATAAATATGTGCAAATAAAGACTTATCTAGAAAACACATGGTATGGAAGATTTAAGAGCTATAAATTGAGATAGAAGTAGGTCTGAGTGTCATCAACTAGATCCAAATGTCATAACACCTATTTAAAAGTAGTGCCACATTTGGATAGAGGCATCATGTGGCTCTAATGTCCTAATATTAGTGATAGTGTCCTCTATGTAGGATTGTCTTGAACTTCTGGGTGCACCTATGTTTATGTTTATGGGTTTTAATCCTATGCACATGAATTTTGGAACTCTATATTATGAATTTAATGAATTATTTATGATAAAAACCATAATCCTCCTTATAATTAAGTCATGAGCTAAAAAGTGTGTTCATTAGTAGGATATGATGGACATCATCAACACCCCACTATGAAGAGATTTTCCTACATACCAATATTCCAATAAGGGATCAAAACCAATGTAATTCTCCCCACCTAAGTGATGGTGCAAGTTAAAATGATGATAGTATGATAGTGTCCTTGAGTGTGCTTGAGATTGAAAATATCTAAAATCTGATCTTAGGGCCACCATAGATGGTAGTATGCAAAATTATGGCAAAAAAGGATTAATAACCTTTATTTTTCTCAAATTGTTTCATGTTTAAATAGGTATTTTGCATCTAATATCCATCTAGTGTATAGAGGGATAAAATTCATGTATCTATAGGGTTTTTTTGATTATGTGGATATTAAAATATGTTTAGGATGAACTTAGGAGGGTTTTACCTTTAAAAAATATATTTGTTGAGGAAAGCTAGGGTAAATGACAGGCACAATTTTAGGGACACTAGTACCACATGGATCTAATGTCTTTAATTTGGTGCTAATGTCCAACTGATAGAACACTAGTCATGAATGGACATGATTAATAAATGAGGGTCTAGGACTATGTTTGATCTAACTAGGGATGCTTGTGGTCCACATAAAGGATGGAAAAGTGTGATAATAGGCTCTAAGATAGGTATATGGATAATATAGGAATAGGTAGTCTTAATTATCTCTCTTATCATTCAAATACGACTTTTAGGTGATTACACTATGATAAAGGAAAAATAAGCATACCTGGACTTACCTATGAGGTAAAGCCCATGAATCTAGATATGAGTATACAAAGAGTGATGCAATCCATATCACCTCATTGGGTACATTAAATAATGTAAAAAATTAGTAACATCTTATGTGTATGCATATATATAATGATTAAATGGTAAATATCCTAGATTGAATTGATGTCTTGCTAAATCCCCTTGTTTGGGTGGCTCAAGAACTCATTCTAGTTTTAACTTCATCATTGCCCACCCTTGCTTATTGAATCATATAATATTAATAACTTGGATCATAATAATGGCTTATCCAACCCTCTTATGTAGTGTAAATGGTGTATGAAGTATACAAAATAGATAATGATATGGAGTTTGTCATTCCATTTGAGATGAGTTGGTGAAAAAATGATCATATGGAAATAATGTGGCATGCACATGCCCCTAATTATGATATTTTGCATATGGATTTTGGATTGAGTTATAAAAATCTATGTCTATCTATATCTAAAATTTAAATAAGAATGATCATACCACACATGTTTCCACCAATCTAAGAAAAAAATGGTATGATTATATGCAAAATTAAGTATAAACATATCAAATCTAAAAACCTATGCCTAAAACTATGTAAATCTAGGTTGTAACTATTGTGTTATTTTATCAAATCTATATTTTCCTATTTCTAGGCTACTATATAATAGTGTTATACCTTAGATATTAACACATCTCACTAGCATCCTTTTGTGTTTCTTCTATGCAAACTAAAAATGATCTATCCCTAGCTATTTTTCATTATGTTTTCCTAATTATAAGGTCTATAATTCTATGTCTACATGCTAAAAATTATACTTTGAGTAAAATATAATGGTTTAATCTCTATGATAAACCATTTTAAATTCCCCCTCTTTTGAGGTGATTTTTTAACCTATACAATAACTATACTCAAAATAAAATCTCTACATGATGTGCATTAGGCTAAAAATATATGATATCTACATACTAAACCAATATAATGTGTATAAATGACATCAAAATGGAAAATAATCTAAGCATAAGTTGGTAATGTATAATGTATGTTAGATCTAAAATTCTCAAAGTTGTCAAGATATATATAAAAATGTAGGCATGTGTATGAACTGCATAATATAAGAATAATTTATGTAACTACCTAGGGGGATGGGACATGATGTCCATCATGGAACTCAAGGAGGAAGGGGAGATTCATGAGGGCACTCATGGCATCAAAAACTAGGTGTAAGTGTAATAATTAAGATAAAAGTGTCATTGCCATGACACATACATGAAAACATACATACAACACACACAAGGCACACAAAATAGGCCAAGGGTACATAATACAAGGGACATGGGCACATTTCACTAAAGCTAAGAAATTAATACATAAAAGGATAGTTTAAATGTCCACATACATAAAAAACAAGCATATTGGCTTAGATCCACATGGAAGGACATGTTCAAATGTACACATACACAATCAAGAAGGTACACACAAATATATGGGCACATGTCCAAAGCATACATACAATGAAATGAATTAAAGTAAATCCATATAATAATGTCATATTAAAATTACATTGAATATATGTTGAAGTAAAGAGACACAATCAAGTATAAACTAGGAAAGATAGAACTGAAAGTGTAAATGAACATGTGGTATAAAACTATGTAAGAGTAAATATGTACATAAACTGAGTCTATAATAGTATTAATAAAAAAAAATTATTATAGGGTGATAAATATCAAGATATTAACAATTTTAAATATGTGGTATAGATTTTATAAAAACATAACCTAGCATACTGGAATTTGTGTATAAGATGCCCCCAATTGGTGAATGTATCAATGATGAATCTGTATAGTTGTGTATGTGCCCCTACTGGGTAGACATTAACAGCTATAAATATATGTAGACCCAAGTCCTATAAGAATTTGTAAATAATTTAAGATAACAATTGAATCATGTATGTATGATAAAATTGACTATATTAATATTGTTATCATATTTATTACGTGGGTAGTATAAAGAATGTAAACATGGATATGCAAAAAATCTATTTTTTTAAACAATATCTAATTTTTTTTGTATTTTTAATATATTATATTATTTTGTGTTTTATGATTATATAATATATGTAAAAGAAATCATGAAAATGAAACTATATACAAGGATCAAGGTAAGAGGAGAGATACTACTAACCGATGAGTCTCACAAGAAACTCATAATTAATGTGTCATGTATCAAATAAAGGGATAGTGATAATGAATTCTATGCAATAAGGTATATGGTATTTAATAATTGGATGTACTAAGTTATTTTTAGCTAAAATTTCCTATGGAATATGGATATAAATCTAAAAAGCTAACTAAACTAGCTTGTGAACTATAGGGATCCAAATATGTGAGCTAACTAAAATGGCCTATGAACTATAGGGCTATTAGGGGCCAATATGGTAGAATAATTTGCAATTAGAGGGATTATCTATGTTATGATGTTTATCTATGTGGTGGTGGATAAAGAGGCCCTCTAGAATCCACAATATGTCTTTGACGTGATGATCTCTCTAATAAAGGTCTCTATGGGAGAGTATGCATGCATGATACTATTATAAGAGTAGACCTCACCTATAATGGTGGCTCAAATTATATTATATATGTGTTAATATATTATATGTTTTTAATGGGAACTTATGTCTATTATATAATTTGTAAAATAGGTAAAGGATAATCATATGGAAGGCCCTCAACTGTAACCACCTGATTTGCATGCATATATTTGATACATATGTGTATGATGGATGGAATGGATTGAAGATGTTGTATCCATGGCCTACCTAATATCATGTCAAATTTTCTAGCATTAGGTATCACTAATAATCTAGTGGCCACATGTAAGGGTCCAACATGTAATGGTATTACTATTTGCCTGATGGAGCTCTAAACATGGCCATTGAAACCCCAAATAATTATATCTATCTAAGAAATGTCCTAACTTGAATAACCCAAATTTTGTATAAGTGTGATAGTATACATGTTGACACTTTACCTATTTTCAACCATGAAACTCTAAATATGATGATGATCAATGAAGGATCATACAAAGAGTGTATATAAATTTGTGTCATTATAAAATTTCCCCTGATCTAAAAATTGATAAGATGTCTAGACAACACTATAATATGATACACCCAAATGATATTATTTATAGGGTATGTGTCCATCATTTCAGTATGATATGATGTTGGTTGTGGATGTGCTTGATAAGTATAGTGAACATTTGAAGTGTCTACTGGCTCATTATCTGTATGTTTTAGAAACAAATCTAAAAATATTTTCAATGCTTTTGATTCCATTTGTTGTGATTTAAGTGCCTCTATAAGAGTAAAACTATCAATGATTTTATCTTATATAAAATATTTTTTCTTATGTTTCAAACTAATGAATCTATTTTTAGTATGGCCTAGTGCCCTATGATAGTCATAGAATGCATTGGAATCATAGTTATTTGGAAGAGGCCTAGTTGTATCAACCTTTTTTATGGGAGGGAGAGATATGTAATTACATTCCAATAGTTGTTGTATAACCCATGTTATATACTAAGGAACAATTTTGAAAGGTCTCCTTGGAGGAGATGATGAAACCAAGAAAGGAGGTGTTCTTGTTGACTAGTTTAATCCCCCTGGTCAAATAAGTCAACTCCTTATATAGTAAAACTTCCTATATGGTCTCACATGGTCATTTTAAGGTCATATTGTATGTTTCACCTTTGCCATATGTGTCATGTATTAATATTTCCCTTATGTCAAATTTTTACCACCTTTTGAGTCATTTTGTGAAATGTATGATTTCCTACCAAAGGAAAAGTGTGTGAAGTGAATATCCAACATACAAGGTGTCATTTGAGTGTCAGATGATAGTTTGGAAACTGATAATTATAGGTTGAACATGGATTCAAGAAGATAACAATAGTTTCAAGTAGTTTTACAATAAAAGACAACCACTTGGGATATGGGATGGATTTAGGAGGGTCTTTTCATATCCCCAAATATATTTTCCAATATTGAGAAGCTCTAAAGGGTTCAAATTTGGAAAAAACTAGTCTATCTCCTCCATTGCTCTTTTAGATAGGGTTAAAGAGGTCAACTAGTTTAATCTCAGTATGGATAGGATAGGAGGAGTTGAGATGAATGAATTTTATGAGTGATATTAGATTTAATTCAATTCCTTTTCATGGAATTATTTTTTGGTTTAGCATATTATGATATATGAAAAATCACTAAGATTGTTTAAGTCTCAATTCTGCTTGCTCATCCCTATGGCCTTTAGTTTTATTATCTATTTACATGTTTTTTCTTATTTGGTTTTCACATGTGAGAATAAAGAGATAGGGAGGATCATCCTTGAGTTTGGAATGATCACCATCAATGGTCTAAAAATAGTTATTTTTAGTTATAGTGTTTTGTCCTCTCATAGTGGCTTTAGATTAAATGTAATACACTTGTCTCACCTCCTCTTTGAGCATGGTGATGATATAGGCAAGTTAAATAATAAAATGGAGGTATTAAGGATTTAAAACTAGGTGGATTTGAATATTATTCATAAACACAATCATACTTCAATAAAATAGCAATGTAGAAGACTATGTAGGAGGTCTGAGGCATAGTGTTAAAAATGCTCTAGAGGTATTTAGGTATAATTAAAGACTTCAACCAGGACTGAAAACATAAAAGAAGTAATTGTATGAATGATGAGCACAATACACATATCCATATCCAAATGAATTATTATGGGGTTAAAATGGTACTCATTACCTTAATATTTCCAAAAAGGGATTTTACCCTATACATTGCCATCTTGTGATGAGAATCTATGAGGTTTGAGTGAGTCTTGTGTCTCCATCCTTGTAGACTAAACATGTTAGTAACATGTAAACATGATAGGAGGTGTATTTGGTGAAGAGAATTAATGTAAATGAGTTTCCAATTTAATCAAGTTTCCACTGAAGTAATTTTTTAAATACAATGACTAAAAGCCACATGATCCATAACTTGCAAACCTAGGTGTGTTGATGGTGAGAATGG
>JARHVA010002518.1:567500-867500 GCA_037957365.1 Torreya grandis | reverse complement strand
CATATGTGTCAAATATTCCTATGATATTTTTGGATAATCAAGTGAACCCCTCACCATCATAAAGGTGGTTTCAAAGCAAGACAATGAAGGATCTACACCAACTTGAGGAAGGTACTCTATTTCAAAAAGACATGTGTTGATGATAGTCTCCTAACTTATTTTTCACTTAATTCCATGGTAATTTTAAATATTTTATAGATTTTGACACTTTGTCTTGTGACCCTTAATCTTCACTTCTTCTCTCTCTTCTCCTATGTTTATATATTCAAGCCTTTTTGGCTTTGTAATGGATCCACAATTGGTATGGTGAAGCCCTGATAGTTTTGACACGTCATTTAACTTTGAATAATTTTTTATAAATTTGATTCATTTTTTTAATCTCTAACCTAAGTATGTCAAGTGGTTTTTGTGGTTGACAAGTGATGAACATGATCTCCTTACATCCCTTTCTACCCTTGCATGTTTATGTAAGTGACATCTCTTTTAAGAGGTTTCATAAAGTATATTATTCATTAAGTGTGTTTTGAAGTGTGAGAGGGACTTTTAATGTATTTTATTAGACCTTATTTTCACCCACCTATATATAGGCATAACAATTTAACTCTATGAGAAATACTAATGCTAGAAGGACATGGAGTTGAGTTTATTTTGAGTAGTATTCTTTCTTAAGTGTAGATGCAATTATGTTTTGTGGAGTTATCTTGGTGTATCACCTCATTATCATAGGTTTATTTTATGTATCCTTCTTCAATTTTCACCCCTAATAGGGATATATCTAGTGTGGTGTGAGCCTATAAGATAAATTAATGGAGCTAACCCTTTTAAACCTAGAGATCTATCTCTTGTAGTAGCTTGTCTATGAGGAGAGATAGTTCCATGTTATCCTAAAATTTGGAAGGTTTATTAAACTACTCTTGGGTGAAAGTTTAGGATATAATAGTTTGACCACACCTAGTGGGACATAATGTCCATGAGGTTTGTTCAAGGTAGATGTTGGCTTTAAAAACAAGAAGCTGTAATAGTCCACTTATTATAATATTTAGTGACTCCAAAGTTTTAATCTTTGTTGTAGACTAGTTCACTCTTTCATGCCTAAGGTAAACATAAGGTCTCTCACCAAAGGCATACCTTTTTAATTTTAATATTTTCCTCCTTATTCCTACAAATAAAGTAGATTTTAAAACACCCATCCCTATCTAAATAGGTATTATCTTGCTCATAAGACCATAATAAAGTTTTTGATTCCACTATTCTAACAAAGTCCTAAGGTCACCATGGCAAGGACCATCCTTTTATTGCCTTCAATGGATATATACGTATAAATATTTCTCAATATGATGATATCCTCATATCTACCCTCAAAAATGCTCCATCATACACTGGTGAGTATTCCATCACACCTATTGAGAATAAAAGAAATATTACTAATTTCTAATATATCCATCACATCATAGAAGAGAACATTGCAATCAGGTTCTTGGTTATCTCCTTAATAAAAAAAGCTATTGACTGATATGTAACATTGTCACCTAAATCAATGACAACTTGGGATGAGTTAGGAGATGTATTGAGAAGAAGATTTGAGGACAAGAGTGATAACTTGTCACTAATATAGCAGTTGACCATAATTAGGAGAGTACCTTAAGAAGTCATTCAAGACTTCAACACAATATTTTAGAAGATGAGATAGAATCCCAATCTTGGTAAGGCCAAAAAATCACTATGCTTTCCTTTGTTACCTTGAAACATTTTATAGTGACATTTCAATGATGTTACAATCTATGGGAGGTGACACTTTGTCCAATTCCTATGAAGTGGCCATTAGGGTATATAATTGTTTGATACAAACTAGGAAGATTTCCCCAAGATCTCCCATGCCTTTTTACGCTAATTAAGAAACCCCTAAGCCTATTTTTCATCCTATTCCTAAACCTACAAATAATTCTATTACCCCTAGTCAACTAGGAAAACCTAAAAAAAGGTAGATGAGATGAGAGATTTGAAGTAAGAAAACCTAAATCTAAAGAGGATTATCTAACAACATCAAATCAATCCCTTCTAAAGTCACTATCAACATAATCAGTCTTACCCCAAATATTAAGGTAATATACCTCCTTTCCAAGGTCATCCTCAAGGTCAAGGAAGATATTTCAACCAAATCCATATATGGATATAAACCCAATACTCTTTATACCTTAAGGACACTAGTGCCTACTCAAAATAACCTTGTCCAAGATCACAATAGTCAACCTTAATTGGATCAACCTTATGATCCATCTCCCTATGTTAATGAAGCCTTTAATCAAGCCTTCATGGGAAGTTTGGGAACTATGCTAGCTATGACTCAATATTAAATACCAAATTAAGGAATGACTGATAGCAAGGGTACTTAAGTGGAGTTTATATTGGGAAATTGGCAATAAGATGACTCATTTACAATCAATAATCAAGGGAAATCAAATATGGATACAACTTTTCTAGCTTCAAACATAAGAAGAAAGAGGAAGGTAGTTAAAGAGGTTGAAGGGGATACTAATGGTTCTTTACTAGATGTTTAAAAAAGTACAAGACTAGGTATGTTTAATGTCATTCCAAGTGCACATGAAAGTCAAAGAGATATTAATACTAGGATTGTTTTCATACCCCAAATTTCTCAAGGTGTAGGCAACACCATTCCTCCTAGTGGAAAAAATAAGATTTAGTGGTATTTTCACTAACATTATAGAGAAAATGAAGAGGCCTCATTTAAATGTATCCATGTCAAATACATTGGAAATACTTGGACAAGTAGACCTACTTCAAGATGAGCTATCCAAGCTTAGCTTGATAACCAAATAACCTATCTAAAGAGAGTTATCCTTGATAAACATCATGAATTCAAGTGAAGGTCAATTAAGCAAAGTTGAAAAGGTAGACAAACCTCCTCCATTCTATCTATCCATCATTATTGGATATTCCTTGGTACATAATTGTCTCAATGATAGTGTATCTAGTACTTGTTTCATGCCTAATTTCATAGATAATAAATTGAACTTGAAGTATGAACTCTATGCCAAAGGAGTGATATAATTGGATGAGTTAGATACCAAAACCATTGGTATAATAAGAGGCTTATAAATCATTCTCCATGCTTGTCCTACCTTCACCATTTCTTGGGATGTTATAGTGGTAGATGTGCCTCCTAATTGTATACTTTGTTTGTCTAAAGAGTTCACTACTAAAATTAGAGGTTATCTGACTTCAGACAGGTCTTACATGGGTTTTATCACTAGATATGGTGCAAAAGTGAAAATCAACTCTGAACCTCTTTCTAGTTTTCATGTTGAACCTTATGTGATTTAAACTTATTACATGAATTGAAATGTTGTTGAAGAAGATGATCACCCTAGTGATAAAAAAATCTAACTCTCCTTAATGGCATATCTGATTTGTATCTTGATGAGTGGGGAGCTTACCAAGGTGGTTTTGAAGGAATTAGTCTTGGAACTTATATTCTTCATGAGGACTATGATATATAAATTTGAGGTAGATCATGATAACATCCTAGAACAAGTTGTAATGGGAAACTATATTTTACACATGAGTGATGGTGTGAGTATCCCAGTTCTATCAAAATATGGTAGTCCTAGTGAGCATCCCATTTTACTTGTAAAATAAGATAACATTCATAAACCTAAACATCATGAAGAGGTAGATGACATGTGGAATCAATATAATACCATTGTTTAAGAATTTGAGGAGGTTAGCAGACCTTCAATCATTCAAAGTGAGTACATACCAATGCTAAGGTGAATCATGTTCTTAATGAGCATAAAGAGGCTATTGAAATCTCTATCAAGAAAGAAGAAAACTTGGTAGTCCAAGATGTGTTTGATGAACATGAAGAAGAGTTTGAGACCTCAATTGAGCATAGGATAAATATGGTGAACCAAGAAGTGCTTGAAAAATCTAAACACAATCTTGATGACTTAGAATGAGAAGCATGCCAAGTTTCAAAGACACTTGAAGTTAAAAAGATTGTGATGATCTATAATGAGCATATTAAAGACTGTTAAGTGAGCATTAAAAAGTATAAGCAAGCTACCAACACAAAAAATTACCTTAGTGAGATATATGGAGTGTTCTTGAGTACTCTAAATGACAAACTTATAGTCAGAAGAGGACCTAACCATGGTAAGTCACTTGACTATCTTCATAGATAAGTATTCATTGACAAGTATATATCATATGTGGATCTATTTTTTTGGAGTAAAAGTGATGTAAGAAGTATCATATTTGACCTTGGTTGAAACAATGAAGAAGCTTCTTCACCTCAAGTGCCTTAAGGTAGTGTATATACTAGGATAGGTGTGTTTTCTTTATGTTGGTTTATGTTTTCCATAAGTGTTTATGAGAACACAAGTGTGAGTTTTTTGTTGCTTGTCTTATTGTTTATTTACTTATGGTGTGTGGTGTGTTTTTTATCTTTCAAAGGCTTTTCAGTGTTAGGAAAAATCTACAAGTGACTCCATTATCCGAGGATATGAGAAGACAACTAGTCCTTAGCATAATAGGCTTATTACCCTTAGGAAATTACCAAAGTGTTGACTAGTTTGACCCCTGGTCAAATAAGTCAACTCCATATATATTCAAACTTCATATAGGGTCATACATGGTCATTTTTAAGGTCATATTGTATGTTCCACCTTGTCATATGTGTCATGTCTTAATATTTTTCTTATGTCACTTTTTGACCACCTTTTGAGTCATTTTGTGAAATGTAAGATTTCCTACCAAAGCACAAGTGTGTCAAATGAATATCCAATGTAAAATGTCTTAGTTGAGTGTCATATGGTAGTTTGAAAAATAGAAATTATAGGTTTAATATGAATTCAAGAAGATACTAGTAGTTTCAAGTAGTTATACAGTCAAGGACAACCACTTGGCATGTGGGATAGATTTAGGAGGGTCTTTCTAGATACCTTCATGTCCTTTCCAATATTTATAATCTTTAATAGGTTAAAATTTGGCAAAAACCAGTCTATCTCCTCCATTACTCTCTTAGACAAGTTAAACAAGTTAACCATTTTACTCTTAGTACATAAAAGATATGAGAGATTGAGATGAATGCATTTGATGAGTGATAGTAACCTTAATTAAATTATTTTTAATGGAAATATTTTCTTGTTTGGTGTAGTATTATTTATGAACAATCACTAAGATTTTTAATGTCTCAATTTTGCCTACTCATCCCCATGGCCTCCAATTTTCTTATCTATTTGTAGTTGTCTGAAGCTTCCAAGTAGTGAACATGATCTTGTAGAGAATTTAATTCATTTCCATGTTTTTTATAAGTTAGTTTACACATGTGAGCATAAATATATAGGTAAGATCATCCTTGAGTTTGGAGTGAGCACCATCAATGGTTTGCAAATAGTTGTTTTTAGTTGTAATGTTTTATCCTCTCATAGTGGCTTCAAATTAAAGATAATACACTTGTCTTACCTTCTCTTTAATAATGGTGATGGTTTAGGTAATTTAAATATACCAATGGATATATTAAGGATTTGAAACTAGGTGGTTAAAGATGGTTCATATACACAGTCATACTTTAATACAATAACAACCTATAGGACTATGTAAGAAGTCTAAGGCAAAGTGTTGAAAATGCTCTAGAGGTGTTTAGGTCTAATTGAATCCTTTAACTAGCCCTAAAAACATAAAAGAAGTCATTGTATGAATTATGAGGCCAATAGACATAGCCATATCCAAATCTATATTCACAGTGTTAAAATGGGACTCATTACCTTAATAGTTATGAAAAGTTATTTTGCCTTATACATTTCCATCTTGTGATGAGAATATATGAAGTCTGATTGAGTCTTGTGTCTTCATCCTTGTAGCTTGGACATAATAGTAATGTGTAAACATTATAAGAGGTGGATTTGGTCAAGAAAAGTAATATAAAGGATTTTAATATTTCATCAAGTTTACATTAAAGGCATTCAATAAACACAATGACAAAAATCCACATGAATCCATAACTTGCAAACCTAGGTGTGTTGATGGTGAGAATGGTTGTTTGATCTCATAGTAGGAAATAAGTTGGTTTAAGGGTGAAACATACATAATAAATTATATATGGAACCAAGGGAGTGGATCAAAGTGTTCAAATAATATAATTTCCACCTAAAGTATTCTCATAATTCCCTGAATGGACACCTACAATTTCACTTGAACTACAGACTAGATAGGCTAGTGGAAGGGGAATTTTGGTTGATGAACAAAGATATAAAGTGGAATGAACAAAATTAGATTGATAAATTCACCCTTTTATGTGGTGTTTAGATAAGAATAAACATCTATAAGAACTTTATAAATTATGAGTGGATACCTAAAATTGTGACATAATCTACAAACTAGCTCATGTAATGAAAGATACGAGGTGATTGATGGGATGAGGTTTAAAGTGGATGATTATGTTGAAAACATCCTTAAAATGATATATCACATTTATTTTGACCTTCAAGGATATGATAAATATATCAAGGACTAAGTTTTATACCCCAACTCATAGTCAACCAAACCTTTCCTATAATATACATACATAAAAAGCTAGTCTTATGAGCTTTGATGTTTGAGACTTTGAGGAATAGGTTATATCTATCCATAGTCTCATTTGGGTTTAAGGAATAGGGTATAGTCCATTTATTTTGTCTTAGATAGATGGTACCTCATGAATAGGATAACCTACATACTTAGCATATGAGGGATAGATATATGAATGGCATAGTCCTGAGGGAATTGAAAGGATGTATATAGTTGCATTAAAAAGGAAAAAATATGGAGAAGGCCTTATAACCATTATAAAACCTCAGAAGGGTTAGATACATAGAAAGTACAATTTGGTCTATTATGCCTAAAACTAGGCCTAAGTATAGGTGCCTCACTTGATCTATATGACTATAAGATCCTTAAAAATAATTTGAAGACCTTAAAGGGAGAGTTAAAGACTATTTGGAAATAGTGGTTAGCAATGACGATCACACATGTGATCAATTTGGCCTAATTCTTTGATAAACCTTCCCAAAATGTAATTAAGAGCTTAAGAGGCCATGTTATTTTGCTAAAAACTATATGAACCTTATGAAAGGTATGTAAATCACTTAGGGAGAGTTGAAAGGGGTCTTATACCCAAATTTTTTGAAATTATTTCTAAGGTTAGACATCAAGATTTTATGAACAATCCTTAACAGTCCAAACCTCCTAAAACCCTCTCAAAACCCTAGTTTGGACCTGATGGAGAAGATATGGTGGAAAATGCTTCCAAGAGGGGTAAAATGGCCATGAAACTAAATGGAACATATCTATCACTCTACTAGACTCCATGACATATGCTTTGGCTGTACTATCATCTATAAGACTAGTCTAATACTATGTTTCTTATAGGATTTGATATGTTTGATAGGTATAGAGGATAATAAACAAGTAATAACCATTGACATAGTCTTCAAGGATAAGTTCCAACTTATCAAATTAATTTCTCACCTTGTTTGCACATTAAAATATCTTTGCTAGCTCATTCATCATAGGTAGTCTAAATAGATAGGGAGAAGGTAGAAGTGACTACCTAGTGACATGGTGATCAAGGTGATTTATAAGCTTTAGAAGTATACATAATGGAAAAAAGGAAAAAGAGGTATTCAAAAATTATCCTAAATCTTATGCAATGTACTTTCATGATCAACTACAAGCCACTTGGTTGACAAGCATGAGAATAGACCTAAAGGACTAGTGATGAATGATTACAGGTAGTGAATGACAAGTGATAATGATGAGTCCATTAGTTAGGGAGGTGTAGATGACCTAAAATAAACTCTTATTTACCTTCTCATGTCAGATCATATGTGTCAAATATTCTTATGGTAGTTTTAGACAATCAAGTGAACCCCTCACCATCATGAAGGTAATTTCAAAGCAAGACAATGAAGGGTCTATGCCAACTTAAGGAAGGTGCTCTATTTTAGAATGAAAAATATTCATGAGAGTGTCTTGAATTCTTTTCCACTTTATTCCATGGAAATTTTAACTATTTTATAGAGTTTTAAACTTATTCTTGTGAGCCTTCATCTTCAATTCTCTCTCTTCTCCCATCTCTATATATTCTATCCTTTTTGGCTTTGTAATGGATCCATAATTGGTATGGAAAATCCCTACTAGTTTTGGCACCTCATTTTATTTTTAATAATTTTTTATAAAGTTGATTCATTTTATACAATATCTTAAGTATATCAAGTGGTTTTCGTGGTTGATAAGTGATGAACATGCTCTCCTTTCTTCCATTTCTACCCTTGCATGTTTGTGTGAGTGACATCTCTTCTAATAGGTTTCATAAAGTGTATTATTTGTTAAGTGTGTCTTAAAGTGTTAGAGGGACTAGTAGTGTCTTGTATTATATATTATTCTCACCTACCTCTATATAGGAATAATAATCTACCTCTATGAGAAAGACTTATGCTATAAATATATGGAGTTGAATTCAGTTTGAGTAGTCTTATTTCTTAAGTGCAGATGCAAGTGTGTTGTGTGGAGTTATCTTACTATATCAACTCATTATCATAGGTTTATTTTATGTTTCCTTCTTCCATTTTCACCCGAATAGTGATTAGTTTTATGTAATGTGAGCCTAGAATATAAATCAATAGAGCTAACCCTTTCAAACCTAGAGATCTCTCTTATAATGGCTTGTCTAAGACGAGAGATAGTTCCATGTTATCCTAAAATTAGGAAGATTTATTTAAAGTCTATAAGGTGAAATTTTAGGCTATAATAATTTTGGCACACCTAAGAAGACATGAATTCCATGAAGGTTGTTCAAGATAGATGTTGGCTTTAACAATAAGGAGCTATAACAATCCACTTCTTGTAGTATTTGGTGACACCAAAGTTTCAATCTTGGTTGCAAACTAGTGCAATCTTTCATGCCTAAGGTAAAAAAAGGTCTCTCACCAAAGACATGCCTTTTAAATTTCAAGATCTTCCTCTTTATTCCTAAAAATCAATTAGTTCACCATTTTAGTGTCCCACTTTCAACACTAATGCCCTTTATGTATAAATTATCTGATATTCTAGGTGTACCTCTGATTGGGTCTGATCTACTTATACCTATGTGGGTAAGCCTTGATTAACTATATATATACTATATTGATTTGATTTGAGAAAAAACCCTAGATCTACATGTTTTATATGGTATTTGAGTGGTACAATTAGTAAAAGTGTTGTGTTAGCTAGGTAGGCTAGGCATCCTTAACACCTCAATGTGTTGATAGTTTCCTACATACCAATACTCTAAGGAGGGATCACACTCAATGTAGTTCTCCCACCTAAGTTATTGGTGCAAGTGAAAGTGAATTTTAATTTGAGTGTTAATTTGAGTGTTTTGAATGAGGATTAAGACTATAAATCTATGTATTCTAGGCTTGGGATGGTTGTAGATGATGGTATGCAAAAGTAGGGTAGAATAGTGAGAAATATATTTGATTATGCATAAATTGTTATAATCTTATTTATGTGTTTTGAATATCATTTACATCTAGTGGATAAAGGGATAAAATTCATGCATTTATAATGATATGGTGTTTTTGTGGGTGTTAAATAGGTCTAGGCTAACCTTAGGTGTCTTAGGAATTGAAATGGCATCTACTAGGATTGAATTTTGGGAAAGGAAACTAGAATTGAAAGTGGGACACTATTATAGGGTGATAATGTCCAAAGTAAAAAACTAATGTCCATATAGCAAAACCTAAGGAACTATGGGCTTGTATCCCTATGGGAGTGTCTGGGACTAATTTTGAGATGGTTAAGGATGTGTAATACTTGCATAAAATTTTAATAAGTGTTAAAAGAGGCCTTAAGATAGTTCTATGGCTAACTTAAGAATGGGCTATCTCAAGGGACTCATTCTCTATAGTGACATTTTATATGACTACAATTCTGATCCTTCATCATCATGTTCATTTTCTCACCCTTGAGCTAATCATCTAATTTTAATATTCTATCCAAGGTCACTAACTGTTTTGGTAACTCATTAGTATTCAACTATACAATATAATCACCATAAATTTATTATACCCATGACTAATTTTTAGAAGAATAATCAACCTATTTCACTAATTTTCCATGTTGTTACTACTCTATCATGATGTCTTTAAGTATGTCAAATTCATCTCCAACTACTTTAAGTCCATCATTATCCTTGTTTTCCTAGCCTCAAACTCCTTGAAGAGGTCAAAGTACAACTACCATATTTCATCAAGATCCTCTTGAGGCTCCAAATATATATAAATATTTTCTTAAGGATTTAAAATATTTGGTAGAATAGATTCCTCTTCAATTCTATAATAGTTACCTAATCTTATGTCTATTACAGGATCATATGGATCAAATCCATAGTGTTCATTTTCCTAGTCATCAAGTAAGATATCTGAAACCTCCTCAAAAGCTATGGTAGTATCATGAAGAACAACATTATCCTATTTATCATACATAGTGTAATTCATGGGGATTGGAATAAGAGAATATAGCTCAATGTGGTCTCTATAAATGGGCTCAACTTTGATAGTTACTTTGGTCACATACTTAGTCCTAAGCAGCATGTGTGACCAATATAAGGATACCATATTTGTAGTGAAATAAATTGAAAGGCATATATAAAATAGGGAGGAAGGTATATGAAAGAAACATCTTGGGAGATAGAGAGACTTGGGAAAATATGTAGGGTAAGATTCTAGTTTTTAATGATGTCAACAATTTTATTGTTGTACCATATAACTAGATAACTCCCTTTGTGATTGGAGTGCACTCTAGACCTAGTAGGTCAAAAATATTATTAGTCATAATTGAGTTACTTTCCCTAAAATAAATCATACAATTATTTACAAAGAACTTAACAATAATCAATGAAATGGAGAATGGAGGTGGTTATTTTATTTTGCCAATATATCCTTCTTTTGTTTGGCATAAGTTGGTGGGAGTAACTATTGCAATTTATTTTCTTGCATGACCAAGGTGGTTTAAGGCTTCATTCAACAAGTTTATTGGGTAAGAATAGAGAGAGACTCCCACATAGTGACATTTGGATTTGTTCTTTTCATTTGATCAATGACCAAGGTGGTTTAAGGCTTCATTCAACAAGTTTCTTTGGGTACAAATAGAGAGAGATACCCACATAGTGACATTTAGATTTGTTCTTTTCATTTAATAAACTACACTAAAATGTATTTGTCTTATTTTTGACTAAAACTTTTGAACAATAACATCTTCTCTTTGATGTTGGATAATTTGAGGCTTAGTTTCCTTTCAAACAACTTGATTTGATTATACTTGAGGTGTCCCAAAAACTATTTTATCTTTTATATCTTCATTAGGGGCTTGGGAAGTATGAATTTGAATAAATGAGGAAGATGGATCTCCCTCCATTGACCTCTTTTTAAACCTTGAGTTGTAATCCACTAGAGTGTTATATTTTCTTGAGACCTCATTCTAATTCATGGCACAAAAATCACTCTCTTGCCAATTCAAAATATTAGACTCACCTTACACTTGTTCCTATTCATACACTTATTTTATTTGGGAATTTTATTCACTTTATTTCCCTTGATAACTATCAAGGCTTGATTGATCACTCCATTTGGACACATGGTTTGGTTATGAGGTTGTTTTCATGGGAATCACCACTCATAATCTTGAACCAAGTCATTTTTCATGGGTAAATGGATTTTGAAGTGTTGATAACATTAGGATTTTGACTATTAAATGACTTAACATGTGTAATTTAGCCTTTAGATTGTGTATTCCCTTGATAAAGATGCTTGTTAGACTAATATTATTGATTGAAATGTTGGTGTGGTCTAATGTGCTAAGATTGATGCCTTTTCAAGGCCAATAATTCATTCCCAAATCTTTTTAATGATGTTTTAACTTCATGTATCTCATTAGGAGGGGAATGATATGTAGTTGGTTGTCTTATATAGGAATTTGTGCCAAATTAAGTTGATGTAATCATCTAAAAATGACACTTCAGTGCTAAGAGTGCTAATTGAGACCACCCATCCTAGCTTAGTATTATTCCTATCTTAGGTTCTATTTTGACACTTATCCAACCTTTACATGGGTTTTAGGCCTCCTTAAACATACATAACATAGTCCCAAATGCTCACTTTAGCATCCTAGCCTGTACTACCTTAATTTATACCATTTGGACACTAGTTCCATGATTTTTATAGTGGTGTCAATGGAGCTCATGTCCCATTTTGGGTGATATTATCATTTTCCTACCTTCGGCCACTAATGAATATATATACATGAATTTTAGCCCATTATCCACTAGATGGAAATCAAATCTAAATAACAATAACTAACTTAGAATAAGTTGTGCACAATCAAGGTTATCAATATTTATTTTCCCATACTTCTACATATATCCATCTATGTCATTCCTAATCTAAGATTAGATTTATAGTCTCAAACACACTCAAATAGTTCATTATAGCATTCATAATATCTTTACTTGTACTTGCACCACACTTAGGTGGGGAGAACTACATTAGTTTTGATCCCTCCTCAGAGTATTTGTATGTAGGTAAATCTCATCATAATAGGGTGTTAAGGATGTCTAGCCTACCCCACTAACATAATACTTTAATAATTTTAATAATTAGATTCCCTAAAAACATGGAAATCTAGGATTTACATATAAAATCAATCAAAAATAGGTCACTGATAAGGAATGAAATCTCATGCACATAAGAATAACTTGGTAAACTTAAACATAGGTACACCCAAAATATTTAAATAGTTCTACATAAAGGACATTAATGCTAAAAAGAGGACACTATTTTCATTACTGATACTATCTTTTTAGGGTGCTACTATCTAATAAGGGTTTTGACACCTGGATCCTATCTATGACACTCAAATTATATCTTTTCCCATATTATAGCTTTTATATCCTCCATCTTAGTTAATTTCCAACTAAGTAATTTTTTAAATCATTTAGTGATATTTTTAGAAATGTTAAAATAGGTCAATTCTATTACAAATTAGTGGCTATATTTATTGCATATCTATACCTTGATTTATTATACTTGACCCCTTTAATGACATAGGGATTAAATTATATAACCCTAAAAAGTTAAATCATTTGGTGAACCTGACATACTTTGAATACTACTTAAACCCTATCCCTAAATGCTACTAGGGTTTGTATCCTTATTTTTCCTATTTCTATTCATTGTGTTAGGTTTTTCAAATTTCATACATTTTATTTTATCATCCCTCTTTCACTTTGTTTGCTATTTTCTATATAAAAAATTTATATCTCTTCCCTTAAGAAGA
Source organism: Torreya grandis (assembly GCA_037957365.1). Lineage (NCBI taxonomy): Eukaryota > Viridiplantae > Streptophyta > Pinopsida > Cupressales > Taxaceae > Torreya > Torreya grandis. Next base: position 854,126 of record JARHVA010002518.1, on the reverse strand, counting down.
AGTGCTAGGCTTATAAATAATCTTATTGAGAATACCCAAATTTATTATATGCAGGCTTATACCATGGACAAAGTACTAGTTACAACTCCCATAATTGATCCATCACACCCTAATTATGTGTACTTCAATGATAATGCATCTGAAGATGAGAAATACAATCAAGATTAAAATGATACACAAGATTGGAATTGGGACACTCTATCCCCACTTAACAATGGAAATTTTATAGAGTTTTAGAGACAAAATTTGGGAACATCCCCATGATCATGCATAAATTCTACAAGCCATAAGGGAAATGAAGAAAAAATAAAATAATGGGCAATCCTCCACTCCATGGATAATAATATTATTACACCTACTTTGGGGGTAACTTATCTTGTACAATAACCCATGTTAACTCAAAATCTTTAATAATGGCAACACCTTCTATGGATAGTTCCTCCTCTCTATATGTATAAACCCTTATGCATCATATTCATTCCTTGAAAGATAAGTTGTTACATCTTGAGAATCATTTTACTAGGACATCACATGCCTTAGATTCTCATGTTATTTTACATACATCTTTGATAAAACACATAGTATCAACTCCTTTGCCATCTATATTTGTGGCACCTAAACTTACTTTATATGATGGTCAGGGTGACTGAAAGCACCATTTATGAGCTTTGAATGTAACATGTTTGGACTATGTGTCTAAATATTGCCTCCTTACTAAGTTGTTTCTATGTAGTTTAAAGGAATATGACTTACAATTGTTTTACAATCTTCCAATTCCATCCATCACTGCATTCAATCCATTGGTAGATATGTTTTTGGCACACTTTTCAATCAACATAAGTGATAAGATCTCATATTCTCAAGTGGCATAACTTAAACAAAAATCCAATGTGACTATTGTAGAATTTGTCTTAAAATATAAAATTATATTGTTAAAGATGACTAACCCCATGGAGGATATAGAGATCAAAGAAATATTCAAACATAGTTTACTACCAACATCACATGAAGCTATCTTGTTCAAAAAGTTTACAACATTCAAAAATTTATGCCACATAGTGAAACAAAGTGAAGTCAAACTTCTCTATATGGGTAAATTTAAATATACAAGTGGATTAGATTAAATACTAAGAGTTATAATAAGCCTCAATACAAAGTAAGGGCCAATAACAACAAGAGTGATCAAAAGGTCATAGTTAACATAGCTTCAAAGGCACCTCACTTGGTTTTATTAGCTCTTCCATGAAGAGTTTTCACAAATCTTGTAGAATCATTAGCAGATGTTTTAAAAAATATCTTGGAATGCCATGTCATATCTCTCCCTCCCATCAAATAGGTTTTCATGATAATGCCTCTTCCAAATAACTATGATCCCAATGCATTTTGTGACTATCATAGGGCATTAGGCCATACTAGAAATAGATGCATCAACTTGAAACATAAGATATAGGATTTGACAGAGGCCCACATCATTTATGTGGGAACACCTATAGAGGCACCTAAATTTCAACCAATGGAAACTAAGGCATTGAATATATTTTTGGAACTATTTTCAAAACATAAAATTAATGAGGTAGGTATAACTTTAGGTGCTCTCTATAAATATCAAGCACATCTACCAATGGCATTTTATCACATTATTATAGAAGATGCACACCCCTTACAAAATATCATTGGTGTGTATCATACTACTATGCCAGTTAGACCACTCATCACTTTATTAGATTAGGAGATTGTCGATGATGATTTATATTTATATTAATTATTTGTATAAGCCTAAATTGATCATCATTCTATTCAGAGTATTATGGTTGAAAATGGGTCAAGTATTAACATGTGCACTATCATACTTATATAAAATTTGGGTTATTTATAGCATGAAATTTATATGACCAACACAATTATTCATGATTTTAGTGGCCATGTTCAGACCTCCATTATCGATATTATACTTCCATCATATGTTATAATAACACATGTGTCCACTAAATTCTTAATAGTACCTAGTGCATGCACATTTGACATGTTATTAGGTAGGCCATAGATATAGTAAAAATAAGCCATTCCATCCATTGTACGTAGATGCCTCAATTATATACATGATAATCATGTGGTTACATTTGATGGTATTTCATATGAGTATCTTTTACCTATCACATAGGTATTTACACCATAGCTACCAATTAAATTTATGATCATAGTTCAAATTGGTATAACATAAAGTTTAGTTAAGCCACCCATACAGGTGTTCTACACCATGGGGCATAGGACCAAGCATGAAGGGGATAACCAATTTTTCTTTGTGAAATGTGAATGGGATAAGATAATTAAAAAATAAACAACTAAACACATTCAAAAGAGTAGAATTCTTAATTGTAATATATTCAGATTCTATTCATTAACAAATAATTTAAAAAATAGAATAATGTGCTATAGTACATGCTTTATAGAGTAGATATGTGGAGGATGATATATGGTATTATGACTATATGGAACATCGACCTTAGGTTGGATGTGTATGTTACATACTTATACAATTATAATATAAGAGTAGTTATAATTGTCATCAATTACCAAGAAGATAGTTATATTACTTCATCTTCTAGGATGGATGATGGTTGGTGAACCCCTTAAAGCATGTGGCCAAGATGAGGTGACATGTGGAGATGATGTGGAGTCTAAGAAGTTATCTAGGCACATGGAACTATGAGATGTAACATGGGAATAAGAGGCACACATGTCTATGAACTATGGTACATAATTATTAGGCATGAGTCTATGATCTATGAAATGAGAAATATGAGGTGCATTGCAATATATGTGTAAGGGGTGTAAATGTTGATGAGAAAGCACATGACTTATATGGTGAATGAGACTACAAGTTATGAAGTGTGTAAGAATGAGTGTGTAGTATGGAGTGCATAGGGGTTAATGCATAAAATTGTATGATATGGCATGGAACTTATGAATATGATGTTTAAAAAACATCAAGCAAGGAGTGCACAAGATTTGGTGAGAGGTGTAAACTTTGTGAAGTAAAGTGAATGAGGAGTAAACTCTATTGAATATAAATATGCATGGATAATTTGATCTTTCTTGAAGATTAAAGTATCCATTACATCAGTATACAATTACAAAAACTTCACCTAAAGTTACTATGAAGTGAATCACTTGGTTTGATCAACATATTACCCAACCTTGACCATCAAAAAAGTGGATGTGTATCATAAAGTCTACACATGTTTATTACTTTGATGAAATGGTCATTCTCTATGGGATGTAAGTGTTTAGGATAAAAATTAAAAGGATGTTATGTCACTTTTGGCTCAATAAATAGAAGTGTAAGGCTTGAGAAGTTCCACATTAAAGGCTAAGTACATGCCTAAGTACTGAGGTAAATCAAGAATGAAGGTGTTCTCACTAGTTACACGTAAAATTATGTAAGGACCATAATACATAGGCTTAATATTCTAGTGTGTACCTTTTAAGTCTTTCTTCTAAAGTTGCAACCAAAATTTATCAAAAACTCACAATGCATGAGGTATTTGATGTACATCATTAGCTTGAGTTCGAGAGAGAATTTAATTAACTTAATGTTGAATAGACTCAATTTGGTTCAAAAACCTCTTAGCTTTGCCTGCTTCTCATTCCTATGCATGTAACTCATTCGTAATGGTGCATGGTAGGATATATCTAAAGGTATCTAAGGTTAAAACCCAATACATGTCTAGAATGGAATGTGGCTAGTAGAGTTGTGTATATCCCTATTATAGGTGTGTTGAATGTATAAGAGATTATCATCCTAGGTGTGATCATGTGCATGGTTGTTTTTATCATTGAAACTGTGCACTTGTAGATGATATATATCATAGAGGAGTTTTGTTGTGGGAAACTTAGCATAAAAGCCTTGTGTAAGGCACAAGAGTCTAAGGTACTAGGCACAAAAGTATTATCACTCATCTACATGATTGAGCATTGGTTGTCTCATCATAACAATGGGAATGTCCTCAAGGCATGGGACCCTTGCGCTCCTTGGGATGAACCTTCAAAGTAGACCAAATTCCTTCTATTTTAAGCACACCTAGTTTAAGACCAACACATAGGACTAAAGAGCATAAAGTTAATCTACCAATAATCTAGGATAAGGTAAGAAATGCTAAAACATAATGAGGCAATGCATATATAATAGAGTAAGTGATCCTACTATCATAAACACAATACAAACCTTTGAGAACAAGATAATATCACACAATTTCTACCAAGTCACACTAAATGCATAAATTATTCACATAGAGGAATGGTAATGCATCACAACATTGAAAGGTATGACAAATGGTCCATAGACAACATCAACATAGCCCTGAGTGGGCAAAATATATGACCTACAAGTGAGTTCCAAGTTTAATGTGGAGGTGTAAGGAATGGACAATGATGAGAGGGGAAAACATTACCCATAGTCAAGGATCAACAAACACAAATAAAAAATAAAACATCAAAAGAATAGAAAGAGGTGAAATTAGTTCTTATTGATCTATAATATTTAGCCAATACAAGTGCTCATAGTGGTCAAATTTAAGCAGCATGAGGTTACTAAAATGTATCAACCATTTTACAATGGAAAGACTAGAATTATATAGATAATAAGCATGTTTTATAATTAATGCACCACTTTAGGTGATGGATAAAGATTTTAAATTCTTTAGTCACATTATAGCCATACTTATTAAAGTCTATTTGGTGATTAGATATAGGGTTGGTGGTAGGATTGCTTTTGGATACATGTGCATAGGGAATAAAAGATTTACCTAATAGAGTCAGAGGGTGGCATGCATGCACATCCTAATATCAAGTATCCACTTCTACATTTAATCACTCTAACCATGCCTTGATCTTCTCTCAGCTACCTCTATCTATTCCTTTTATATCTAGCTATCACTTAGTGCATGGTATTTTTTGATTGGTTTTGAGCATGACACTATAGGCACAACATGTATCATCTTGGTAGGCTCTAAAAAGAATATTTTGGATATTTTGGATAGAATAAATGTGGTTATGACATGTGGAAGGATGGAATTTATCATGGGCAACTGAGAATCTCCTATTCCAAGGTATGCATAGGTTTAGGGATGTGTTAGATTAGGTGTGAGGGAGATATTAAATAAGGGTGTGTACTCCTTTCTTCATATGTTATGTGTGCATAGAATTTGTGTGCACACCTTTACTTTAGGAAATGCTCTTGCACTAAGGTACACATGAGAGTTCCATAGAACTGTGAACTTGTGAAAGAGGTGGTGCATGGATTTAGATTACACTCTATGAAGTAATAGGGTGTGGATGTAAGATCCTATGCATAGGTGTAGAGAGGATTACAAAGTAAGTTAGTCAAACATTAGTCTATAACTAATGAAACATGCATAAAGAACTAATGAACCAAGCCTATCAATTCCTATGGGAATTACAAAGGATAAAAAGAAATAAATGAAAGAAAAAAACACCATATTACCTTCACAAATGGATTCACCATACCCATGTGGCTCAAAAACATGTTCTCCCTTGATCAAGCATCCTTGTCTTTGTAAATAATGGTGGTAAGCTCCTCCAATGCCTTAAGAACACTCATAAAACCTAAGCTCTTGATTGTAAACCAGTAAACTAACCTATTAATGAAGATTTGTGAAAATAATTTAGAATTATAACTTTACAATGTTTAAGATTTGAAGATATTTGAGCATAATAACCTTGAACCAAAATAGCTTAGAAATGATGTCCATGGCATCTCTATTTATATATTTTTGAATTTTATCAAAATTAACCTCAACCATCCATCTCAAGATTGAGATGTGTGGTTGAGGGTAATCCTAATAGTTGAAATTAAATCCATAATTATCGTCAAGATGACATTGGAAGAATGGGAATTGAAGAGGAATGGGAGGCATTAACTAGGCATGGGTGACCTATAATCTTGATATTTTTTGCACTTATGGCTTGATGGATGCCACCCCATAGATGATGTCACTAGGTGATGTAGATAATAAGAATCAATTTTCAAAAATAAATATTTAACAACTCTCATGGAAAATCCACTTAAGCTCTTGAATTGGATTAATTAGCCTTAAACAAGATTAATCAACATTTGTGCAATTATTCAAAAATTGACCCTCAATTAACCAAAATGGTCAAGAAGTCATATTATTGGGTCATAATTTGACTCAAGAAGAATTAGAAGGTGATGCTAGATGAATTAGAACCATATTCCCATTTAGGATGTTTTCAACAATAAATAACAAAGGTACATGATGTGTACCAATGAATTAGAAGAAAAGAGTGAGCCAAAGCACTAAATGGTGAAATGGTCATTTTGATTCAAAATGCTTTGATCAAAGTTAGTTGGACCATAAAATGCATCACCTTATTTGGGGATACTTTGACCTAAAATGGTACTTTTAAATGAAAATTTTGAACCATTTAGGATTTTTTATGGATTTTGACCTAAAATGTGCATTTGAGTGAAATTCAAGTAAGATTGATAATTTCAACACAAATGGTGTTAGGAACTAGATGTCTACATTTTACCCCTATTTGAGAAGGCATAGCGAGACATTCAGGAAAAGAACCATCTTTTAAAAGAAAAGAGTTTTCAAGAAGAAATTGGAATGGACCCATGATTCCCCCTTGAAAGGACATACCGGGATGAAAGATAAGGATGGACTCTCAAAAAGAGAGAGAAAGTGAGAGATTAACCTAGGGAATAGATCACATCTAGACAAGCTAATACTTGCACACGCGATTACCATCAATGATAAAAATATAATTAGAGGTATAATAGGCCCTAGAGATGGGGGGAATGGGAAAGATATAATCCACAAATATAAGGGACACACTATAAACATACCCAATTTGAGAGTACAAGCTACATGTTTATGACATTAATCAATCTTAAGACAAGTTGCACACTAAAATAATGCCATCATGGGCTTTAATCTAGAGAGATTGGAATTAGAGGAAAAGGGAGAATGTTATGCTTCAATAAGGGAAAAACCACTAGAATGGGGTTTCTAAAGAGAAGATAATAAGAAGTACTCCAGTAGAGCAAATTTGATCATGATAAAATAGTTTTGCCCCATTAGGGAAAATTTTGATCATTGATAAAGAATAGATAATTATTTTACCTTATAGAGATAATTTAATTCAAACATGGTTTATATTTTTTCCCCCAGCATGGAAAATTGGCAAGAAAAATAGCTCAAGGATATGACTGAAAAGATATGTTAAAGTGAGTGGGTGCAAACATACATGCAATGGTGTAAGGGCTTAGAAAGCCATATAAAACCAAAAATATGAGAATGCACAAAGTGATGGGAGAGATGAAAATAAAAATGGAGAAAGATGAGTTGGCCTCAATATAAATTGAGTGCTTCCTACATAGTTCCATGGACTCATGTTCCATCTTGAACTTCAGGGGAATGTAGTTCACCCAAGTTTGGGAGAGAATGGAATGAAGAATGATGAAAAGTGACCAAGAATTTATTAAAATCATAATGTATGTGAAGAGATGCATGTCTAAGCATAGACAAATAAGCCTAAAATGCATGATACCTAGAAGCCTAATTCTATATCATGAGCCTAGGTTTTATAGAGTGTTCTTGAGATTCATTCATCAAAGCTGATGTTGACGTTAAGACCTTGAGACCTGAGCACAAAGTTATTGCTATATAAAAATAAATTAGGCATCATAAGTATGAATAAATTATAATGACATAAGATTCTAATTTCACTAAGCTAGTTCAAATGTGAATATCTATAACTAAGGATAATGGTAGAACAATGACCAAAACTAGAGTTATAGTGATTTACATTTAAAAAAAAGCAAAAACAAAGAAAAAGAAAAAAATAAATGAACCTAACTTGAAACCAATATATGATCTATCAAGACTTAAGTAGGAACAAAAATGTTTAAAAACAAAAGGAAAGAACATCTTAATGACATGAGACTAAGATATGAATAATCAAGATCCATGTGAGCCATCAAGGTATTCTTAAACACAAAAGAGAGAATAAAAATCAAATAGAAAAAACAAGACACCAACAATAATCAAATAAATAAAATGGTCCAAGAACAACGTAATAACATAGGATCAATATATAAATAATCGAGATCTACATGAATCATCAAGATGTTCTAAAACACAAAAGATAAGGAAAAATAATCAAGAAAACACAAGACCAAGAATGGAGACAATAAGAAATGAAAGGAGAAAATGAGAATAAATAAAAGGAGAGGTGCGAAAACACAACAAAACACCAAGAAAATAGAACAAAACACCAAGAAATCCAAATAAACACACACAAACAAAAAACTAATTTAGTGTAGTTTAAAGACAAATGTTCATGCATGTGTGGTAGAGGCATTACTTTCCACCACATCATTAAAAATAACAATGATAGAAGAAATGGGGGAAGGGAAAAAAAGGAAGGGGTTGGCCAAGCTGACTCTAAATGTATCAGACAAGTGGATGCTTCCTACATAGTTCCATGGATGCATGTTCCAACATGAACTTCAAGTCAAATGTAGTTCTCCCAGGAAATGGGATAGAAGAAAAATGATGTTCAGACCAGTATGCTTAATTTTATAGAAGAAATGGAAGATATAAAAAAGAAATGAGAATGGTCTAGAAAACAAGAAGCTAATGAGATGAGAAAGAATGATCTTGAAAAATGGTAAGTGCATGGGATAAGATGAAATGAACTAGTTCTTTTATGCTTACAAAATGATAAGAGCATTTAAACTTAACAGTTGCTCACAAAATGGTGAGAGCATTCAAACTTAATAGCTACTCTCAAAATGGCAAGAGTGTGAGATGGTGGAATGGGAATGTACAAATGTAAAGAAGTATGAGATAATGTTTTTGTTCTTTTGTGGATCATGTTCTAATGTTTTTGGTATTTTCAAAGTATTTTTAATGTTTTTTGTGTTTTTGGGATAAAATATGCACAAGGTGTGATCATCTAGTTGAGGAGATGCACGTCCTAAGAGTAGAGGTTCTAATAAGATAGCTAAGCCAGCTGCAATGACCCATGCTCACAAATCGATGATAGTGTGGATCTTGATAAAATAAAAAAGTAGCAAAATACTTATATTGAGAAGATGTAGTTATTCACTTATCAAAAGATACACAAGATTTTCCTTGCTAAATTTCTTTGTATAAATACTATTGAAGATGTTCATAATGCTTATGAGACATAATCGAGATCATAATTGCTCAAGGGACAAAAAATGTTCATGTTTATAATATGTACTAGACATAACAAAGAATATGCATATTTGAAGAGAACAATCTAGAATGGGATGAATAATGTGTTTAGAGTCCCAAGAGTTCAAATCATATACCATTAGGATTCATGAAAAGTGGACTAGGGTAGTATAAAATGTGGTTAAGATAAGATAAAAGGGTGGGATAAAATTATGACAACACAAGTTGCCCCCAAGTTATGGGTCTTATAGACAATGGTTCAAAGCTATTCATGCATAGAACCTCTTAAGGTGTATGATGTTCATGGGCTCTAAATTTTTTTCACCATTAGGTTTAGCTAAACGATATGCTCCTAATCAATAGTTTGTCATGACAATGTATGGTCCTAACTAATTAGGCTGAAACTAGCCTTTATTTTTGGGTTCAACATTCATGTTCTTCTGGTTCTCTTTCAAAACTAAGTCACCAATCTCAAATTATCAAGGGAGAATGTGTTTGTTTTATCTTCTCTACAATATATTTTGATAGGATTACAAGTTTTTAGGGTAGCCTAATGCTTACCATCAATAATTTCTAGTCTTGTAGCCATGAGGCTCTATAATCTTCATCATCTTCAATATGCTCCAGTGATATTATTAATGACATGATCTTAATCTCAACTAGCATGATAACTTTAGTGCCAAAAATAAGGGAATATGGAATAGCTCCAATTTAGGTGTGATGATTGGTTCTATAAACCCGAAGGATAGAAAAGAGTGGCAAATACCAATTATGGCCATCATCATTGATAATCTTTTTTAAGATGGCTAGAATGGTTTTATTTGATGCCTCGGCTTGTCCATTACCATATGGGTTATATGGAGTGGATTTATTATGCTTGATCTTGAATTTACACAAAGATATTTCAAATCTTGGTTTACAAAGGATCCACCATTATTAGATATAATATGGGTTGGGATGCCATATTGACAGATGATATGGTAATGAATGAATTTGGCTATTTATTTCTTGATAACATAAGTGAGAGGAATGGGCTCAATCCACTTGGTAAAGTACTCAGTTGTAGTCAAAATGTACTTATGGACATCTGAAGATGTTGACTTAATTTTCCCAATGAGATCAATACCCCACATTGAGAATTACATGGTGTTGTAATCGGCTACAATGGTAAGGAAGGTGCATGTATCAAGTTACCATACTGTTGACAAGGAACACATTTCTTTACATAATTATAAGCATTTTTCTCTATTTTGGGCCAATAATATCTTATTCTAAGAGTTTCTTTTCTATTACTACACCATTGGTATGGGCTCCACACATTCCTTCATGAACCTCCTTTAGTGCCATCTTGGATTCTCCCAAAGATAAATAATGAAGAAGCATTCCATCATAGCCTTTTTGATAAAGCATGTTTCCAAAGAGGATATAACATGTTAGGTGATGAAGGAAAAGTTTTTTTTGGTTTTTGGAAAGGTTGGTAGGAAAGACATGGCTATGGAAATAGTTATAAAAATATTGGTACCATGGTATCTCAGGTGAGAGATTAAGATTAACAATGGTGCATATCATCTCTAAATTTGATAAAATATGTGCTGACTAAAGAAGATTTTCAATTAGGAACTGATACTCTTTAGCATTGTCATGCATATGAATCATGGAACCAATTATTTCCATGGCATCAACATACCTATTGGTTACTCATGGAACTTGCTCAAATGATAGAGATTTGAAATGTCTTTTAAGGTTATCAATAATTTATTTGTAAGGGACAAGCTTATCAACTCTTGTTTGATATTGATCAGTTGTCTAATTTATGATTAGCCACAAATATCCATAGGCATTTAAGATTTAAATATACCACTATATGGCAAGATGGATCCCTATAACCAATTCCTCATATTTGGCCATTTTATTTGTACACTAAAACTATATATGGAAGGCTTTGGGGATCAAATCCCCTTACATTGTTATCAATAATGTACCATATCTAGATCCTTGAGATGTGAAGGATACATCAAAATAGAGTGTCCACTATTAAAGATCTTATGATTATTTTTATATCATCATGATAGAATCATCTAGAAGGTCAAAGTTGAGAGGTTGAGTGGCTGTAATAGGAGCTTCTACAAGTTGTTCTACAAAAATCTGCCCTTTGATTGTCTTCTAATTTTGGTATTCAATATCAAACTTGCTGAGGATCATAATCCATTTAGCCATGCATCCTTAGAGAGATACTTTAGATAAGAGGAACTTGAGAGGATCTACCTTGGTGATAACAAAAGTTTTGTTATTTAGCATATAATGTCACAATTTTTGAGTGGCAAAAACCATAGCTAAACATGCCTTCTCAATAGGCATACAAATATGTTCATAGGCTACCAATGTGCAGCTTAAATAGTAAACCATGTGTTCCTTACCATGATCATCATGCTGAGCCAAAAGTGCCCCTAGTGTATATTCCATGGCTGATATGTAAAGAAGTAGTGGCTTTCCTTGCATTGGAGGTTGTAAGACTAGTGGATTTGCCAAATATGTTTTAAGCTTTGCAAATGCTATTTGACAATATTCATCCCACTAAAATGTCACCCATTTATTTAAGATATGGGTAAATGGGTGGCACTTATCTACTAGTTGAGAAATGAACCTACGTATAGACTGGATCATGCCTTGTAGACATCACAAATGTTTAATATTGTTACGTGGAGGAATTTCCATAATAATGATGACCTTTGTAGGGTTGAATTAAATCCCTCATTGTGATATAATTAAACCTATAAGTTTTATTGATGTGACTCTAAAAACACATTTCTTTAGATTCAAGTGGATTTTATATGCATGAAGCCTTTCAAATATTCTTCATAGAATGTCAAGGTGTCTAGCTCTTGTTCTTAATTTTGCTAGTATATCATCAACTTAGTCCTCGAAAGTGTCATGCATCATGTCATGGAAGATGACAATAATTTCATGCTAATATGTGGCTCCAATATTCTTCAAACTAAATTTCATGAATTGGTAATAGAATGTTCCCCATGGAGTGGTGAACACAATCTTATGTTGATATTTAGGGGATATCTTGATTTGATTGTAACTAGAAAATCCATCCATTAAGGATAGAATCTCATACCCAATAGTTGAGTCAATAATCATGTCGATGTTGGGCAAAGGAAAATCATCTATGGGACATGCTTTATTGATATCATGAAAATTAGTAAAAACACGTATGCCTAGGGTCTTTTTCCTTATTGGCACTATGTTAGAAATCCATTTAGAGTAGTCCAGTGGTTTAATAAAATTGGCTCCTAACAAATTCTCCAACTTGGCCTTAACCAAAAGGGTGATACATGGATGCATATTTATTAACTTTTTCTTGATTGGTTTAGCATCAGGGTGAACAACTCGATGATGCACAACTAAATTTGGATTTAGGCCTGGCATGTCAAAATATGCCCATGTGAAGATGTCTATATAAGCCTTAAGAATGGATATAATATGTTCTCATTTTGATTTAATAAGGAAAGCTCTAAGATAAACATTTTTGGGATCCTCATGGGTTCCCAAATTCACTTCTATTGTCCTCTCCATAAGGAGTGTGGATCCATCTTCTAGAATTGTAGGTAATGTATGGTTATGATCATCTTCTTCTAACATATCTCTTTTTTGTTCCTTCCAAAGATTTGGATAATATGAAGAATCAAAATCTACCTTCTCAGGTAAAGGTTAATTGGTAAAGACCTCTAGAAACTCAAGAGTAAGATGCTCAAATATTGGATGTTATTCTGAAGAGATGTTTGTACTAGCTATGGAACTTGGGCTCGATGGACTTTCTACCTCTTGAGGGGATGAACAAAATTTCATGCCTGGGAGTGCCTGAAATAGGTTTTCACTCAAAGGCTTATATTTTTATTTAACTTTTTCATGATCAAGGAGTGTCTCAAAGATATTTTCACCTAAAGATCTCAATGTTTGTTCTTTATTATGACCAAATTTTTTTGCCTACTCTCTAAAGTAGGTAGGAGGATTCAATGAAAAATCAAAACCCTATTTATGATCAACAATGGGGAATATATCTAATAGGCCCATGTATTCTACAATTTAATATTCATTTTGAAACTCAGTGAGGCATATGACCAAATTTTGTCGATCCCCATCTATGAGTTTAGGATGGCAAAGGCATAGGTTACAGTGAGGGTTTGCTTGAGGATGGGAAGCACCAATGGTAAAAATATAATGTCCTACTTTAGGAAGGGAAATACCACTAGGATGGGTTTTTGCTTTAGGATGGGAAGCTCCAATAGGTTTTATGGTCAATATGGCATTTGAATTAAACAAATATGAATTAGCAAGCTCATCAAAAAGGATATAATGAGACATTACATCAATGTTAGGAGTCTCATTACCAGTCACTTCAAAAGAATCACTACCAATATTATGAGGTCATCCTCTGGTGGTTAAAATTTGAGACCATGATTCTCATTGACAACTCCAACTAATAAGTGATCTAAAATTCCTTGTGCCTAGGGGCCAAGGCCTTTCCCTATATAGTCAAGATGATCCATTATCCTATTAGGGATAGGATACTTTAGATTCTAAGAAAAATCTACAAGCCCCTCAAAATATAACCAATCTCCCTTGATAAAAGCCTCTCAAACTTTCTTTGGTTCAATTACAAGTACAAAAACAATAAAAGGTTTTGGTTACTTCTTTGGTTTCCAAATCTAGTTATGTCTATTAGGAGTCTAGGAAGTTTTAGTCCTACTAAATGTTTTAGGGGATTTTGGTAATTTTTCAATATGGAGGACATATTTTAGATGATATGTGGAAATGATTGCATCTTTAATAATCACCTATTTGGCTAGAACTGTAGGAAATAAATCAGATGAAGTGGAGGCTAGATCACTAGGGTCTATATAATTAGATGGAGATGGATGAGAAATGATGGCTTTTTTCTTATTTATAATGAATTCAAAACCTAGGCAATAGTTATAATTTTGAAACTCTGCTTCGAGATGTTTGCAATATTGGTATGGCTACTGATCAATGGGAATAGTAACCTTGATCCCATCATGGGGAAACTTAAGGCATTAGTGAAGAGTAGATGGAACTACCTGTACTTCATGGATCTAAGGACAACCAATAATTATGTTATAAGGAAGCTTAATATCCATAATATGGAATAACATGTGATGATAAATAGCCCCAACCATGACTAGTAACCAAATTGTACCAGATGACTCCCTCTTGGCATTGTTGTAAGCCTTGATTGTAATAGTCTTTGGCTGAATGTCTTTATCCATGTAACCCAATCATCACACCAATTTAAGAGATATGATGTTCAACCTTGAACCATTATCTACAATAACCCACTTGATTTTGTGATCCACAATGATTATCTTAATGTATAGTGGGTTATTATGATTTCGGCCAAGGGTGGACATGTCCTTTTGATCAAACATGATTTGCTGAAATGAAGACAAATGTCCAATTAGGTTTTGTAACTAATCAAAGTTTATATCATTGGGTATAATAGACTCTTGTAAAATTTTATTGAGGATAGTTCTATGGACATCAAATGTCTATAAGATTTTTAATATGGAAATTTGCATAGGGGTTTTATCTAATTAGTCCATTATACTATAAATCCTTTGAATTATGGATTGAACTAGTTTAGTCTTTGTTGGAACAATATTTGACTTTGGAACCATTAACAAAATGTTCTCAATAGGTTTATGGAAAGAAGTGGGTGAAGGGACCTGGATGGTAACTCATGGGCATCTAGTTTTGATTTCACAACCTAGAGGTGGAAAGGAATCATTATAATTAGGAGGATGAGGCAAAGGGCCTTAGATAGTCGTTCATGGGTGATTAATGACATTGTTATAATTTTGGGTCAATGAGGGGCCTCTAGAAGAAGGTAATATTGTTTAGGATTAGTAGCCCATGCAAATGGAGTAGCAACATGATGATGTGAACTTGACATGGTATTAATAGGGGGAAAGGGTGCTGACCCTATAATGATGGGTCTCGTGTTGTGAAAAACATGAGATTGGCCACGTGGTGTCATAGTAATAGTGGTAATGTGGGTTGCAGAAATGCATCCCATAGTGTTATTGTAGTCATAAGGCACATTATCATAAGCCACATTATTAGTGTGGGGATCATAATCTTGATTATGCTTGTTATGATTTTGACTCTATTGTTGGTTTTGATTCTTCCTCTATCCTTGATTGTGACCATTTTCATTATTTCTTGGTTATGGTGGATCATGTCAAGGAAAGGGGTCTTTGTAGATTCTCATATCTTAATTTGTGTCTTGATTAGGGGCCAATTAAATCTCTAGCTCACCATTTTCAATAAAGTTCTCAATAATATGTTGTAATTAAATGCAATGATATGCACCGTGACCAACAACACGATGAATGTTACACCATTCGTTCTCTTTATACCAATCTAGTTTTGGCTGATCTTGATGAAATGGCCTTGATACTGGCCATATAATTAAGTTAGATACAATGAGATTTTGTAATAATACTTCAACTGATTCTCCTAACTTTCTAAAGAATCTAAAATTATTATGAAACATCCTTCATGGAGGTTGTCTTTGCAAACTAGGTAACAGATTTGAGGGAGTTAATTATACATTTGGAGGAGGCATAGTCTGTACAATTCGTACATGTCTTGTTTCTATCACCCCATTTTTAAACATGTTCTTGTTTTTATGAAATCCCTTAGATTTATCCTACATAACTATTTGAGGAGCTAGTGATTTAGTCTGATTAGACACTTGTCCTTGTGTAAAGATCTTAACAAGGCCCCTAGCAATAAGAGCCTTCTAAATCTACACTCCTTTATAAATAATTTATTCAAATGAGTTATCACAAGCTAACCATATATTATATACAACCTCAAGATGCAAATTCTATGCAAAGATATCAACTAACTATTTGTATGGTAAATTGTGTTGAAAGCAGCCTGCCAATGCTCTCCACTTTTGTAGATATGTAGTAAAACTTTTACCATCACGCTATTTAGCTTTGAAAACTCAAAAATGGTTAATTCATGGTCTATGTTGTATGAGAAATGGTTAATGAACTTTTTCAATAAGTCATTCTAATCTGCAACTGATCCCTTGGGTAGTTTAAGTATCCAATCAAGAGCTTGTCTTGCTAAACTTCATGGAAATAGTCGTAATAAGTACTCACTACTATAAGCAACCTCTTGACACAAGATGAAGAATGCTTGTATGTGTTCATGTGAATATCCTTTCCCTTTGTATTTTTCAAATTTTGGTGCCTTAAAGTGAGGTAGAAAGGGGTTTGGGAGAATACATAAGTCAAATGGATATGGGCATATCTCATCAAATTTGTACTTTTTGACTCTATTGTTCATCTCCAATCTTTGGAAAATTTCATTCATAGAATTCCATTCTTTCATGTTTGGTGCATTTTTGGATTGGATAATATGCTATTAGGGTGGAATGTGCCCTTGATTTTGTTGTTATTGGGGTAGAATGTGCCCCTAGTTTTGTTTTTGTTGGGGTGGAATATGCCCCTAATTTTGTATGGATCTATAGGGAGCATATGCCTTTTGATCCATGATTTGGTTCTAATTTTTTTCTTGAGTTAAAAACATAGGCCATTGATTCTTGGATTATAAAACATTCCCTAAATTTGGTTGTTTCATGTTTTGTTGATTTTGGAAATGTCTATGTTTATTTACCAATCTTTGGTTTATTTGAGGGATTTCCTCAATTCAAACTGAATGTTTGGTTTTTTGAGTTTGTAAAGTAACAAGAGGTTCTTGATGATTAAATAATGTATGTTCCATGCCAAATGGAACATCTTGTAAGGTCTCTTGTGACTTTAATAGTTCATTTATATTACCTTGATCCACTATGGTAATGTTCTCATCCAATATTTATTGCATATTGTCCACCATATCTTTGTTTTCTTTTGAAGCCTTATTGTGAATTAAAGTGGCAACTAGGGAGTCAGTTAAGTCTGTAATAAGTTGATCTGCATATCATTGAATTATTATCTTGATCTTAGCTAAAAGATCTAGATTTATGGGTTTTGACTCTATTTGTATTTCCTTTCCTTTGTTAGAAGAAGAATGCAAAAGCTTTCTCTTGCCATCATTGTTCTCCTTCTCTAACCAAGGTATGCAATTACTCTATAGGAAAGTTAGAAGGTAGTCTAGCACTTGATCCTATCAATCTAATAAGGGTTTCATCTTGATCTTCTTGGGGTTGATATTCATTGTAATCATCTTCAAATCCTACTATTGTGGGGATATAATAAAAAATAATGGGGTTATCTTGACCATCATAAAATTGCTCATCCTCATAACTAAGGCCATAAGAGGCCCCACTATGAGTGAACCTTTGAGTCATGTCTAAAAAGAGTTGTTATGTATGTTTGAATAAATTTGGACCAATGTTCGACAACTAATCAAAGTATGCTTTGGGTCTCTTTAAACAAACAACCAAGGTACCATTGAGACAATAAAGGAGGGTGGTTTGAAACCATGCAAAATTTAGAAGATTTGGTTCACAAAATTACTCAACCTTTGGTAAATTTAAAATAATATAAATAAGAAGAGAGTAAGGTAACTCAAAGACCCAAGGTGAAAACTAGAACACCAAAGCCTAGATCTTTGTGGTATACCCACACTACAAAAGTGAGTTTCAACTTCGACAAGTTGACCCTAGAAATTTAGATGAAATCTCTCCAGATTAAGAAGAAGACAAAATGAACTAAGCAACTCAAGATGTAAAGACATACATGAATCACTAATTATAAAGCTAGGACCAAATGGGTAGCACAACATCATCACATGATTCTAGTAGGATAAAATATGTTCTAAGACCCAAAGCATGATCAATATGCAAGATGACTTGAGTCCACCAAGATGATAATGTGATTTTGAGTCTTAATAAATGACCTTCAATCCAAATAGAAAATTAAGCCCAAGTTAAAACAATCTTAGTGCATAAATGGTGAACCCACTTTGATGCACCAACCCTTAGAACTCAAAAAGGTTTAATTTCAAATGTGGATTATAAATGAAGGATTTAAACAAATCAGGTAAAAGTTATAGACTCAATTGGGTAGCATGACTGTGTCAAAGTGGATGTCATGACACAAAGCTTTTGATAACAAATTGAATAAGGAAAAGATGAATTTTTCATTTGGACAGCTAACACCTTCCTTGCTCAAGAAAATTAAGGATAATGTGTTTTGGTTAAGTTCATTGAGTTAACAAGTATTTTAGACAAAAATCAAGACCAAGTAAGATAATAACAAAAAATAAACATCTTAAGTCTAAGCTGACAAGGTATGGCAAAGTGGGGTCTACTAAACTATCAAGTTTCAAATGTTCTAGGGGAATCAATTACATAATAACTTTCACACCAAATAATGCAAAATAAAAGCATAGGTTTTGGGTTCGTATCACTAAAATTATGTAAAAGGGTCTAGTTCTGTTTGCAATTACTACATCTTGTTGTTTGCTCAGTGTATTATGATAACCAAAGTGCCACTACACCCTATGTGTAACTCTAAAAAGAGTCAAATGAAGTTAATGCTGGGAGATGAAACCCTGGGTCAAAGCTTCCCTAAACAACTTTCAAGAGGTGATGAAGTCCCCCTCGCAAGCCAAGTTTGCATGAAAATAAAGAAAGCATAAAATAAACAGACTTTAGGGTCATTTTAAAGAGCACCCAAACTTTATCAAGTTTTAGGGGAGTGCTTTAGGCGACATTCTTTCTAAGCCTTAGACTAGGCTACTTACAATAGGTATGGTGCTTTTGATTCCAAGGGTTTCCTATAGGGGACATATGGAAGATCATACACAGAACATACCTCTTTTTGCCAAACAAGATTAATCTAATCAACTATTACAAACAAGAATTAACAGGTGTGTTCAATTTAAAACTTGAATGAATTGTTTGGTGGTGTTCATTTGAACCCTTGGTATTAGTTGTAAAACTTGAAAACATTCACCAAAGACACCTAAATTCTTTGTTAAACACCAAAACAAGGTTCCTAATCAAATTTTAAGCATGAAAAAGTGATTTAAATATGTTTTGAGCAAATTTTAAACTTGATCCTACAACAAAATTGTTAGCATGTCCTTTAGCTTTGAAGCACTTTATAATTTGAAACAAGAAACTTTAGAAAAGAAGGTCTCAGGTCTATGTTTTTTGAAAAACATAGTGACCAACGTTGGTTATGACCAACTGAGATTTGATTAATGTTAGTTCTTCTGACCAACATTAGTTAAGCCAAATAATTGATGTTTGTATTTCTACTAATGTCAATTACTGTATAAAAATTGTGGCAACTAAAAACAACAAAATAAAGTTATAAAACTAATATGCAAGAGTTTCAAAAGCTCAAATATGTTTTTAAAGGTTGTAAAAGGGTCTCCTTCATGCGTAGGATGCATCTCATCCCACCGAGTGTGCCAAGATGTAGAGAGGATTATAAATCAAGTTAGTCAAGAATTAGTCTATAAAGAATAAAACATGCATAAAAAACTAATGAACCAAGCCTATCAATTCCTATGGGAATTACAAAGGATATAAATAAACAAATGAAAGAAATTAACACCATATTACCTTTCAAAATAGATTCACCATACCCATGTGGCTCAAAAACATGTTTTCCCTTGATCAAGCATCCTTGTCTTTGTCAACAATGGTGGTAAGCTCCTCCAATGCCTCCAAAACACTCCAAAAAACCTAGGATCTTGATTATAAACCACTAAACTATCCTATCAATGAGGCTTTATGAAAAAAAATTAGCATTATAACATTGCAATGTTTAAGCTTTGAAGATCTTTGAGCATAATAAACTTGCACTAAAATAACTTAGAAATGATGTCCATGGTCTCTCTATTTATAGATTTTTGAATTTGATCAAATTCAACCTCAACCACCCATCTCAAGATTAAGATGTGTGGTTGAGGATAATCCTAATATTTGGAATTAAATCCATAATTATCCTCAAGATGACCTTGGAAGAAGAGGCACTGAAGAGGCATGGGAGACATTAACTAGGCATGGGTGACCCATAATTTTGATATTTTATGCACTTATGGCTTGATGGATGCCACCCCATAGATGATGTCACTAGGTGATGTAGATAATAATAATCAATTTTCAAAATGAAATATTCAACAAATCTCATGGAAAATCCACTTAAGCTCTTGATTTGGATTAATTAGCTTTAAACAAGGTTAATAAACATTTGTGTAATTATTCAAAAATTGACCCTCAACTAATCAAAATGGTCAAGAAGTCATATTACTGGGTCATAATTTGACTCAAGAAGAATTAGAAGGTGATTCTAGATGCATTGGAACCATATTCCCATTGAGCATGTTGTCAATAACAAATAACAAATGTACCTGATGTATACTAATGAATTAGAAGAAAAAAGTGATGTAGAACACTAAATGGTAGAATGGTAATTTTGACTCAAAATGATCTGATCAAAGTTAGCTAGCCCATAAAATGCATTTCCCTATTTATGGATAATTTAACCTAAAATGTCACTTGTAAATGTCAAGTTTGAACCATTTAGGACATTTTATGGATTTTAACCTAAAATGTGCATTTGAGTGAAATTTGAGTAAGATTGACAATTTCAACACAAATGGTGTTAGGAATTAGATGTCTACAATTGTCACAAAAATTCATTAGATAGGTGTGGGAGGACCTTTGAATAATATTTCACATCAAGACTGAATCTCTTTGACACATCTCTCTTGATTTGTGATCACCCCTTGTGCACTCCCACTACTTGGCCATTTGGAACCTAGGCCCTGTACTCTAATAACTTGAGCACCTTTTGACTAGTTCATCATAGGAACCTAGATGTAGGCACATTTTGAGAGTATTTAGTGAGAATGAAACATTACCTTACTCCTATACCTCTATCTTGGGTTTGGAAATAAATGGGAAACACCTTCCCACTTTTTAATTGAAGGGATTGGGTCCTCATAGATACTTAAATCTTTTTGTAAGCCTTAGGAATCCTTACACTGACTAGGGGTGACTTAGAAAGTCAAAAATTTTGGTAACCTATGTAGGTTGCTTACCTACTAAGCAAGAATCTAGTAGCCTTTGAAGTGATCCATTGGGCATGGAGTTGTTAAAGAGATAACCTATTTGGCCTATGTCTGAATGAGTTGAATTGAGTCCTACCCTCAATAGAGAGAGAGAGAGAGAGAGAGAGAGAGAGAGAGAGAGAGAGAGAGAGAGAGAGAGAGAGAGAGAGAGAGAGAGAGAGAGAGAGAGAGAGAACAATATATGTGTGAAACATACTTAGAGGAAAGCAAAACAAAACTAGAATGTGCATGTAGGTACTTAGGGAAATGTAATACATGCTTATATATATATATATATAAAATTATATTTATATATATAAAAAATGTTGTACAAAAATTTACAAGCACCTCCCTTCTGGGTCAAATGGAAAACTATGAGTATCATTCATTTGTAACAAACCAAAATGAAATATATCTTATTTTGGAGGTACTAGAATAGGTGAGCCAAGTAGCTTGATGGAGAATCCTTTTGATGTGCCCCCCAATGGATGAAAAGGAACAAACATGTCTCCAATGAAGACATATTGATCCAAGTCCTCCATGCTTGATTCATGTTGGACTGTAGACACACTTTCTTGATTTTACTCACAAACCTTGAGAAAGCTTTGCATGAAGACTTCATTCAGGCTCTTGGGAGAAAATGCATTTAGTTTATTTAGTGTTTCAAAAATACCATATCCTTCCCCATTACCCTAAAGCAAATTAGGAATAATCCTTCTTAGAGTAACATGTTTATAATTTTTTGGAAGAAGGACATATCCCTTAACCTCTTCAAATTCTTTGATTATGGAATTAAACCACTACTATAACTCTTCAAGATCTTCACTGGTATGTTCATCAAATGGTATCTCTTGATCATCTAAGCATGGACTTTTATTAGTATAATCATCTTCTACCTCATAGACACACATCCCCTAAAAAATGTAGGCATCATCTTGAGGATTGTCCTCTCTAGGCAAGTTCACTATGTTGGGCTACTCTATCTCACTCAAGAAACCCAAGCACAAATGCCACCACTGATATTCTAAGCTATACCAACTGACCTTGACCTCCATAATTGGTTCATGAAGGTAGTCCTTGGTCATGTGTAGGGGTAGAGAAAAGAACACTGATTAAAATATGGTTGATGTACATACTATATCACAATGATTAGGAACTTGGTTACGATGCTTAACCAATTAATAGACACTCAAATTTTCCATTAATGCTTATGAAACTACCTCCCAAGGCTATTATACTAAATAAAAACACCTAAAATTCTCTATTAGATGAAAAATTAGTACCATTAGATATGCCAAAAATTATTATCATTTAAAATGTCCACCCATGGATGCTTTGTGGTGCATAGGAGTTTTGATATGGGGTGATGATCACAAAAGACTTATGTAGGGTATAAGAGTATTTCCCAAAGCAAAGGCACATGAACAAATTTTTCACACACATAACATATGAATAAAGGAGTGTGCACCCTTATTTAATGTCTCCCTCACACCTAAGCTAACATATCCTCATGCTTATACATAACATCTTACATCTATGCATCACCAATACACAGGTGTGAAACATAAAGTCGCATGCTACCTTAGACCAAAGAATGACCTCTAATAAATTATCACATGCACCTTAATATAGGTTATTATCAATTTCCAAAGATAATCACCATCCTTCCACATGTCACAACCACACTTCTTCCATTTGAAAGCTATAAAAGACTCTTTTAAGATCCTGCTAAGATGATGCATGTCATGCCTATAGTACCATGCTCAAAACCAATGAAAAAATATCATGAACTGAGTGGTAGTCATATATAAAGTGAGTAGTTATAGGTAGTTGAGATAATATTGAGGTGTGGTTAGAGAAATTAAATGCATAAGTGACTACTTGACATTAGGGTGTGCATGCACACCACCCTATGACTCCATCAAGGAAATCTTCTATTCCCTATGCACATGTTTCTAGAAGTAATCCTACCACCAAACCTAGATCCAATAATTAGAGAGACTTCAAGAACCATGGCCATAGTGCTATTAAATAATTTAAAATATTTACCCATTAGCAAAAGTGGTGTATTAATCATAAAATAGGCTTATTTTTTATAAAAGCTTGGTCTTTCCATTGTAAAACAATCAGCACATTTTAGTGACCTCACACTTCTAAAATTTGCCCTCCATAAGCACTTTTATTGTATAAATATTATAGATTAATGAGATTAAGTTCACCTCTTTCTTTTCTTCTAATGTTCTATGTTCTATTTTTTTTGTTGATCCTTGACTGTGGGTAATGTTCATCCCTCTTATCATTGTCCATTCCTTGCACCTCCACATTAAACTTGGAACTCACATACATGTAATATCTTATGCACATTTAGGTCTAAGTTGATGTTGTCTATGGACCATTTATCATCCCTCTTAGTGTTTTTCTACATTATCACTCCTCTATGCAAATCACTTACGAATTTAGATTGACTTGGTGGAAACTATGTGATATTGTCTTGTTTAAAAAGGTTTGTATTGTGTTTATGATAGTAAGAGCACTTTCTCTATTCTGGGCACATCACCTCTTTATGTCTTAGCATTTCTTACCTTATTCTTCCTTTTTCCTTGAATATAATAGGTTTAGATTAGAAATAAATTACCTTTTTGCTCTTTAGGCCTGTGCACTATTCTTAAACTAGGTGTGCTTAAGATATAAAGAATCTAGCTTACTCTTGAGGCTCATCTTAAGGAAGACAAGGGTCCCACACCCTGGGGATGTTCCCATCATTATGATAAGACAATTTATGCTTGTACACATAGATGAATGATAATACTTCCATGGCTAGTGTCATAGACTCTTGAACCATGCATAATGCTTTCATGCTTAATACCCCACAATTAAACTCTTCCATGCCATAGAGCATCCATGGGTGCACATTTTGAATGAAATAGTTTATGGCATGCTTGGTGGGACCAATTTTCATCTAATAGATAATTTTTGGTGTTATTATTTAGTATACTAACCTTTGGAGGCAATTTCATAAGAATTAATGGCAACTTCAAGTATCTATCAACTGGTTAAGCAACCTAACATCATTAACTTTCCTAGAGTAGAAAATCCTCAAGTTGATGCCTCTATTTTTGATGGGATATATGTCCTTGAGGTAGAATATAATTGGAGTACTGAAGGTCCATGCTTAGATGCTCAAGAGATGCCATTTGATGAGCATACCAATGAAGATCTTGAAGAGTTATGGTATCAGTTCAATGCCATAATCAAAGAATTTGAAGAGGCTAAGGAACATGTCCTTCTAAAAAATTATAAACATACTGATCCAAGCATGATTAGTCATAATTTTATCAAGGGTGAGGGGGAAGGATATGATATTTTTGAACCACCAAGTGAACTAAGTGCAGTTACTCCTAAGATCCTAAATAAAGTCTTCATGCAAGGATTTATCAAGGGTGGTGAGCAAAATCAAACAAGTGTGTCTATAGTCCAACATGAACCAAGCTTGGAGGACTTAGATCATTATTTATTCATTGGAGACATGTTTTTTATATTATATCCACTAGGGGGCACATTAGAGGGGTTGGCCATCAAGATACTTGGCTCTCCTATTATGGTACCTCCAAAGTAAGATATCTTTCATCTTAGTTTCTTAAAAATGAATGATACTCATAGTTTTCCATTTGACCCATGAGGGAGGTACTTATAAATTATTTTACAAAATTATATATATTAGATTATATTGTATTGAATTTTCTTAAGTGCTTGCACACACACATTTTAGTTTAGTTTTTTCCTCTAAGTGCATTTTGCACATCTATTGTTTCTTCTCTCTCTCTCTCTCTCTCTCTCTCTCTCTCTCTCTCTCTCTCTCTCTCTCTCTCTCTCTCTCTCTCTTGCTCTTTTTATTTATTGAGGGTAGTACTAAGTTTAATTAATTTAGACATAGGCCAAACAGGGTGTAGCTTTAACAAATCCATGCATAATGGATCACTTCAAAGGCCACTAGATTCCTAATTAATAGGTAAGTAACCCATAAAGTTTTACATAATTGTTGACTTTCTAAGTCACCCCCTAGTCAGTGTAAGGCTTCACAAGACTTAAAAAAAGATTTAGACATCTACAAGGACCCAAGTCCTTCAAGTAAAAAGTGTATAGGCACTTACCTTATTCACCCAAACTAAATATAGAGGTTAAGTCACCCCCTAATTAGTGCAAGGCTTACCAAGACTTACAGAAAGATTTACACATCTGCAAGGTTCCAAGTCCTTCAAGTAAAAAGTGTGTAGGCACTTATATTCTTCACCCAGACCCAAGATAGAGGTATAGGTCTACACAAGAGTAAGGGGATGGTTTTTTCTCACTAAATTATCTCAATATGTGCCTATACATAGGTTCTTATGATGAACTGGTCAAAAGGTGCATGAGTTATTAGAGTACAAGCATATCCTTTAAATTATGTATGAGGTGTATGAGTAATGTATTGGATAAATATTTTAGATCAATGAGAATTAAAGTAACCTATTTCTATTTTATATAAATGTGTTATTTGTGTTTATTTATCCTTGACTATGGGTAACATTTTCCCCTCTCATCATTATCCATTCCCTGCACCTCCATATTGAACTTAGAACTCACTTGTAGGTCATATCATATATGCACTTGGGTCTACATTGATGATGTTTGTAGAAAATTTTTCATCCCTCTTAGTTTTTTTTTACATTCTCATGCATCTATGTGAATCACTTATGCATTTAGAGTGACTTGGTGGAAACTGTGTGATATTGTCTTATTCTCAAAGGTTTGTATTATTTTTTTGTTAGTAGGAGTGCTCACTCTATTTTGGGTGCATTAACTCTTTATGTTTTAACATTTCTTACCTTCTCCCTTAATTTTATTAAAATATATTAGGTTTATATTAGTAGTAGATTACCTTTATATTCTTTAGGCTTGTGTGCTGGTCTTAAACTAGGTGCACTTATAATAGAAGGAATTCAGCCTACTCCGGAGGCTCATCCCAAGGAGTGTAAGGGTCCCACAACTTGGGGACATTCCCATAATCATGATGAGACAACCAATGCTCATTAATGTAGCTAAGTGATAATACTTCCAAACCTAGAGCCTTCGAATCTTATACCCTACACAGGGCTTTCAAACTCAGTTTCCCACAATAAAACTCCATACTGAAAAGGATCCACAACTACACATTTTGAATGATAATGATGAGAGGCAAAAACATTACCCTTAATCAAGGATCAACAAACACAAATATCACATAGAAAATTGGAAGAACAAAAAGAGGTGAACTTAATTCTCATTGATTTAAAAAATTTAACCAATACAAGTGCTCATGGAGGGCAAATTTCAGCAACATGAGGTTGCTAAAATGTGTCAACCATTTTATAATGGAAAAACTAGGATTTTATAGAGAAAAATCCTATTTTACAATTAATGAACCACTTGGGGTGGTGGGTAAATATTTTAAATTATTTAGTAGTGTTGTGACCATTCTTCTTGAAGTCTATTTGGTGATTAGATCTGGGGTTGGTGGTAGGATTTATTCTAGATACACATGCATAAGGAATGGAAGATTTCCCTGACAGAGTTAGAGGGTGGAATTTTTTCACATTATGATGTCAAGTAGCCACTTTTGCATTTAATAACTCTAGCCATGCCTTGATGTTCTCTCAACTACCTCTAACTACTCACTTTATATTTAGCTACCACTTGATGCATGGCATTTTTCTAATTAGTTTTGAATGTGGCAATGTAGGCATGACATGAATCATCTTCGTGGGCTCTTAGAAGAGTCTTTTGGATCTTTCAAAAAAATGTAATGTAGTTGTGACATGTGTAAGGATGGAACTTGTCTTGGGAAACTAAGAATCTCCTATGCCAAGGTACATGCGAGAGTCGATTAGAGGCCATGTTTTGGTCCAAGGCAATACATGACTTTATGTTGAGCAGCTATGCAGTGGTGAGGTGTAGATGTAAGATCCTATGTGTAGGCATGGAGATATTTTAGCTTAGTTATGAGGGAGATATTAAATAAGGGTACACACTCCTTTTTTCATATGTTACATGTGCACAAAATTTTGTGCATGCCTTTGGTTTGGGAAATAGTCTTGCATCCTACATAAGGATTTCAAGTTAAATGCCCCACAATAAAACTCCTCTGTATTGTAGAGCATCCATGAGTGCATGTTTCATAGGAAAATAGTTTTTTGCATGCCTAGTGGGACTAATTTTCATCTACTAGAGAACTTTTGGTGTTTTTCTTTTATATACCAACTTTTGGAGGCAATTTCATAAGCATCAATGGTGACTCTAAGTATCTTTCAAATATTTAAGCAGTGTAACTAAGTGCCTAATCATTATGATCTAGTATGTACATCAACCATATTTTAAATAGTGTGATTTTATCTACCCCTAAACATGACCAAAGACCACCTTTATGAACCTATTATTGAGGTTAATGTTAGCTATTAAAGCTTAGAAGATCAATTGTAACATTTATGCTTGGGTTTCTTGAGTGAGAAAGAGTAGCATAACATTGTGAACTTTCTTAGAGAGGAAAATCCTCAAGCTGATGCCTCTATTTTTGAGGGGATGTGTGTCCATGAGATAGACTCTGATTAGAGTATTGAAGGGCCATGCTTAGATGTTCAAGGGGTATTATTTGATGAACATATTATTGAAGACCCTAAAGAGTTATGGTAGTGGTTTAATGCCATAATCAAATAATTTTAAGAGGCTAAGAGACGTCCTTCTTCCATAAAATTCTAAACATGTTGATACAAAAATGATTAGTCCTAATTTGCAAAAGGGTAAGGTAGAGGGATATGGTATTTTTGAACCACCAAGTGAACCAAGTGCAATTTATCCCAAGAGCCTAAATGAAGTCTTCATGCAAGGATTTTTGAAGGGTGGTGAGCAAAATCAATCAAGTTTATCTATAGTCTAATATGAACTAAGCTTGAAGGACTTGGATCAATATGTTTATTAGAACATAAGTATATACTAAGGTGGGGGTGAATCAGTATCTTGATTAACTTAGTACTTTTCTAATACCTTTTAAAATATATTAAAAAGTATATATATATATTTAAAAAAATATGTAGAGATCACACACACACACACACACACACACACACACACACACACACACACACACACACACACACACACACACACACACACACACACACACACACACACACACACACACACACACACATTCACATGACACCATATTTATATGTGGAAAACCCAATATGGAAAAAACCACAGTGAGAATAGATACTAAAATCTACTATTGTAATATAACCTCATAGTCAAAACCTCACTAGTTACACAATTTAAGGGCATACACCCTATGGAGACACCAATCCCTTAGTTTAAGAGAACTAACTCTAAGGAAGCACTAATTCCGTAACTGAGCACCAACTCAGCTTAACTTCACTAGTTACAATGTTTAAGGGCACCAAACCTAAGGAGATATTAATCCCCTAAATTAGCACTAACTTAGCTTGTCTGATGGTACCAACCAATACAAAATATATAGTGTAGACACCTAAATCTGGTCATTGATAACCTCCAATCAGGATTTTGACCAATTTTCACCAAAATACATAGTTTGGCCTAAAAACACTAAAGCACATTAAAAGATTTGAAGTTGATATATTCAAATTATAATTTTGGCTAGGGTATCATTAAATGGGGTAATTCAATTTATGGGCCAACTAACTTTGATAAGATCATTCCAAGTCAAAATGCCAATTTTGCACCTAGGTGCTTTGGATTGATCTTTCCTATCAAATATCTTACACAAGACATGTACCTTTGTTATTATTTGTTGGTAACATCATAAATGGGATAATAGATCCAATGCATTTGACATTGCCTTAGAATTCCAATCTAGTCAAATTGTAGACCAATAACAAGGCATTCTGATCAATTTGAGTAATTTGTGCACAAAGTGCTTAAACATGCTTAATAGCTAATTAACCCAAATCAAGGCATAATTAATAATTCCATGGACACTTATTAAATAATTTATTTTGGAAATAAATATTTAATATCTACATCATCAGGTGACCTCATTTCTTGGGAAGACATCCTTAGGCCATAAATGCCAACAAATATTAGGATGCATGCCTCCCATGCTTGATCAAAGCCTCCATGCCTCTTAAGTGCTCCTCTATCCCAAATATTGATGAGCCTACTTATCAATTTTAATTAAATAATTGAATTAATCCTCAACCACACATCTTCATCTCAAGATGGATGGTTTAGATTAATTTTGATCAATCTCAAAAAGCTATAAATAGAGAAGCCATGAACATTATTTTCAAGCTTATTTTGTGAAACGTTATAATATAGGTTGGTTCCAAAAGTTTCATGAAAACTAGTGTTACCATGACAAATTAAATCCAAGCCAAGCCAAGACACAAGCCAAAGGTTCCAAGGAGAGATGGAGGTAGACAAACTTCCATTGCCAAGGACTTCAAGAGCACAAAACTAAGTAAGTCACTAATACAAAGGCATTTACAGCATCTAAGGAAGGTGAAAGAATTCTTGTGTTTTTCATTATTTTTTAGTTCTGTTTATCATTTTTTTTTTTTACTAATCTCACCCTAGTAACTATGTATGAAGGTGTTAGCTTAGTGTGTTCTTTGTCAAAAAAATTTATGCATTTTATCACTAACACCATACTAATCTCCTCTTCTTAGTCAAATTCCTAGTTCACATCATGGCATGCCTAGTGGGGCCAAATGCATCCCATACATGAAGAATATCATTATAAAAATTTAAAATCTTCATTTGGATCATTAAAAATCTTACAATTTGATTTTCTAACTCTATTTTGCCATTTTTATTTATTACGGGTTTACATAGTAACCATCATCAGTTGGCATAGCCATCGTCAGTCACTATTGGTATAACTAATGTTGGTTAGATAACCATCATCAGTTAGTAAGTGTAACCATTATCAGTTATATAACTAATGTTGATCACTATGTTTTTCTTAAAAATACAAACCTGAGAGCTAATAGGCCATTTTAAAATGCTTGGTTTGGGGTCATACAAACTCCATTTTGGATGATTTTTTTTAAAACCACATGTTTTCTCCTAAATTTTCAGAATTTGACATTATTTTAGCTTCAATTTTCATATATTTTTCACCAACTTTGGAAAATCTATTTAAAATAGTTTTAATCTAACATATTGGCTTTTGGGGTGATGCCTTAAGGGTAGATATGTAACCAACAGACTTGGAAATTGTTAAAACATGCTATTAGGACATCTTTGGCATGATTTTAAAATGAATTAAGAACATTATTTTGGTGCTTAAATTAACATTTAAGGTGCTTAAATTAGTGTTTTTAACATTAGTTTTCAAATTTACAACTAAGACCAAGGGGTTAAATGAACACCACCTCATTTTTTGAATTTGGGATTGAAAATGAACTAACCTTTCCAAGCTTTTTGTATTCACTTAGTTGTTGAAATTAGATTTTTTTTTGGGAAAAAAGAGGGGTGCTATGTGTATGCTCTTCCATTTGTCCCCTTTAGGGAACCCTTGGAATCAAAAGTGCCATTCTTATTTCAAATAGCCTAGTCCAAGGCTTAGAAAGAAAGTAATCTAAAGCACTCCCCAAAAACTCATCAAAGTTTGGGTGACCTTGATAATTACCTTAAAGTCTTTCTATTTCATGTTTTCTTTATTTTTATGCAAACTTGGCTTGTGAGGGGGACTTCATCACCTCTCATTAGGTCTTTAGGGAGGTGTTGACTTGGGTTTTCACCTCTTGACATTGACTTCATTTAGCTCCTAATTGGAGTTACACATGGGATATAGTGACACTTTGGATATCACACTACACTAAGAGAATAGTAGGATGTAGTGGTTGTAAAAAAGACTAGACCTTTTTGTAATAAGCCAAGTGATACAAACCCAAAATTTGTGCTTTTATTTTGCATTATCTGGCATGAAAGTCATTATGTAATTTATTCCCATAGAACATTTGAAAACTTGTAGATCTTAGATAAAACCCCACTTGATATGGAAGTATTATTGGTACAAGGTGCACCTCAAGGTCCATGTCACAATACTATCATTTGAGAGAGGGGGTGTAAAAACCCTACTATATAATGCACATTTACTTTTAGATGAACACTTAAAATCCTCTCAAATGACATATATTGATGGATTCCAACAATACCAAGCAACCTTGTCAGTTTAGAGTCTAAGAGAGATTAATTATTTAGTTTTATCCTAGATTAAAGTCTTATTTAGAATTAAGACCTGGTGTAAACAAGTGATACAAACCAAAACAGATGGTCCTTATTTTCCTTTGAATAAAGAGGCATTATGTTGCCCATGTGAAATCATCAATTTGCCTTGTTCAAAAGTTCATCAAAACTTGAGATTCATATCATCCATTTTGGCATAATTACATTGCCCAATTGAGTTTAGAGATTTGCCAAAGTTGTTTAAGTACTTCATTTATAATCTAAATTCAAAATTACACATTTATAAGTTTATAGGGTTGATGTGTTAAGTGGATTCACCATTTGTAGTAAACTTGAGGGAGCTTAGGTTCAATTTCCAATTTGGGTTTAAGGTTATATTAGACTCAAGATTATTATCACCACTTGATAGACTTAATCTATTTTGTGCTAAACACTTGTACTTTGAGTCTATGCACCACAACGTTTTGAGTCAAGAAAATTAGTGTTATGCTATCAAAATTGTGGGAAACTATCTTTGCCTTAGAGAGTTTTTGAAACAAAAATTTAGCCACACCTTTTGGGTAGTGTAGCATCATTATGATACCTAAAACATTTCAAATATTATTTCATAGACCCTCTTGCATAGAGTTCAATTTTGTTGCTACATTTTTAGACCAATCCGAGTGTAGTTTTATGATCCTTTATCTAGCATAGTTATGTTGTTCACTTTTGTCTAGATTATTTGTCAAAAGAACTAAGTTTCATACCATTATTTGTGAGAAAATAAATTGTTTCTAAAATGCATTTCATTTCATACCTTATACTTAGTTGATCAAGTTCATGCCCAAGAATCAAATGCCTAGTGTTTGTTAGAAGTGTTTCAAATATATTAGATTAAAAATTTCATCTATTTCAAAGTCCAGATTTTGACACCATTTGGCCAAGAGTCTTAGCACATGCCTTATTTGAGCCTAGATTTTGATGTCACATTTGGCCAAAAGACCTAGCAACTTTTAATTTCCTAGATTAGACTAATTTGAAACACTTCAACCTTAGAGTTTGGAATTTTGACTTTTAGCCTATTTACTTGCTCATATTTGTGTGAACAATGAGACATTAGACATTTAACGCTAGTTTGTTTATTCACTAAATCTTTGCATAAACCTTTTGATCCTTTTGACAAATCTAGACCAAGTTTGAACACCATCTATTTTAGACATTGTCCTTTTTAGAGTTTGTGGAATTATTTGACCTTTTATCACAAAGGCATTGACTATGGACCCCAATATGTATTCCTACACTCGTAATGGACTCATGTACAATTTGGGGTTTAGTAATGTGATTGTGAAAGAAGAAATGGTACAAGACCCCTACATAGATAATATTCCTTATGAGATGGATTATGATCCCTCTTATAATAATCAATTAGGGGCACAAAGCCAAGATCCATTGGCTAAATATTTAGTTAACACACCAACTTATTCAGAATAAGACGAAGAAAAAACTACACAATACCTAGCTATAATACCCATAGTGGATGAGCCAATTCTTCAACAGTCATATTCTATTAATAGAGCTTCCATGTATGATCCATTTTTGTTTGAGTGATATTTTTTAGAGAAAAAAGATGAGATTTTGGTTATAGCCATAGAGGTAGGGGCCAAGTTTCCAGTATAATTCCCTCATGAGAATTTACCAAGCTTAGTAAGAATGCCACAGAACATAATTTACAGTCAATAGGCTTCTTCTAGAAATCCTTTAGCTCTAGTCTAGACAACATATTTGAACCCTAATCTATATCATATAGGTAAAAACATCATGGAAGACCAATTTAATCAAATACAAACATTATATCAAACCTACTTGAATCTAGCATGCAAATTTAATTAGATGAACATGGTGAGCAAAACTTTTATTGACTTAGTTCATTCAATAAGAGTTTTGATAGAGTTAACTAGTCAAGAGAATCAGAGTTCAGACCCATTTGTGCAAAACACTTTGGTAGATAACTTGCTAAATATGCCCATTATTAAAGAAGTGTCTTCTAATTCTACACAAAATAATGAGCAAAATATAGTGGACAATGTGCAAGCAACATCCAATCCAAATCAAAGTGGTACTAATGCACAAATAACTAGTCAACAACATGTGCCTTTAGTTAATACCATGAGTGGACCATCATACCAAGGAGTAGGAGTTTATGCATCCCAATCTCAACCATTGTCTTCATCAAGTGTGTAACTAACATGATTAAGTAGTCAATTAGGAACCAATGTTTCACCTTAATAGCTAAATGTGACAAATCCTACTCTTCCTTAAAAAGTAATGAGTAGTATTCCACAATAGTAGATACAATCTAGTGTACCAATGTAATAAAGGATAAACATATTTCCACCTCAATAAGGGGAAACTAATGTTCCACATCATTATTTAGTGGAAAATATACCTCCTTAGTCACAAACTAGTGTACCAATCCAAAGCCAAATGCTAACTAGCCAACAACATATAAATATTGGTCAGTGATAGATGTCAAATATTCAACATGATTTTGCTTCCCAATGAGGATTAATACAAGGAGGCTCCCATGTGTCTCAATTACTGACTAGACAACAAATGGTTCAAAGTGTGCCACAAGTTTAGAGACAAGGTCTTGGTCATAAGTTCCCACTCAATAACAAGGTTTGATTAGTTGGTAGCATGTACTTTTTCAACCAAAGTAGGTATAGTACAGTTATATCCCTCCATTCCAACTAAAAAATCCTTGAAGTCAAACCTTTATCACCAACCCAAACTATAATATTGTGCAACAAAATGTATAATTCCAAGTACATTCTAATCCATATATATGTATATTCCTGGTCCATTTCCCAACCAAACCAACATACCCAAACAAATATCTCCATCATACCCTAGTAAAAGTATCCCACTTGTGACCTCCCAACCATCTACCCAAACCAATATTCTCCCTCAAACTAATGTTCCTTTTAGTTTCATATCCCAAGCATTACAACAGATGAAGGATGTAATTGCTACCATTCAAGCTAGGAAATAGACTAAAAGGTTTAAGTTGGATGATGTGTGTTTTTATCCATTTAACATGGAGTACTTATAGATATCATTTATTCTAAGATATGAACCACTAAAATTTGATAAATATAAAGGGAAAGGTGACCCTAAGGCCCATTTAACTGAGTTCTTTATCGCATGTCAACTAGTGGCATATAGCGATATATAAATTTTATTGTTGTTTCCAAAGAGCTTGGATGGAGAAGCCTTGGAGTGGTTTTTAAAGTTAACCAAGAATTTAGTAACAGATTTTGATGATCTTTTTGATAAGTTTGTACAACACTTTTCTTATAATCTCAAACTTGAGATTTCATTAGTTGACTTAACACAAGCAAAGTAAAAAGATAGTGAGATTTTTGTAAGTTATCTATAGTGATGGAGAGCCATTTTAATCCATATCACCCATAGTTTACCAAATAAATAAATAGCTACTATGTTTACTATAAATTTACATAGTGAGATAGCTTATCATCTGGAACTACAATGTGCACATACTTTCAAGGAGATCATCGATAAAGGTTTGTTGATCGAGTGAGCGATCATCAATAAAGAACTCATCAATCTTAATTTCAGTAATTAGAATCAAGGTACCAATCAGGGAAATGGATAAAATCAACATCCCATTCAAGCATAAGCATCATAACTAACACAAGCCAATAACCAAAAAAGACTGAAGTAAGTCAACCATAATAGGAATGTTGTGGGAAATGGAGTAACCAAATCACATCATGTCCAAATAGTGCAAACATCATCTGCACCACCTTTTTAGCTTATTCTTACTCAACAAGCTCTCTAACCAATGTCATAAGCACAACAACCAAGACCTGTGCAAAAAATACAACAACCTTTACCATTACAAACACATCCTCTAAGGAGAACTATGCCTACATGTCATGTCTTTAGTGACCTAGGGGAGCCTATTGAATTTATATTTCACAAAATTTCCACCACAAATCTAATTATTTGGCCTATACTAAAGCATTATCCACAAGGCATTCCATATCCTGATTGGTATCATGAAAATGAATTTTGTGAATATCATTAGGTTAATGGACATAATCTATGAAGATGTGTTTAAATCAAGCATTTGATTGAGAATATGTTGGAGAGTGGGGAGATAACATTGGATAATAGTGATTCTACTTCCAATAAAACTCTTGGGATTTATCAAAACCACTTTCTTTGACATAATAATTAGTAATAATAGCAACAACATAGGCCAATGCAACAACAAAATCAATAGTATCAAAATCAAAGGTTGAACCAATAGAACTAATAGAATCAAAAAAATCAATAGCAAAACCCACAATGATATAACGATAGACAAAACCAATGTCAAAATGGTAACAACCAACAAACCTATCATGTAGTTGCACATGAATACAATAGGGTTGTAGGTAATATTGTAAGGGGTAGTGTTAACACCATCTCCATTAATCCTAGACCAAGTGTTAATCAATCTAGACCATTGCTAACCAACAATACTCAATCAAATTACATGGATAATCCTTCTTTGACCTAGGACTACATATAGGTAATCCAACAAAATCAAGCTTCCACTTTTGGACCTTATATCGACAACTTATCCTTGCCATGTGACCACATATAAGTGCACTGATAACTAAGACTTGTCTTATCTAGCCCCACACCATTCCAAACATTTGTTAGTGATCATGGTCCAATATCTAATATCAATTATATAATCACAACTTGGAGGTTGAAGATTACTATCCTAGGCCCACAACCATCTACCACTTTGCCTATTCTCTAACCAATCATTCAACATCAAAATAAACCATTCATTATTGACCAAGACAAGAAGTTTGATATTATGAAACAATTACAAAAGACACGAGCACAAATTTTTATTTTAGATTTGCTATGAATGTCAACAATCCACAAGAACATCCTGAATGAGTTCTTGATGTAATCTACTATTTCTAGTGACATATCCCTTAATAAATTTTAAGATTTGGTTGGACACCTAGCTTCAGCCCAACAAGTCACTTTCAACCAAAGTGATATGTCTTCCCTTAGCCTACTCCATAATAACCCATTATATATAGAAGTTTATATAAAGTGCTATAAAGTGAAATGTGTCCTTATAGATAATGGATTAGGCCTCAACATAGTGTTTTTAAAGCTCATCAAGTTTCTTAGGTACATAATGGTAGATCTCCAACCAAAAATGATAACCATCAAAGCCTATTATAATCAGGAAAGAGAATCATACGACACCATTAGTTTGCCAATTATCATTGGGCCTTTGACCCATGATACACTTTTCCATGTGATTGATCTTGAGTTATCATACAATATGCTTCTAGGTAGGCCTTGGTTATATGAGATTCATGTATTCCTGTCAATGCTGCAACAATGTATCAAGTTTTTCCACTTAGGGATGGAAGTGAAAGTCCAGGATATTTACACCCATATGCACACTAAAAACATCTTGAGGCTAAATTTCAAAGCTACAATTATCAGTACCAAGTAGGATAAAGGAAAGGCCATACTTATTGATCCTTCATTGAATAATTGTATATATCCTAATACCTTAGATTCCCTTTCCCACATGCCACCTCTTGAAGCTTCTAATTATTTCACCATTTTAGATAATAGACCAAGAGAGTATGTGACCCATGATACATTTCATATTTCCAATCTTCCTCAAAATTCAAAAACCTTTAGGTGACCTAAAGTCACCCCACATATGTGTTGGCAACAAAAGAATAAAGATAAGGGACCTATCATATTTATACCAGCATCTAGCCTAGAACTTGACCCTCTTGAAGGGGATGAATCATGGTTATACAATGATGACCAAGATAATTTTTATAAAAGTACAAAGTATCCTATTCCCAATAAGATCATGGAGCATCACAATTATGAAAGAAGAGGCCTCAGACTGAATCAACAAGGAACCATCAAGCCAATTTCCATCACTAAGTATGAAAGACCTTATGGACTTGGATTTAAATCACCTAGGGGTAACCCCACATATCTTATTCAGATTCCATCACTAATGCCTAGTGAGGATGATGCTAATATAAAAGTAGAGTCTAATCATAGTCTCACCTTTGATGACCTAGTTGAGACTAACCTATTTGATACCAATGCCATTTTTACCCTTACCCTAGTCATTCACCATAACCCATTACCATTATACTATCCCTAACTGATAGATTGGGACCAATAAGAATCCACTTTGCCAATAGATGAGTTTTAGAATGATGAGGCATTTTATGAATTTTTAGGCCTTAGAGACAATGTTCTATTGGGAGATCACAAATCAAGATTCTTAATCACTTTGGATCCTAAAGCCTATTTTGGAGAACTGGTGAACACCCTTAGGCAAAAAAAAAAGTAAAACATTGAGGTCCTAAATTGAAAACCTCTTTGAGGAACTTTATGACCAAGGAAAAATTAAAGATAAAGGCTAATCTAGTGGTGAAAACCTATTTTAAGCACTATTAGATGGGGATATTCATTCTTATTCAAATTTAGACTAGGAGACCACCAATGATGAACTTGCCTATGGACCAGAGTTTAGTTTTGTACAATAACAAGTATTTGATCAAATTCTTCAAGAATTTTTGACTATTTTTATCACATGGCTAGATCTCCCATTAGGGGACTCATATTCATCATGCCTAGGAGAAGTTGAAGAGAAAGTCCTAACAAAGGACCCTAATATAGTCTAGTAGTACAAGTCTTTACCTACTATCCTAGAAGATGGTTTGACCCTCCTAGTCAAGGATACAATAGAGGTAAAAATCAAGACTTCATTAGACCTGAAGTGGATAAAGTTAGGCACATCTATCACTGAGGAGGAACATAAACTCTTTATAGCTCTGTTGAGAGAATTTATATATATCTTGGCATGGGCCTATTTTGACATGCTAGGTTTAGACCCCACCTTAGTTTTGCACCACCTTATGGTCAATCTAGATGCCAAACCAATAAAACAAAATCTACATAAGATGCATCCTCACATTGCTGTACTGGTAAAGAAAGAGTTGGAAAAACTCTTAAAAGTAGGGTATTTCCAATCCATTAACTACTCAGAATGGATATCTAATGTTATACCTATTAGCAAAAATCCTAAAGGAATCAAAATTTATACTGTTTTTCAAGACATCAATAAATCTTGTCCTAGGGATGACTTTCCATTACCTAATATTGACATGATCATCAACTCCATGGTAGGTTATGAGATGCATTCACTCATGGATGGCTTTTTAGGATATAACTAGATCAGAATGGCATTTAGAAGACTAACATAAAATAGTGTTCACCACTCCATGGGCAACATTTTGTTGTTAGGTAATGCCATTTGGTCTTAGGAATGCTAGAGCTAAATATCAAAGGGCCATGACTATCATATTCCATGATATGATGCATGATATTTTTGAAGACTATGTCGATGACATATTAGGAAAATCTAAAACTAGGGCCAACCATACAGTAGTGCTATGTAAGATATTTGAAAGATTGTGAGAGTACAAAGTTAGAATCAACCCAAAGAAATATGTGTTTGGTTTAACCTTAGGTAAATTACTTGGTTTCATCATGTCTCATAGAGGTATTGAAGTTGATCTAGCTAAATTCCATTCTATAATTGATATGCTACCACCAAGCAATTTGAAGCAACTCCATAGTTGGAGGGTAATATGCAATCAATTTGATGCTTCAACTCTTACTTAGTAGACAAGTGTCATCCATTTACACATCTTTTAAAGAAGGGAGTTGCATTTCACTGGGATGATCACTGCTAAATAAATTTTCAATAACTCAAGGACTGTTTAGCTAATTCACCTATTTTATTACCTCTTATGTTGGGAAAGCCATTCTTGTTATACCTATCCACTATCGACAATGCTCTATGTTCATTCTTGGCTCAACATGATGACAATGTAAAAGAACATGCCATATACTAGCTAAGCCATACCTTGGTCACATATGAACATAACTATGCACCTATTTAAAAAGCTTGTCTAGCCATGGTCTTCATAGATCAAAATTTGTGCCATTACATATTTAATAATAAGACTATGGGCGTTTCATAAGTAGATACACTCAATTATATACTATATAAAATAGATTTACAAGGTAGAATGGCCAAATGGATCATGCTTCTTAGTGAGTTTGACATAGAGTATGTCAATCAAAAGGCAATCAAGGGACAAGTTGTTATAGATCAACTTGTTGATGCACTTCTTGTAGACATAAAGCCACTCACATTTCATTTCTTTGATGAATCCATAATGACCATCATTGACACACCTCTTGAGGAACAACACTAGACGCTACATTTTGATGGTTCATTTACTGCACATGGATCAAGGGTAGGT
This sequence comes from Torreya grandis, assembly GCA_037957365.1. Classification (NCBI taxonomy): domain Eukaryota; kingdom Viridiplantae; phylum Streptophyta; class Pinopsida; order Cupressales; family Taxaceae; genus Torreya; species Torreya grandis. The sequence goes on along the minus strand of JARHVA010002518.1, from coordinate 814,126 downwards.
CTCTTATTTATTACACCACATGGGGATCTAATCCCTAAATCATTTAGAATTATCTTTCCTTATACAAACAACATGGCCAAGTATGAAGCACTTGTTGTATGACTTTGATAGGAAGTGCATTGGAACATATTTCATCTCCAAGTTTATGGTGATTCTTAGTTAATCATCAGTCAAGTCATAGATCATTTTTAGACCAAATATGACAAGAGGGTTCCCTATAAATCCATGGTCGACACTCTTAAGCAAAAAATTACCAACATTTAGTTTGAGCATATACGAAAGGATAGTAATAGAACTACAGATGCCATGGCTACTATTGGCTCTCTAATTCAACAAACAAATAAAGCTAGAGAGTATCAATTCCTCATCGATAATTTGTTAGCACCAGCTCATGAACCTTTAACTATTACAATGATTTGTGATATTTTTGGTCCTAATTATATCTAGTAATTATGCCTTTATAACTACCTTCATGACCAAGTTCTACCACCTAACCTATCTCAAAAATAAACTAAAGCCTTTATTCATCATTCCACTCCATATACTCTACTTCTATCCACCCTTTACTACCATAGTTTTGATGGAACTCTGCTTCATTGTTTAACTTTGGTAGAGTCTACACTAGAATTAAGGGAAGTTCATGAAGGAGTATGTGGATCTTATTCTAGCAGGGCAATCTTATCTAAAAAACTCTTGCATACTAGAGATTAATTGGCCCATGATGGATCTAGATGCAGTTGCATATGTAAAGAAGTGTGACAAATGTCAATAACATGATAATATGATTCATGACCTAGCCCAAACTCTAAAACTAATGTTGATACCATAGCCATTTGATACATAGGGACTTGACCTCATTGGGAAGATCAACCCCACTTCATTTGATGTCCATACACATATCCTTACCACCATCAAGTATTTCACTAAGTGGGTTAAAGCTATACCTCAACTATGTGTTTGGAAAGCAAATTTCTAAATTCATCTTTAATTGTCTCATTTTCCATTATGATATACCCTCCAACATTATATCTAATAATGGAGGATCATTTAAGAACAAGGATGTATACCAGCTGTGTATCAAATATAACATCACACAATAATTTTCTATAGCATATTACCCTCAAGGTAATGGCCAAGCTAAAACATTGAACAAAACCATTATCAATATTCTCAAAAAGATTATCAATGATTCCAATCATGATTGACACCTATAGATATTTCCTACCCTTTGGGCATACCATACTAATCATTGTACCCCCATAGGAGCCACTCCATACTCACTTGTTTAGGATACTGAATCCATCCTTCCCATTGAGGTTGAATTTCCTTTACTATGCATCTCTTTCAAGCATGTCCTAGATGATCATGACTATCGAGTATCTCACCTACAAGATTTAGACCTACTTGATGAGAATGCATAGCTACACTCAATAATCATTAGGCATATCAAAATTGACTAAAAGGACACTATAATCAATGTGTTAAGTAGAGAACATTTAAACTTGGTGATCTTGTTCTCAAAGAAAACCAAAAGAATACCATGGATGAGAAGAATCATAAAGGTAAATTAAAACCTAACTAGATAGGGCCTTTCATCATTACTATAGATTATGGATCAAAAGCATACAGGCTCACCACACCAAATAGAGGGGAAATTTTAGAGTTGATGAATATTATTAACCTCAAGCGGTACTATGCTTGAGTGCTATGGTGTATTATCTGTAAGGACCATTTTAGTTGTGTCATTTTATCACTATTCTTCAAATATCATTCTTAGCCATCCTCTTGGCCTTATCCATTTTACCAAACATGTTCTAAAAATTAGCCCAGTTGACCTTATTTTTCGTTATTATGCATTTTTAGCATCAAGGAATCTGATCAATTTCGTTAGTTGGTTCAAGTACTTCAAATAGAGATCATATTTTGGAGTAGTGTGATATAAGTTTTAGTAGTTGCATCCTTCATTTGCTATTTCTTTCTTATTATGAATCTTGATACTAATTATAACCACCTGTGGGCAAATTAGTACCACTGATCCATGCCATTGTGTCTTATTTATAACCATTTATGGGCAAACTAAGGGAAACATTTGTTTATTAAGCCTTAACATACCAACTTGCCATTTCCTATGCCATGCTGTGCCCTTTTACCAACTATGCCTATTTTGTTTGAATTGACTGCTACACTAGTCAAATTCCTCCACTGTAAAGGTAGAACTATAGTGACTTGAGGTCCTACTTTGGGACTATGTAGGTAGATCTTGACACTTGTTGAGGTCATCTCAGTCACCCTTCTCACCATGCTCTTACCATTTTACAAGCAACCTAAGTTTGAATGCTCTCACCATTTTGTGAGCAACCTAAGTTTGAATGCTCTCACCATTTTATGAGCTTGAACTAATTAGTGTCTCATCATTCTTGATTGAGTTGAGATACTCCAAAAAAATTCCAAAAATATTTAAAAAATCATTAGAAAAGAACAAAAACATTGACCACTTCTTTGCCTTAAGGATTCTGGGAAACCTTACTAAGTTATAAAAAAATCACTTGTTATTTAGTTTCCCTATCCTTTTTGACCTTTTTTTCTCACACACTTGCCATTTTTTAAGACCATTCCTATTCTTCTATCACATCCATTCTAATTGTTTTCACCAGTTATCATTTTCTTCCTATTCCCTAGGAGAACTACATTTGGCCTAAAGTTTTTTATTGGATATTACATCCATAGAACTATGTAGGTAGCATCCACTTTCCTAGTGCATATGGAGATAGCTCGACCACCCCTTTCCTTTTCTTCTATTCCCCCATTTTATTTGTTTGTTTAGTTGTCACCTATTTTCTAGGGGTAATGTTTGTATGGTTTCTATTGCATTATTTGTTTGTTTATGTTTATTTTGTTTATTTGTCTACATGTTTGTTTGCTTTTATCACTATTTCCTTGATTTGGTTTATGTGTGTTCATTGGGTGATTCCTTGCCCACACTTACACTTGAATCCATCCATATTCATATATTTACATTATCATCAAGGTTTCTATCATTAGTGTATTATTTTCTATTTAGTATTAGATTATGGGAGTCAGTCCTTATGAATATTTTGGCCAAGTCCTCATGATGTTATACCATGATGCCTACCAACACGTGCTACAACAAACCTCAACTTCAAGAAGTCTATTTAGCAATGGTGGCATCTCTTTGACACTGACATCTTGATTCCATCCTAATCATATCCCAAATAGAGTAATTAAATATGAAATAATTTTAACCTTTATTAGTTCAGATGAGCATCTCCCTACTAATAGGTTGTTCCAATTTATCATTACCCTCTATGTTAAGTTATCATCATCCTTGACCAAGTTTATCATGTTTTTCATAATCAGGGTCCAAAGATTATAACCACATATAGGAAAATCATTACACACCATCCCACCTACATTTCCCAATGATTATAACCACCTTTAGGCAAATTATTGTGTTGTTACCACTTCCCCTTTTCTACCCATATAGGGTCATGTTGTTATCTTTTTTGTCTATCCTAATTGGGGTGTGTCCATCTTCTCAATGATTATAACTACCTTTGGGAAAATCATTGTGTTATCATACCACGTTACCACTATCAGGGTTTAATGATGATAATCATCTTTGGGAAAACCATTGTACACTGTCCCACTTGCATTCTCAGTTATTTTGATTACTTTTTCAAAATCATTGTGTTTTCACCCCATCATTTTTCCTTTCTTTGGTCCCCTCATTTTTCTTCTTATCAAGGGGTTATTTGTTGACCTACTTGTGCCAACCATTCCCTCGAAGGGGTATTATATAGTTAGTTTATCATCATTACAATTATAGGCATACAAGACCTTTTCATTCTTTGAGAAGACTTTACTATGCTTATAGCTTGCAATGCCTTCCCAAATAGGGGCAAATTGTAAAATCCTAAATCTGGTCACTGATAACCTCTAGTCATGCTTTTGACCAACTTCCACCAAATTACACAATTTGGCCTAAAAACACTAAATCACATTAAAAAATTTGAACATGATATAGTCAAATTCTAATTCTAGCTAGGGTATCATTAAATGGGGTGATGTAATTTATGGGCCAACTAACTTTGATCAGATCGTTTTGAGTCAAAATGCCTATTTTGCACCTAGGTGCTCTAGATTGATCTTTCCTATCAAATCTCTTGCACAATACATGTGACTTCATTATTTGTTTTTGGTAACATCCTAAATGGGATAATAGATCCAACACATCTAACATTTCCTTCCAATTCTAATCTAGTCAAATTTTGGAATAATAATAAGGCATTATGATCAAGGAATAATTAATAATTCTATGGAAAATTGTTGAATAATTTGTTTTGGAAATAAATATTGAATATCTACATCATCAAGAGACCTCATTTCTTGGGAAGACATCTCTAGGCCATAAATGCCAACAAATATTAGGATTCATGTCTCCCATGCCTCATCAAAGCCCTCCATGCATCTTAATTTCTCCTCTATCCCAAATATTGATGAGCCTATTTATCAATTTTAATTTCATAATTGAATTAATCTTTAACCACACATCTTTATCTCAGGATGGATGGTTTAGGTTGATTCTGATCAATCTCAAAAATCTATAAATAGAGAGGCCATGAACATCATTTTGAAGCTTAATTTATGAAAAGTTATAATGCAATATTGGTTCCAAAAGCTTCATATAAACTAGTGTTACCATTCCAAATTGATTCCAACCCAATCTAAGCCACAAGCCAAAGGTGCCAAGGAGAGATGGAGGTAGACAATCTTCCATTGCCAAGGACTTTATGAACACAAAACCAAGCAAGCCACTACTACAAAGACATTTGTAGTATCCAAGGAAGGTGAAGGATTTTTTGTGTTTTTCCTTACTTTTTAGTTGTGTTTATCATTTTTTTTCTTACTAAGCTCACCCTAGTAACTATGCATGAAGGTGTTAGCTTAGTGTGTTCTTTGTCAATTTATTTTATGCATTTTGTCACTAACACCATAATAGTCTCCTCTTCTTAGTCAAATTCTTAGTTCACATATTCATAATTGAACCCAACTCTAACTCTCTATTATAAGTCTAATCTGTAATTGCTCATTATTTGCACATTATCTTTTTGTTACTTTCTTCCTCTCTATGCCTTTTTCTCTATGTTTATATTTATATATTTAACACACTTTATCTCTCACTCTATAGCCTTTTCTTCTCCTCTCTACCCTCTAGTTCCATGTCTATATATTTTTTATTTGACATTACCAACTATACCAGTAGCTTTAGCTTCAACAAAAATAACTCATCCTCTCTGCACCTCTATGTCTATGTTTCTATATTCTTCTATATGACACACTACCAAAAAATTCTTCCTTTATCCTAGATGTTATATATATAAGCTTTTGATCTAGGTCTTTCCTTTATTTTTGTTCACACTTGGACTGTATCACATCATGCCAACTCTATTAGACTTTATTTATAGTATTTAACTATAATTTTTCCACATATTAAACTCATGATCGACCATTGTGAATCTTGGTCTTTTACTATATTTAGCAAATATCAAGCTTTAATCTTGATGCACATGCTTTATTACATAATTTTGATCGATCAAAATGATCAAACTCATTATCTATGTCATGGTTTATGGATTACCTTCATGTTCCTATGCTTTACCATTATCATGATCATATCTTTAAATATAAACTATTGATCTTAACTTTGGTTCCATGATCTGATGATCCACATTCAAATTGTTCATATTTAAAATGTGTTATTTTGATTAGTCTCTAATAGGATCATGCACTTTGTTATATCCCTGTAAACGTGTATACTTTAACCCTTCAAGTTAAAAATGTGTCTATTAGATCATTTTATCTAAGATCATGCATGGCATTAGATAAACTAGCATGATCTTTACTTTTATCTTGATGTTAAATGTCAAGATCTTTATCCCGTGTCACTACTTCCTAATTATTTGGAACACTTACACTCTATTGATATTCTCAAACTTGATTTGTATTTAACTCACCACTATGTTGATAAACCTTGAGTATTTTATCCCATTGAGTCCACTCACTCTGTTGGATATCCTTTGCATGATTACCTACTCACCATCAGATATTTTGACAAGCTCAATATTTATCTCTGCTTAGCTCTCAAGAATGTGACACTTGGCATTAAAATGTGTCTTTTACATATTATTAATAGTTCCCACTATTTAGACACTTGGAAATCCTATGTTTCTCATTGACCTTTTGACTTTAAACTTCTCCATAGATTTACTATGCAAGATTTGTGACTATGACACTTGTCACTAACATGTTTACTCAAAGGTGCGTTTGACAAATTGACTTTGATGTACTCTATTAGATTTTAAGTGTATGATTAAGTGCTAACCATTGATCAATCTAGGATAAATACTAATTTAAAAACTTAGGAAATATTAGTAACTTTTATCACTACTCAAGCTAGTAATTTTTAGGTCGAAGAGGTCAATTTCATAATGACAATAAGGACTTATGTTACAACTTAAATTATCGGGTCCTGAATATATCTAGTGAACACAAAAATAAAATATGCCTATTGACACCATGAATAAATCTCAGAGGGTTTAACTAATAAAAATTATAATGTATGAGAGTAAAGATAATTAAATTTTAGGTTCATCACTCTTCATTTGAACTTGTGGACCATATATCTAAGCTGCTCATGAAAAAACCATAACAAATCTTCTATCTATTTCCTTTACAAATATCCATAAATGGTGTTTGTAAAAGTATGACAAATTCACACTAATGCAACTGTGAAACATGATCTTATTTACATAAATCATACTTAATCCTTTAACATCAATGACATGCTTCTAATGTCCCTTTTGACATCAATGACAATCATATTTCCAACAATTTGCCCTTTTGGCATTGATGGCAAACTAAATGATCTAATGCAAACTAAATGCTCTAATCTTCTAATATTTTTCTCCTTCTCTAGAATTTCTTGCATTTACTTTTGATTAGTAATAACTAAATCTATTCATATCAAAATTACTCCCCTTTAGGCAATGATACATTTACCTAATACTCAACTTGGACACTTGCTCTGCTTCTTTGACATTTACACTTTTTCTCCAAACTTTTACAGAGAGCATTTGGTATTTTTATCCCCCTTTGAAATCAATGAAAAAGGGTCTATTTATTATTTTTTGTCCAAAATTTCTCCCCCTTTATTAGATAAAGGATTTTGTCCAAGAATATTCAACCATCAACTGATTAGAAATTTGCACAACATACATACCTGAGTTGCCTTTTATCTTCATCTTCTAGGGATTAATAAAACTTTTATGATCCTCCCCCCTAGACTTATGCTATATCACTAATATCTAGTGATGTGATGTAGGAGATACCATATAGGTTTACCAACCTTCTCTCTCAATCTCAACTATATAGTATTTTGATCTTAGGACCTAACCAATTGTAAAGCTCCTCTACTCTGAGCCTTCTTGATTCTAACATATTGAAAAATATAGCTCCCCCTTACACTATGCTTAGCTTCTCAAGCCATTCATGATTTTTGAGTTATCTCCCTCTATCTCCATGCTCTTATTTGCACCAAGGGAATACCTATAACACACCATAACTTCATTTACCACATTTATATCATCATTTTGCACATGTTCACTAGGTTTAGTGACCCAACTCATTTCACAACCCAAGATACATTATGCCAATTGAATCTGTAGACCATATATATATGAGATTTACTAAAACAATATCATTATGTCATATTGAAACACTCATTCTATCATTGCAGACACTTCATACACATCATTTGACTTGGTTTGATCAAGTCATCATCACAACCTACTTGAGTTATCATTTATAATAGACATCACTTGATTATCCACTAAAAGGAGTCTCTTAAGAAGCATAAACATAGACACCTTATACTCCAAAATGTCCTAGAATAGTGTAAAACTAGGAGTTTCCCATAACTCATATTATTTCTCGTCTTTGGTCATATTGTACTTTGTATTATTCTTATCCTTAGGCTGAAGAGAAGTAATATGCTCATCCAATATATTGTTCTCATTTTATTTTATAATTAGATTAATAATACATGGAGACAACATGGATTCATGACATACCTTTTCATCTAATGAATCTTCCTTATAGCTCAAAATCTCATCACTAGGCATAAAAAACTAATGTTTTATGAATGAAAGTTGCTAAAAAATAGTAGGATGTTCACTTGAATCTATACTCACTTTAAAACTAGCCTCAACTATCACCTTAGTCTTCTCCTTGAGCTTGGTATTTTCATCTTCAACATGAACAAACATTGAGAGATCTTGACATTATGCAACCTCTGTAGCATTCTCCATCATGGTTTGATCTTTCACTTTTCATACATGCTTGGGTTTATTAAATGTCCTATTTTTATCCCTTTTAGATACTTGTGAACATTTTTTCATAGTAGGAGGCATGCCTTTCTTCTTACTTTGCACTTTCGATCTTAAAATACTTGTTATACAATGTTTAGCTATGTGACCAAAATTATCCCAATTATAGTACATTACGTTTTTATTTAAGAAGGATACAAATGATTTTTTTATTACAAAATTGGTTCTCCTTGTAAGTATAACTCTATAATTACTAGCCTTATGACCAAAATTATTATAGCTATAATAATAAACATAGAAAGATGAGGAATTCCTAGTCATAGATTTTCTTTGTGTAGGATGGGGAGTTCTTATTAAATTTGGCTTATTTAAGTATCTTACTCTTGTATAACCATTTGTATTATCTACCTTTGTTTTTTGCATATTCCTTAAGTTTGTAGAGATGGAATCATTATTCTTTTTCCTTTCCTTAGGCTTCTTTTATCCTTTGGCCTTATTCTCATCAAAAGTTCTACTATTTGTCTTTGTATCTATAAAGACATTCATTTTCTTTGCTTCTAATCCTTTTCTTTGAAATATTCATATAACTTAGCAGATGTACTTGTTATGGGACTTTCGCTTTTTCCTAACCAAGACTAGATTTCCCTTTTAATGGATTTTGAGAGTTGATCGATTCATCAAGAATGTCTAATCCTCCTTTTAGCTTTAGACCTTTGTATATTTATTCTTTAGCCTTTTCAATATCTTTTATCAAAGCCACTATCATTGCTTCTAGCCTCATACACTCAATAGATTTGAATTGTAGTTCAATTTTGACTACATCTTGTATTATTTTAGCCTCTTCAACTTGTGTCTTTAGGCTAATAACCATATAATTAGATTTTTTAAGGCCTTTGGACACTTTTTCAATCTCATTTTATGCGATATTCTTATGCCTTGAGTTATCTTTTCTTAGAATGCTAATCTCATCTAGAGCATAGATGAGTTTATACTCTAGGTCCACTTCTCCTTCCTTTTCTTCATCTGAGTCTTCAGATTCTTCTTGATCTTGATTCATAAAATTTGATCCTAATTTTATGAATAGGGATTCATTTCCATCAATCACAAAGGCATAAGCATGGCTATCATCTAAGCTATCACTCTCATCCAATGAGTCACTATCTTCTCTTATATAAAATCTTTTCTTATTTTTGAAGAAGTTCCTCTTTTTGGAATATTGGGGATTCATCCTTTTACCATCCTATTATTTCTCAAAGTTATCCTTTTTCTCATAAGGGAATTTAACAACAAAATTTCCTATTTACAATAGTTAAAGAATTTAAAGGATAACTTACCTTTGTACTTTATAGATCCTCTTTTCAATTTTTTGATAAATTTGGCTTCTTCTTCATCAATCTCCTCAGATCTAGATATAGATGCTTCTAATTTTGCATGCTTTAATGCTTTGAATGTAACTTATCTCTTAGAATTATCTGCTTCTCTAATTTTCATCTCATAGGTAGTGAATTTTACATGCAACTCATCTACAATGATCTTATCTAGATCTCTTGCTTACTCTATTATAGAGATTTTAGAATCATATTTTGATGGAAAAGATCTTAGGACCTATTTGACAATGACTAATTCTTTCATTTCTTCTCTAAGGCCTCTGATTGCAATGACTATTTCATCTACCCTAAGGAATTAGTCTACAATATTCTCTTCTTTAGTCATTTTAAGACTTTCAAACATACCTCTATATGTTTATAGATTGGCCTACTTTACCTTGTCATCACCTTCATAGATTCTCTTCAAATTATTCTAGATATCTTTTGCATTTTAATAATACATCACTTTGAAAAAATATAATTTGGATAATCCACATAGAATATCATTATTTGCCTTAGCATTTCTCTCATATGCATTCTTTGAATCCTAATTAGTAGGATTTGTATATCCATTTATAATAGACATCTATACATCAAACCCTAATGAAGATACATAGGCTTCTATTATAATGCTCCAAAATGGATAGTTTGATACATAAAAGAGAGGTGATTTTTTTGAGGTAGAACCTTCTATAATAACAATTTGTGTTCACCTTCCAAGATCTACCTGAGCTGATTAAGCTTATTATAAGGAACTAGTGATCTAATACCAATTGTTAGAACACAACTATATACTAAGATGGGGGGGGGTGAATCAATATATTGATTAACTTATTAATTTTATAATACCTTTTAAAATAGATCAAAAATCATATGTATATAAAAAAAATATGTAGACATCACACACACATAAATTCACATGACACCATATTTATATGTGGAAAATCCAATATGGGAAAAACCATGGTGAGAATATCTACTAAAATCTACTGTTTTAATCCAGTGTCATAGTAAAAAATTCAATGGTTATAAATTTAAGAGCATCAAACCTATAGAGACACCAATCCCCTTATTTAAGAGAACCAACTCTAAGGAAGCACCAACTCCCTAACTAAGCACCAAATCAACTTAACCTCACTAGTTACAATGTTTAAGGGCACCGACACTAAGGAGGTACCAATCCCCTAATTGAGCACCAACTCAACTTGTTTGATGGCACCAAATAATCAGATATCTATGGATATACAACTCTAATTTACAAAATATATTCATAAATGAATCCAACTCTAACTCTCTATTATGAGTCTAGTCTATAAATGCTCATTATCTGTACATTATCTCTATGTGAATTTCTTTCTCTTTGACCCTATTTATCTATGTATATATTTATCTATTTGACACACTTCATCTCTTGATATAAATCCTTTTCTTCTCCTCTCTACCCTCTGGTTCTATGTCTATATATTTTCTATTTGACACTATCTAACTATACCAATAGTTTTAGCTTTGGCAACAATAACTCATCCTATCTGCACCTCTATCTCTGTGTCTCTCTATTATTATATATGACACACTACTAGAAAATTATTCTTATGTCCTAGATGTTATATATATAATATTTTGATCTAGGTTTTTCCTCTTTTCTATGTTCACACTTGGACTGTAACACATCATGCCAATTCTATTAGACTTTAGTTCTAGTCTTTAATTGCAAGTTTCCCACATCTTAAACTCATGTTACACCATTTATATTCTTAGTATTTTACTATATTTAGAAAATATTGGTCTATATTATTGATTCACATGCCGTGTTACATAATTTTGATTGATCAAAATGATCAAATTCATTATTTATGCCATAATTTAAGGATTACCTACATGTTCCTACACTAATCCATTATCATTATCATATTTTTAAATATTGACCATTGATATTAACTTTGGAACCATTATATAATGATCCAAATTCAATTTTATCATCTTTAAAATGCATCCATTTGATTAGTATCTGATACGCTCACATGCTTTGTTGGATCCTTGTATGCTTTCAAACTTTAACTCTTTAAGTTAAAAATGCATCTATTAGATCATTTGATCTTAGTTCTCATGTTCCATTAGATCTTATAAATATAATTATCTTTAATTATATATTGATGTTAAATGTTGAGCTAGTTATCCTATCTCACTACTTGTTAAGTCTTTGGAATGCTTAAGTTCTATCAATCTTCTCAATCTTGCTCAATATTTAACTCACCACTATGTTGATATACCTCAAGCACCTTATCCCATTGAGTTAAATCACCATCAAATATTATGACAATCTTGATCTTTATCTTTGATTAGCTCTCAAGAATATGACACTTGGCATTAGCGCATGCGTTTTGCACATTGTTGATAGTTCCCACTATTGAGACACTTGGCATTCTTACATTACTTATTGAACTTTTGAGTTTAAACCACTTCATAGATTTACTATGCAATCTCTATGATTATGACACTATTCACTAGCATGTTTACTTGGAGGTTCCTTTGAAAAATTGTCTTTGATACACTCCATTAAATTTTGAATGTATGATTAAATGCTAAATTTTGATCAAGCTGGGATAAAAAATAAGTCAAGGACTTAGGAAATATTAAGAAATTTGATCACTTCTCAAGATAGTAATTAGTAGGTTGAAGGGGATAATTTCATAATGATGATAAGGATTTAAATTAAAAATTAAGTTACTGGGTCCTGATTATATCTAGTCAACACAAAAATGGAACATGCTTGTTGAAACCATGACTAAAGCTCATAGGGTTTAACTAAAAAACCCTATAATGTTTGAGAGCAAAGATAATTCAATTATAGGCTCATCAATCTTCATTTAAACCTATAAACCATATATCTAAGATGATCATGAAAAACCCATAATAGATCTTCTATTTATTTTCTTTGCAAATGTCCATAAATGATATTTGTAAAAACATGATAACTTTGCACTAATGCAACTATGAAACATGCTCTTCTCTCCATCAATCATACTTAATACTTTGAAATTAATGACATGCTTATAATGTCCCTTTTGACATCAATGAAAACCATATTTCCAATAATGTCTTCATTGGAGACATGTTTGTTCCTTTTCATCCACTAGGGGCACATTAGAAGGATTGGCCATCAAGTTGCTTGGCCCACCTATTTTGGTACCTCCAAATCAAGATATATTTCATCTTGGTTTGTTAAAAATGAATGATACTCATAGTTTTCCATTTAAAATAGGAGGGAGGTGCTTTTAAATTATTGTAGAACATTGTATATATTAGATTAGCTTGTATTGCATTTCCCTAAGTGCCTCATGCACATTCTAGTTTAGATTTATTTTTATCTAAGTACATTTCACAAATATACTATTTGTTCTCTCTTTTGATTTGTTGAGGGTAGGACTCAGTTCAATTCATTTAGACATATGCCAAATAGGTTGTAGCTTTAAAAACTTCATGCCCAATGGATTGCTTCAAAGGTCACTATATTCTTGCATAGTAGGCAAGCAACTTGTAGAGGTCACCAAAAGTGTTGACTTTCAAAGTCACCCCTAATTAGTGTAAGGCTTCCCAAGTATTATAGAAATATTTATGCATCTATGAGGACCCAATCCCTTCAAGTAAAAATTTCACAAGCACTTCCCATCTATGCCCAAACCCAAAATAGAGGTGTAGGTTTGTACATGAGTAAAGGGATGGTTCATGCTCACTAAAGGAGCTCAGAACATGCTTTCATGTAGGTTATTATAAAAAATTAGTCAAAATGTGCATGAGTTATTAGAGTATAGGGCCCAAGTTCTAAATGGCCAAGTAGTGGAAGTGCACAAAGGGCAATCATAAATTGAGAGAGATGCACGAAAGATCTTTAATATTCATGCATAGTCTTATTCAAAGGTCCTCCCACACCTATCTAAGAAAGTTTTATACCTATGTATAATATCTTACATCTACACCCTATCACTACATAAAGTGAAATCTAAAGCCACATGCCACCTCTTTCACAAGCTCAATGTTTTGGGGAACTCTCATGTGCAACTTGGTGAAAGAGTATTTCCCAAAGTAAAGACATGCACACAAATTTTGTGCACATGTAACATATGAAGAAAGTAGTGTACACCCTTATTTAAGATCTCCCTCCTACCTATGATAACATAACCCCATGCATTCACATAGGATCTTACATATGTGACTCACCACTATGTAGGTGTACCATGTAAAGCTACACATTACCTTAGACCAAAGCATGGCTTCTATTCAACTCTCACACATACCTTGGCATAATATATTTTTAGTTGCTTAAGAAAGTACCATCCTTCCACCTATCACAACTACATTAATTTATCCAAAATCTCCAAAAGACTCTTCTGAAATACCACCAAGATAATACATGTCATACCTACAATGCCACACTCAAAACCAATTAGAAAACACCATGTGCTAAGTAGCAATTGAATATAAAGTGAGTAGTTAAAGGTAGTTGAGAGAAGATCAAGGCATGGTTAGAGTGATTAAATGTAGAAGCAATTACTTGACATCAGGATGTGTATAAACACCACCCTCTAACTTTATTAGGTAAATATTATGTTCCCTATGTACGTGTATCTAGAAGCAATCCTACCACCAACCCCAAATATAATCACTGAATAGACTTTAGAAATCATAGCTTCAACACCACTAAAGAATTTAAAAGCTTTACCCACTACCCCAAGTGGTGTATTGATTATAAACTAGGCTTGTTCTCTATAAAAACATAGTCTTTCCATTGTAAAATGGTTGACACATTTTAGCAACCTCACATTGCTAAAATTTTCCCTTCATTAGCACTTGTATTAGCTAAATCTTATAGATTAATGAGAATTAAGTTCAACTCTTTCTATTCTTCTAATGTTTTATGTGATATTTATGTTTGTTGATCCTTGACTGTGGGTAACATTCACCCCTCTCAACATTGTCCATTCCGTATACCTCCACATTAAACTTAGAACTCACTTGCAAGTCAGATCTTATGTGCACTTAAGTATACATTGATAATATTTATGGACCATTTTTCATGCCTATCAATGTTGTGTTATGTTCCCATGACTCTATGCATATCATTTATGTATTTAGAGTGACTTAGTAGAAACTATGTGATATTATCTTGTTCTTAGAGGTTTGTATTATATTTATGGTAGTAAGAGCACTCACTCTATTTTAGGTACATCACCTCTTTATGTTTTAGGATTTCTTACCTTCTCACTCCCTTTTCCTTAACTATATTAGGTTTATATTAGTGGTAGATTACCTTTATGCTATTTAGTCTTGTGTACTAGTCTTAAACTTGGGACTCTTATAATAGAAAGAATATCGCCTACTCTGAAGGCTCATCCCAAGGAGCACAAGGGTCCCATGCCTTATGGATGTTACCATTATTATAACAAAATAACTAATACTTGTGTGTGTAGCTAAGCAATAAATCTTTCATGGCTAGTGCCTTATACTCTTCTTCCTTACACAAAGATTTCATGCTTAAATCCCTATAGCAAAACTCCTATGCATTATAGAGCATCCACAAGTGCACATTTTGAATGATAATAATTGTAATTTCATAGATGATGAAAAAGTGTGAAATTGATTACTTTAGTTTTCTCATCTATCTCAAGATGAAAATTCATCAACTGATCCAACTACATACCCATAAATTCCCATAATGATTTTCGAAAAGGATTCATAAAGCATGGGTCAAAATCAGAGATGATGGATGTGGGTAGCCTAAAATGAACCCAAACATGGTTGAATAATGCTTGTGTAGTGCTAACTATGTTAATGTATTTTTTCATATGACCATGATGGTCATTTTGGAAAACTAATCTTCTACAATGAACGTAGGGTCATTTTGTCATCTCATTATCTGTAATCCAATCATGAATTCCATGATGATAGATTTTCATGGTCTGGATGGAACTGGTATAGGTGTGTAAAGTCCTAACTTACTATTTTTGGACTTGGAGATGCAACATATAATGAAATAATTCATGTGGTACTCCAAGTCTATGTGTATGTGTGGTCAATATAAGTGTGACTATAGTGTGAATAGAGTCTTTGTCAAATTAAAGTGTCTTGATGTCTTGGCATAGTGCGCATCCCATATGAGTCATTGGTGAGGTGTGCTAGATGGAATATAGAGATTATAGAGAAGTTAGTTAGATAAATATAATTTTTGAACTTGTGTTCCTTGCATGAGGCTAATGTAAGTTGCTATAAAGTTTTGATCAACTAAGTAGAGAGGTACCTAGTCCACAAAATTATAATTGTGCATCTCTATCATTATGATGAGTGTGTGAATTAAAATTTAGCTAAGGCAATATATAACCTTGTTATCCTTACATTTATTGTGATTAATCATGATATGGAACTTCTATAGGTAATTCATCCATTTCATGTGGCATGAATTTTCTAAGTTATTCTATGATTGTAGGAACTGAAGTGGTTTATGGTCCAAATGAACAACTATTTCCTTCCTAATAATTTAGTGTCTCCATTACTTAATTACTTTCATAATATAATATAGTTACTTATAATAGGTGGATTACTTTTTAATCATGTCACTAAATGTCTTAGAGTGGTATTTTTTTCATGGTTTTTGTCTATTTGAAAATTAGAAAAAAATTAATTAATTTTTAGCTATTTTTTAGTTTAGACTAAGAATTTGAAAAATTTGAAAAATTAAAAATTAAATAATTAATTTATTAATTTTAGTTAATTAATTTAATTAAGAATCAAAATTATGAGCAATAATTTTAAAATATTGAACCAAGCAAATGCTCTTTGAAGTCCCCATGTTATGTAAAAAGTTGTTAACTTTCCTATAACTATGCAAAAATTCATTAAGTTTTTTAAGTTGTGCAAGTGTTTTTTATTTTTATCCAAGCTATGATAAATTACTCAAACACTTTTTTTTAAGTTTTTTAATTTTTATTTCCACCTTTGCATGTGGTACAATTGAAAAATCTAAAAAATAATACATTAATTGAAAAAAATAATTATTCTAATTTTCAATTCACTTTTTAAAATCCCACTGCCATGCATGCAATCTTTAATCTTCCCTAAATCATTAAAAAAATAAAAATTACTCTCTTAATTTTTTTTTGAAGTTGTTCCACACCATTCAGGCATACAAAGCTCTAAATAAAAACTAAGAAGTAGAGGAAAACAACTAAATCAATTATGCATGAAATTGATTATGATGATGTGAAAGTTTCAAAATTACACATGCTAGATTTTTCTAGAATTGAGTGCATTTAAAAGACAAGAGCTTATGGGTTTGGGTTGTGTGAAGGAACAAACATTAACAAAAGTCTTATGACATTGAGCAAATGTTGGCAATTTGGCCTGTCAAGGCCAAATTCTAACCCCGTGATGTCTTATTTTTCAAATGAAAAGTGATTTTTTAGTGTCATCAACTGTGTCAAGCTTCTTTATGTGGTTTTGATGGAGTTTCAAGTGGTTCTATGGTCTGAAAGTGCACTAAAGGAGATGGTAAAAAGAAGACAATTGGTGACTTGTCATGAAGACTTTCTAGTATATTTTAGTATAATTAAGGTATGAAATGAGAATACAATTGAGAATATGATAAAATTTTATTAAAATTTCATTTGATGCTTTTTAAAAGGCTATGACACGCTTATTTGACATTCAGTGTCAGTTGTTTTTTAAACTATCATTATTTTGCCAGAAAAGGACAAAAATTGGTCTTTAAATGTAAAATATGGTTTTAAAAGACCATTAAAATAGTTAGATTACCTTTTAAAATATTTATATATATGAATTTATGTTAGTCATAAAGTTTCCTTTTTTAAAAAGGTCACTTAAGGCAATTGTAAGTGTGAAAAGGGTTATTTTGGGGCTCCCACGTGTTAACTTTGGAAATTAAAAGGTGTTAAATTATTAACTATTTTTATTAATACATGTAAGGCTTGTGGATTCTTCTAAATTGTTCTATTTTAGTGTTGGAGATCTTAAAGTTTCAATAAAGGGCAAAAGAAGGCTTATTTCATACATTTTATAAGCTAAGTATGAAATCCGAACAACCATCTATACATCAAGGGTTTAAAATAGGAGCATCAGTTCATTATAGAGGTTCATGATGAATTTCATGGCATTTGGATGCAAAACAAACTCAAAACCAGCCTCTATCCTTTAATTGGTTTCTTTACACACAAGGACTACCTTCTAAGTTTCATGATGGTATGGCCATTAGAGAGAAGGTATAGGTATGAAATTTATACCAAGTAAATTAGACTCAGGGATATTCTTGATGGAGTAGTGGATATAAATTTTTCCTCCTCTCCTTCAATAACCATCCATTTGAAATTAGTCTTAATTTTGTAGTCTTTCATCCATGAAAGCAACTATTTTTTTGCAATTTCTACTCAGCAGGGCATCATTACAAGAAATTTCAAGTTTGTAAGGATTATTTGGAACATAATTTACCTTTACATGGCATATAATAGGTCTTTTTCATATGTGTGAGAGCTATACAAAGCTCAAGAAGACAAGTAGTGCAAATCTTCATTGTACAAACATGTAAAGGAGATTTGTACAGTTTAAGAGAGAGAAAGAAACATCAAGTTTTCTTAAAATTTTGTTTTCAAGGTCTCCATCATATTAAAATGTCTTAAAAATAAATATTCACAAGTTTTCATGAATATTCATAGCAAAATCTTGTCATTTAGCTCTCAAAAGCATCTCAAATTCCCTATTTAGCAAAAACTAAGGTTTTTTTGCATTTTTTAAGGTACCTAACATAGTCCTAGGATTCAAATTTTCCTTGTTATCCTCTTCCAATGGCGTCTAAATTGATACACTAGGTAGAGGATGGGATTTTTAGACATATAAAATTGGCCAATAATGGCTTCATATTAGACTTTAGACTGATTCTTACCAACCTCTACAAATCTAGCCTAAGAATCACTAAATGTCTCAAATTTGGCTTATAAATCAATTAACTGGAACAAATACACACATAAAATTAATTTAAATCTTAAAAAAATGCTAAAAATCCTAATTAGAATTAATTAACATGAAAAACCTAATCAAATGCCTAAGTTGAATTCATCCATGAGCAATTAAATGAATTATAAAATAAGAAATTAAAAAATCAAAGAATATCCTAGGATTTCATAATTACCATTTGTGAGTTGTCCAAAATCCAAAATATCTCACCCATGCCTATTCTATGCTAATCATGAGGTTTAGACACCTTTTAACTCTATTGAGGTTAATTAATGAACTAAGGTGAGGTTTAACCCATTCCAAGCCCTTTTTCTAAACCTATAAATACAAGCATTTACCTCTTCATTTGGAGAGCTTGGACATAGTAATATTATAATGCAAGATTTTGGTACATGATTTAAAGCTATAGAGTTATAATTCGAAAATTATAAGCCAAGCCACTTTGAGCCATCAAGATACATCAAGTAAGCATGAGCCAAACCATGGTGCCAAGGAGAGAAGGAGACACCCAACTCCATTTGCCAAAAGCTTCTTGAGTGTAAGCCAAGTAAGCCAAATGAAGAAATCTCTTGGAGCATTCAAGGAAGGTAAGAAAGGCTATTTTTATTTCATTTTAGTTATGCTTTATCAATTATTTTTCTTCACTATGCTACTCCCTTTGATCTAGGAAATATAGTGTTATGCATGTTAATGTGTTGTTTTCATTTTGATTTCTTTCATTGTGAAACTAACATATGATATAACCACTCTTATTGGATTCTTTGTTCATAAATTACATGATTGATAGGACAAGAAGCATCCCATATAGCAAGGAGATGAATGTGCAACTTAAAAATTGACAAATGAATACTTAAATTCCATCAAATTAATAGTTTTAGCTTTGATTTTGATGATTTTTTAATTTTTGAATTATCTCAGATCTACACAGAGACCAACATTGGTCAGGCCTAACCCATGTCAATTCTATCCAATTGATACCAATTCTTCCCAACTGAGCTTGGTTCTATGTAACCATCATTAGTTTGTATGTAGGGAAAAGTATAGTTTACCAAGATTGCATTTTAAATCTTTCTAACATTCTTTTTTGTTTCTTCTTGTTTCTAATATCTTTTAAACTCTTTATCTAATCCTTGCCTTCTATGTTTTGTTGAGTTTTTATCTAACTATTGCCTAACTTAACATTTTAATTTTTTGTGGTTTTGCCTTCAGGTTCACAGGTGATCAATGACGATCTTAATTAACCAACATTAGTTATTCATGATCAACATTGGTTTTCTTTGAGATCAATCAACATTAATTGCCTTGAATCGACATCAGTCATCTCTGATTGATCACAATCACTGTGTGTTTAAAAATAAAACCTGAGATATATTTTTCCAAAGTTCATTTGCTCACAATCAAAATTGATTCAAAGTAGAAGGATACTATCTAACAATTATAGGTCCAGGATGTCATTTGAACACAAATTTGAAAGTTTTGGTTAAATAACATTTCATTTTGGGTTTTTAAAAGGAATTAACTAAGTAAACCACACTTCATTTTAGTGTTGAAATAAACTTTTTAGATCTTGAACATTTGGAATTTGGTATTTAAAATGAATTATAATGTCTAAGTCTTATAAACACTTCATTGTTGGTGCTTAAAATTAATGCTCAAGTCTTGAACACTTATTTTTGGTGTTTAAAAATGAACTTAGGATAAATCTTGAACATTTGGGTTTTGGGCTTAAAATTAACATAGATGGTTTTGCTTAAGTTGTGTTTTGTATAAGTCTTCTAATCTTTTGTACTTAAGCCAAGGGGACAAGTAAAGAACATCATCAAATTTAAATTTGGTGCCTAAAATGAAACTTACTCACAATTGCTTGAATTTTTTTTTATTGATTATTTGCTTTCGTAAAAGGAATAATATGTGTATGCTCTCCCCCTATCCCCTATAAGTAAATCAGGTGATCAAAAGTGACTTTTTAGTATATTTGGTGCCTAGTCCAAGGCATATAAATAAAGTTTCCTAGGCTCTCCCTAAAACCTATATGGTATTGGGTGATCTAAAAGCAATCCTAAAGTCTTTATACTAGTCTTTATTTTTCATGCAATTTAGCTTGTGAAGGGGATGTCATTACGTCTCATGAGTTCTCTATGAAAGTATTTACTTTGGGATTCATCTCTTGGAAATATTTCAACCCCACTCTATGATGGGGTATAAAAATTAGGGTACACATACTACTAGAGCTAGGGGGTTGAGAGACTAACCTCTCCTTTAGTAACAAAAGCTTGAGTCATGTTTGGTCAAATATGGGATTACACTAACTAGTCCACAGATGGAATAACCATGTAAATAAATAGACATTTTCATGATAATTTGATTGGTATGAACTTAATTTATGTGATTCTTCTCTTGTGTTTGCCACACATGGGATCAATCTAGATGGTCGTAAATTATAAGTTTTAGTCAACCCCACTTGCCACATGTTGATAGGATTTAGGATGTTATAGTTAGTTGCATTTCTATCATTTATTCTTTTATTACTTGGTGCTTTGTGACTAATTTTTTTTTAAAACCATATCACATACGAGTTTGTTTGTCTACACTATTCCATTGTTTAAGGAGGTGTTATGCCATCCATTTGACACCTTGATTTAAATTAGAAAACTTTTTATGTCAAAAATGTTGAGTGTATCACTTGATTGAGATGGGTAATTTTATGTTGCCCAAATCATTTCAATTCTTGTGCCTTAAAAGTCTCTGAAACAAAACATTGTTAGATATTTTGAGAGTGGTAGTGGTGTTACACTACTCAAACTATTTCAAAAGGACCTGTCTTATCTTGTTTTATGTCTAAATTGTCATTATTGAAACCAATAATGTATCTTGTTGGATCTTTTTCTTAGTGAAATTATGATGTTCAAATTTGCCTAGATTGTTTGTCAATAAAGCCTCAGTTTTCTTAAGTTGATTCTTTGATTAACTTTTAAAAGTTTGGATTCAAATATTGATTAATTTTTATTTAGGCCTCATTTCATAGGGGTGGATACACATATCTTTCTCTTTTGCATTTCGTAACTTAGGTTAATTTTTGACCTAAAATTTAAAAATTATATTATTTTTTCCTTTGTTTGATAGAATTAGTCTATCTTCAATTGCCTTTTGTTTTGTGTTTTATACCAATTTGATAATGTTCATGTCTATAATCAAGTGCCTTGTTTATGCTCAAGTGTTCCAAGTTTGTTAGATTAAAATCATCCCTTTATTTTATGTCTAGCTTTTGACCCTGCATTTGGTCAAAAGTCCTAGCATCAACCTTGTTTTGAGGCTAGATTTTAACACCGTATTTGGCCAAAATTCCTAGAGATTATTTTACCTTTACTAGTTTAGACCTATTTGGAACATATTTAGACTTAGAGTTTGGCATCTTGTTTTTAGTTCATTTTACTTGACCTTGTTTGTGTGAAGCATTTAAGGTTAGACATTTGAAGTTATACTATTTTTATTAAATATTTGCATAGACCTTTTTGAGATACAACACCACCCCTTTTGGTCAATTTATACCTAACTAAACCTTTTGTATTTTTAGACATAGTTTTTTAGAGTTTTTATAACTCTAACCAATCTTATTGTGAATCATTTATCATGTATTTGACCATGGCTCATTATACACATAGTGTAACTATGTACAATCCAAGATATGGAAATGTTGTCACATAAGAGGACTTTATTCAAAACCCTTTTGTGGATGAGGTCATTTGGGAGGAAAATTCTTATCCACATAACAACACTCAAACATGGGAATAGGGTCAAGATCATTTAACCAATTATTTGGTTACCACACCTCCTTACTTGGAGCAAGACCAAGAATAGATGACCCAATATTTATCTAACATACCTATGATTGTGGAAAACTTTAAACAAAAACCTTATTACAATACAATGCCATCAAACTATGATGTAGGGGCTTCATCTTTGATAGATTTTCCATATGATAATGTGTCAAGTCTAGTAAGAGGACATTATAACATGTCTTATTAGAACACTGAACAAGCCTCTTCTAACAAAATTAATGCCATTATATTTATGCCTATCAAGATACATGTATGATTGTCATGTAAAGAGGCCTCATGGAATACAACTTCATTTAAATATAGATGACATACCAGACATATCAAAACCTAGCACATAGTTTTAATAATATATCCATGTCAAATACACATCATATTAGAAAACTTACTTCAACAAGAGTTTTACTTGAGTTGATAGGTCAATAAAATTAAGGTACATACCCATTCATGTAGATCCCTTTGATTGAAAACATGGTCAATACTCTAACTTTCGAGGAAGTGCCCTCTGCTTCTATACAAAACAATGAGCCAAATATAGTGGGAAATACATAAGTAATGTTTTATTTAGACAAAAGTGGTATTAGTACACAAAAAAATAGTCAAAAATAAAATGTGCCTTTGATTAACACCATGAGTGGTCCACAAACTTAGGGAGTAGGAGTTTATACTTCCCAATCTTAACCAACTACCTCTAATATATAACCAACTACTATTTTAAGCACCCAATAACAAAGATTAAGTAGTCAACCAACAAGTAGTGCCATACCACAATAAAATGTGATGAATCTTACTCTACCCCAATAAGTGGTGATTAATATTCCATAATAGTAGGCACCATATAATGTACCCATGTAACCAAGGCAAAACATATTTCCATCTTAATAGGGGAAAATGATGTTCTACCTCACTTGGTAATAACAAACATACCTCTTTAGTCATAGACTAACATATTGATATAAAACCAAATGATGTCTAATAAATAACATGTAAATATTGGTTAGTGATAGATGTCAAATCTCTAACATACATCCACATCCCAATAGGTATTTTCACAAACAAGAGGTTTCAATGCTCCTCAAGTACCTATTAGGAAATAATTTCCTTTTATGTAGAATGTGCCACAAGTTCAAAGACAAGGTCTTGTTTCATAAGTTCCCTTCAATCAATAAGTTATGACTAGTCAATAACATATCCTTATTCAAACTTAGTAGGTACAATATGGCCATATTCCTCCATCCCAAATATAGTATTCCTAACATCAAGCCTACATACCCAATCTCAACTAGAATATAAAATTGTAGTACATGCAATTTCAAAAATTACACCCTAATCCATGCATGCATATTATTGGTCTATTTCCTAGCCAAGCCAACATTCCCTAGTAAATACCTCCATCATACCTCAGTCAAAGTAATCCAATTTTAACCACCTAACCATCACCTCAAGCCAATATTCCCACTAATTTCCTTGAATAAGAGCTACAACAAATGAAGGATGTAATTTCCCTCATTCAAGTGGGGAAATAGACTAAAATGTGTAAGTTAGATGATGTGTGTTCTTACCCCTTCAATATGGAGTACTTGTAGATACCATTTCCTCCAGGGTATGAGCAACCAAAATTTTAAAAATATAAGGGGAAAGGTGACCCCAAGGCCCATTTGATAAAATTATTTATTCTGTGCCAACTAGTGGCCTATAGTGATAAATACCTATTATTGTTATTTCCAAGGAGCCTAGTAGGGAAAGCATTGGAATGGTTCCTGAAATTACCCAAGAATCTAGTATCTAATTTTGACAAACTTTTGGATAAGTTCATGTAGAACTTCTCATACAATCTCAAGCATGAGATTTCATTGGTAGACTTGACACAAGCAAAATAAAAACCTAGTGAAAGCTTTGCAAGCTATCTATAGTGATGGATAGCCCTTGCAAGCTAATTCACCCACAATTTACTAAACAAAAAACTAGCTATTATGTTTAACAAAAATATATATAGTGAGATATATTATAATCTAGAGTTAAAATGTGCACATACGTTTAAAGAGATCATTAAAAAAGGTTTGGTGATTGAAAGAGCCCTCATCAATAAAGGGACCATTAAACTATTCTCATATAATTAGAGCCCAAACCAAGATCAAAACAATGGCTAGAATCTAAATCTAGCCCAAGCGTAAGCATCACAGCAAACCCAAGCCAATAACTATGACAAACCTAAGCAATTAAATCACAACAAAAATGTTGTAGGTAATGGATTAATAGAGTTGTGACATGTCTAAATGGTGAAAACATCATCTACTCAACCTATGTCATGTTTCCAAATAATTCATAACCAACAACTTCTTTAGTAAATGTAGTACACACAAGTGTAACAACCTAGACCAACACAGTAAATACAACAATGTAGAAACCTATGTGTTTAAAAAATTCTCCTCCAAGAATAAATATACCTAATCATCATGCCTTTTTCAACCTTGGAGAACCCATTGAATCAGTGTTTCACAAACTTGTTACAACTAACCTAATTAAATGGCCTATTTTGAAATGACAAAATCTTGAGGGCAATGACATTTTAGACTGGTACAGGATAAATCAACTCTATGAATATCATTGGGTCAATGGCCATAATTTGTATCATTATGTGCAAACAAAACATGTCATTGAAAATATGTTAGAAAATGGAAATATCACATTGGATCATGAGGCTTCCACCTCCAATCAAAGCCTCAACATTGATCAGAATCCTTTTCCCCAACATAATAATCAATAATAATAGCAACAATAATAGTGGACAATACAACATCAATAACAATAGTATCAATAACCAAGGCAAAACTAATATAACCAAGAATAAAACCAATAGTGTTAAAACAATAGACAAAACTAAGGTTAGAATGATGCAAAAGACCAAAAGACATACCATGTAGTTGGACATGTCTACAACGTAGTTGTAGGCCATATTGAAGGAGGTCACATTAACACCATTTCCATAAATCCAAGACCAATTACCAATAAAATAAGACCATTAATAATTATTCCTAACCAACCAACCTATGTTGGTAATTCTTCCTTGACTTGAGATCACATATAGGTGACCCAATAAATAGGGACTCCCATGTTTAGACCTTATAAAAATAACTTGTAATTAGCTTTTAACCATGCACAAGTTAACTAACAACCAAGACTTATCCTACTTGGTCCCCCTTCACCATCATTTATTAGCAATAATGGTCCTATACCTAATCCTAATTGTGCAATCATAACTTAGTGATCAAGGATTACCATACTAGGCCCATAACCATCTACCACTTCACCCATAATTTAACCAACCATTCTACCTCAAAACAATCCATTTCTTGCTATCCCAAAAAAAATGTTTGACACTATTTAATAATTACAAAAGATGCGAGTACAAATATTTATTTTATATTTTTTGTGTACAACTACAATCCATAAAAACATCTTGATAGAGTTCTTTAGCCAATCCAAAGTTCCCAATGACATATCTCCTAAAAAATTTCAAGCTTTGGTTGGACACCTAGCTCCAATCTAACAAGTAACCTTTAACCAAAGTGATATGTCATCCCTTAGCCTACTACATAATAATCCATTATACATTGAATTTTACATAGTGAGGCACAAAGTAAAATGTGTCCTCCTCAATAATGGTTTAGGTCTAAATATTGTGTCTCTAAAGCTCATCAAGCTTCTTAGGTACACAATATTAGATCTCCAAGCAAAAATAATCACCACTAAAGCCTACAATAATGAAGAACAAGAATCACAAGGCATGATTAGCTTACCAATTATCATTGGGCCTTTGACCCATGATATACTATGCCATGTGTTAGATCTTGATTTTTTGGGAAACCTTGGTTACATGAGATTCATGCAGTCCCATTGATGTTGTACCAATGTATCAAGTTCTCCCATTTAGGAATGGAGGTTGTTATTTGAAGAGATTTGCATCCATACAAGCATTGTAAACATCTAGAGACTGAGTTTAAAAGGTATAAATACCACTTTGGCATGAATTGAGTTGCCAAGAAGGATAAGGGGATAGCAATACTAATTAATTTACCAGAGGCCAAATTCATTGACCTTGATACCCATGATTCATTTTCCCATATGCCACCTTTTGAAATGTCCAATCATTATACCATCTCAAATAATGACCCAAGATAATATTTAACCCATGACACCTTTCACATTATAAAACTTCCATATAACCCAAATTCCTTTGGAAGACCAAAATTAAAACCACTCATATAATGAAAAAGAAATGGAAAAGGTCATTTACATAGTCTATCACCTATCACTTTCATACCGACCTCTGGCTAAGAAATAGACCCTCTTAAAGGTGATGAATCATGGTTTTATAATGAAAAATTGGCCAATTATTACAACAATTCCAAATATCCCATTTCTAATTAGATCATAGATAACCAAGACTATGAAAGAGGAAGCCTCATGCAAAATCAATAGGGAACACAACACTTGAGCCAATTTCTATGACTAGGTACACAAGAACCTATGGACTTGGATTTAAACCACCTAGGGGTGAGCTCACGTATATTATTTAATTTTCATCACCAATGATTAGTGATGATGATGTCAATAATGAATCATAGTCTGATCATAGTAATTTGATGACCTAGACCATACCAATTCAATTGGCAATAATGCCATTTTTACCCTTTAACTAGTCCCTCATCATAATTCACTTCCATTTTATTATCCCCAACTGATAGATTGGGACCAAGAAGAATCCAATGTACCAGTTGATGAGTTTTATAATGATAAGGCATTCATTAATTTTTTAAGCCTTAGGGACAATGTTCCATCTGGATACCACAAAAAAGGGTTCTCAATCAAGTTGGATCTTGAAGCCTATTTTAGAGAGCTGGTAAACACCCTTAGCCAAAAATAAATAAATAAAACATTGAGGTACCAAAGTGAAAACCTCTTTGAGGCAATTTTAGACTAGGGAAAAAGTAAAGATAAACGCTAGTCTAGTGGTGAAAACATATTTCAGGTACCACTAGATGGGGGTATTCAACCTTCTTTGAATATAAACCAAGAGACCACCAATGATGAACTTGTCTATGGGTATGAGTTTAGTCTTGAATAAGAATAGGATTTCAATCAAATCATTTAGGAGACCACCAACATAATAAAATTATTTATGGATATGAATTTAGTCTTGAAGAACAATAAGCTTTTGATCACATAATCCAAGAGTTTCCAACCACATTTGCTACATGGACATCCCTTCCATTGGGGTATTTTGATTCATCATGTCAAGGAGAACTTGAGGAACTAGTCCTAATAAAGGACTCTAACATTATAAAATAGTTTAAATCTTTTCCCACTATTCTTGAAGATGGTTTGACCCTTATAGTGGAAGACATAATAGAGGTAAACATCAAGACTCTAGATGACACAAAATGAATTAGACTAGGTGCATCCCTCATTGAGGAGGAATGTGAAGTCCTTACAACCCAATTGAGTTAATTTGTAGATATATTTGTATGGGATTATTATGACATGTTTGGTTTGGACCCTACCTTGGTTGTTCACCACCTTGTGGTACATCCTAATGCCAAACCATTAAAACAAAAGCTATGCAAGATGCATCTTTGCATTATTGTATTAGTAAAGAAAGAGTTAGAAAATATCTTAGAAGAATGATATATTAGGCTAATCGACTATTCCAAATGGATTTCCAATATAGTGCACATTAGTAAAAATCTATAAGGAATAAGAATTTACATTGATTTAAAATACATTAAAAAATCTTTCCCCAAAGATCACTTTCCTATACTAAACATTGACATGATTATTGACTCCATGATAGATTATGAGATGCTTTCACTAATGGATGAATTCTCTAAATACAATCAGATCTAAATAGAACCAAGGTTATGCCAATTGGTATTAAAAATGTATGGGCCACCTATCAAAGAGACATGATAGTCATATTTCATGATATGATGCATGCTATTTTTGAAGACTACATCGATGACATACTAGGCAAATCAAAGACTAGGGTTGATCATCTAATAACATTGAGGAGGATATTTGAGTGACTTCATGAGTACAAAGTTAGGCTCAACCCTAAGAAATGTGTTTTTGGAGTTACTTGAAGTGAATGTCTTGGCTTCATTATGTCTTACAAGGCAATAAAAGTTGATTCAACTAAAGATTGAGCCATAACAAACATGCCACCACCAACTAATTTAAAGCAACTCCATAGTTTACAGGGAAAGTTTAGGTATATTCGATGCTTCATATCTCAATTGGAAGATAAGTGCCATCCATTTAAACACCTATTAATTAAGGGTGTAAAATTTCTTTGGGATGATGATTATTAGAAAGATTTTCAATAACTAAAGGACTATTTAGTGAATCCATCAGTTCTATTACCTCCTATGCTAGAAAAACCATTCTTTCTATATCTATTAGCCATAGAAAAATCCTTAGGGGAAATTCTAGCTCGACATGATAATGATGGAAAGGATAATGCCATGTAATATCTAAGCTATACACTGGTCTCATATGAGCATAATTATACGTCCATCGAAAAAGCCTATTTAGCTATGGTCTTTACTACTAAAAAATTGTGATATTACATGTTGAATAATAAGACCATGGCCATTTCCAAAGTAGATACACTCAAGAATCTACTCTCTAATATATATTTATAAGGCTACATGGCCAAATGTATCATTCTTCTCAGTGAGTTTGAGATAGAGTATGTGAGCCAAAAATCTATCAAAGGTTAAGTTCTTGTAGATCAGCTTGCTAAAGAACCCCTTACAGATACCAAGCCACTAAAATTACAATTTCTTGATGAATACATCATGACCATAATTAACACATCGCTTGAGGAGAAACACTAGAAGATTTATTTTGATGGATCATTCACAACACATGGATTAGGGACAGGGCTTTTGTTCATAACTCCACAAGGGGATGTAATACCAAAGTCATTCAAAATTAGCTTTCCTTATACCAATAACATAGCCAAATATGAAGCACTCATTACAAGGATTTGATAGGCAATACAATGGGACATACATAATCTAAAGTATTATGGTGATTTATAATTAATCATCAATCAGGTTACATACTAGTTTTAGACCAAAGTTGACAAGTTGGTTCTGTATAAAGCCATGGTCGACACTCTCAAGTAGTAGATTATTGATATCTAGTTTAAACATATACCAAGAGAAAATAAAAAAATAATATATTCCATGGATACCATTGGATCTTTGGTTTGATAGATAGATACAACTAAAGAATACCAATTTCTTATTGAAAATATAATAGTGTCAGCTCATGAATCTTCAACTATTGTAATGATATGTGATATTGTTGGTCCCATCTCTACTTGGTATTTAGACCTATATGCCTATTTAAATGATCATGTTTTACCACTATAATTATCCCATAAATATTTCAAAGCCTTCATCCACAATTCCTAACATTATACCTTATTTAAACCTACCCTATACCTTTGTAGTTTTGATGCAACTCTACTTTGTTGTT
Organism: Torreya grandis; assembly: GCA_037957365.1. Taxonomy (NCBI): domain Eukaryota; kingdom Viridiplantae; phylum Streptophyta; class Pinopsida; order Cupressales; family Taxaceae; genus Torreya; species Torreya grandis. The sequence goes on along the minus strand of JARHVA010002518.1, from coordinate 783,952 downwards.
TACCTTCAACAAAATCTACACTAGCATCACAGGAATTTTATGAAGGAGTATGTGGCATACACACCTTTGGGGTAGTCTTTTAAAAATATCTTGTGTAATGGTTATTATTGGCCAACAATAAATGTATATGTAGCTACATATGTCAAAAGATGTAATAAATTTCAAAGACATACCAATATGATTCATACCATGACCAAGAATTTAAAACCAATGCTGACACCATGGAAATTTTATATATGGGTCCTTGATCTCATTGGGAAGATAAACTCCACCTCATCTGATGGCCATAAACATATCCTTACTACCATAGAATATTTCACTAAGTGGGTTAAATTTATACCCCTCACTTACATGATTGGAAAGCAAATTTACAAATTCATTTTTTACCATCTCATTTTCCATTATGGTATTCCCTCCAACATTATATCTAATAATGGAGGATCATTCAAGAACAAAGATGTCAAATCGCTCTATTGAATACAAGATCACAATTTTTTTTCCATAGCATATTACCCTTAAGTTAATAGCTAAGTTGAAGCATCAAATAAAACCATTGTCAACATCCTTGAAAAGATTATCAATGATACTGGTAATGATTGACACCTTCAAATATTCCATGCCCTCTGGGCATACTATACCAACCACTACATTCCCATAGGTGCCACTCTATACTCACTTGTTTATGGTATTGAGGCCATTCTTCCCATTGAGGTCAATTTACCTTCATTACATACCTCTTTAAATTACATCCTAAATGATGAAGATTATCGAGTAACTCACATGCATGAGGTGGAGTTAATTGATGAGAATCTAGACATAATAAACAACCTTTAGTTATGTCAAAATATACTTTTTGGCCACTAAAATAGGCATGTGAAACATAGATAATTTGAGATTGGTGTTTTTGTCCTCAAAGAGAACCAGAAGAATATCATGGCCAAAGAAAAACATAAAGGAAAGTTCAAAACCAACTAGGTAGGGCCTTTTATCATTATAACAGACTATGGAATTAGAGCATATAGGATCACTGCACTAGATGGGGATGAACTTGATGAGATACTAAAAATTATACACCTCAAGCATTACTTCACTTGAGTGACTTGGTGTATTGTCTATGAGGATTATTTTAAGTTGTTATATATTATTGATATTCTTCTTTGTATCATATCATCCTACCATTATATCATTCTATCACTTTTTCATTCTACTATTCCATTCCACCATACCTTATCTATCGACCAAAACATGTTTTGATCCCTACCTAGCCTATTTGACCTTGGTTCATCCATTGGTTCCACATTCAACATGAAGAATCATATCAGTTTTAGTAGTTTTTTCAAGTATTCTATATAGAGGCCTTATTTTGGAGTAGTATGATACAAGTTTTGGTAGTTGCATCCTTAATTTATTAGTTTGATCTATATCATGATTAATTTGTATAGGCTTGATTATAACCTCCTATGAGCAAATTAGTGTCTCACCAATCTTGCTACTATTTATAACTACCTATGAGCAAATTAGTATCATTGGTATATGCTATTATTTATTAGTTATAACTACTTATGGGAAAACTAGGGGCAACATTTTTTTATTATGACTTGACATACCAACTTGTCATTCATATGCCATATTGTGCCATTATGCCAACTATGCCTATTTTGTTTGAATTAGCTTCTATACTAGTTAGACTCTTTTGTTGTAAGGTGGAACTACTATGACCTAAGGCCATTTTGGGATTATGCGGGCCATTCTCAATTAACATTAAGGTTTGATTAGTTCCATTTTCACTACACTCTCACCATTTTATAAGAAATTCAAGTTTTCCATGCTCTCACCATTTTTATGAGCTTGGACCATTTAGTATCTCATCATTCTCGATTGAGTTGAGATATTCCAAAATTTCAAAAATATTTGTAAAAAGATTTATAAAAACCAAAAATATTGACCACTTCTTTTCCTTAAGGATTTTGGGAACCTTTAGTAAGTCATAAGAAATAACTTTTCACTTAGTTTCCCCATCCTTTTTGGCCTTTTATCCCATGCACTTTCCATTTTGTAGGATCATTCTTATTCTTCTAGCATATCCATCATGTTTTTGTTGTCAACATTTTCTTTAATCCCATATCCTAGGAGAACTAAATTTAGCCTAAAGTTTTGTTGGATATTACATCCATATTACTATGTAGGCAACATCTAATTTCCTAGTGCATTTGAAGACAACTCGGCCACCCCCTAACTTTTCTTTTATTCCCCCATCTTGTTTATTTGTTTCATTATCTCTTCTAGTCTAAGGGAAATTCTCTTTGTCTTGTTTGTGTCATGTTGTTTTTAATAACATTATAACAAACTATTTGTTTGTTTTTTTTAATTTATGTGTGTGTTTGTGTGCCTATTTATTTGATTTCGATATTGTTTCCTTGATTTATTCTATGTGCATTCATTAGGTGAATCCATGAAAATTATTCTTGAATCCATATATATTCATATGTCAACATTATCATCATGGTTTTTATCATTGGTGCATCATTAAAAATTGAGTGTTGGATCGGGAGTCAATCCTTTTGCATATTTTGGCCATGTCCTCATGGTGTTCTATCATGATACCTATTGTCACGTGCTATAGAAAACACTAGCTTTGAAAAGTCTACATGACAAAAGAAGCATTGATATCTCCTTGGCACTATCTTCAAAAAAATTCTCGATCTAATCCAAATCATATCCTAAACAGAGTAATTAAATAACAAAATAATTTTCTCCCTTATTAGTTCAGATACACATCTCCTTACTAGTAGGTTACCTAATTCATCTTTATCCTCTGTATCAATTTGACATCATCATATTTGACATCTTCAATTTATATCATGTTTTCCACTATTAGGGTCCAATGATTATAACAACATTTGGAAAATCATTTCACACTGTCCCATTTGCATTTCTAGTGATTATAGCCACCTTTGGGTAAATCATTGCATTTCCACCAATTTGAGGGTCAATGATTATAACCCCATTTGGGAAAATCATTCACTTTATTTTTCCCAACTAGGGCTTGTTTTCCATAATTGGGGTACAATGTCTATAACCACCTTTGGGCAAACCATTTTACACCATCCCACTTACATCTTTCATATCATATTTTCCACTATTAGGGTCTAATGATTATAACCACCTTTGGGATAAATCATTGCACACCATCCCAATTTCATTTCCAATGATTATAGATACCTTTAGGTAAATCATTACATTTCCAAAAATTTGAAAGTTAATGATTATAACCACCTTTAGGAAAATCATTCACTTTTTTCTAACCATTTGGGGATTGTTTGCCATAATCAAGGTATAATGCTTATAAGCACCTTTTGAAAAACCATTGTACACCATCCTACTTTCATCTTTCATATCATATTTTCCACTATCAAGGTACAATGATTCCAACTACCTTTGGGAAAATCATTGCACACCATCCCACTTGCATTTCTAGTGATTATAGCCACCTTTAGGCAAATCATTGCATTTCCACCAATTTGAGGGTTAATGATTATAACCACCTTTGGAAAAATTATTCACTTTTTTCCACCCAATAGGGGATTGTTTGCCACTATTAGGGTACAATGCTTATACCACCTTTGGTCAAACCATTATACACCTTTCCACTTGCATTCTCAATGATTATAATTGCCTTTGGGCAAATCATTATGTTCCCATCATTTTTTTCCCTTTAATTATAACCACTTTTGAGAAAATCAATCTCTTGTTACCCTAAGCCTTTTTAGATGATTCTAACCACCTTTGGGAAAATAATCACCTTTAATTATCACACCTATGTTGATGATTATAACCACCTATGAGAAAATCATCTTATTTATCTACCCTAACTGGGGTAGCTCCATATGCCACTGATTATAACTACCTATGGGAAAATTAGTTCACTTTCACCCCATCATTTTCATCTATTTGATCCACTCATTTACTTCACTATTTGGCAACCCCTTTACCAACCATTCCCTCAAGGGGGTACCCTACAGTTCATCCATTGTTGTTGAAGTCGGAATCATACATGACCTTTTTAATCTTTGAGAAGATGTTATTGTGATTATAGCTTCTAATGCCTTCTCAAACAAGGGCAAACTATTGACATCTAAAATTGGCAAACAATGGATTCATATCAAACTTTAAATTTATTCTTACTAACCTATATAAATCTAGCCTAAGAATCATTATGTTCCCATCATTTTTTTCCCTTTAATTATAACCACTTTTGAGAAAATCAATCTCTTGTTACCCTAAGCCTTTTTAGATGATTCTAACCACCTTTGGGAAAATAATCACCTTTTATTATCACACCTATGTTGATGATTATAACCACCTATGGGAAAATCATCTTATTTATCTACCCTAACTGGGGTAGCTCCATATGCCACTGATTATAACTGCCTATGGGAAAATTAGTTCACTTTCACCCCATCATTTTCATCTATTTGATCCACTCATTTCCTTCACTATTTGGCAACCCCTTTACCAACCATTCCCTCGAGGGGGTACCCTACAGTTCATCTGTTGTTGTTGAAGTCGTAATCATACATGACCTTTTCAATCTTTGAGAAGATGTTATTGTGATTATAACTTCTAATGCCTTCTCAAACAAGGGCAAACTATTGACATCTAAAATTGGCCACTAATGGATTCATATCAAACTTTAAATTTATTCTTACTAACCTATATAAATCTAGCCTAAGAATCACTAAATGTCTCAAATTTGGCTTCATAAAATACAATTTGGCTTATAAATCAGTTAAATGAGACAAATGCACACTTTAAATTAATTCAAATCTTATAAAATGCTAAAAAGCCTAAGAAAAATGAATTAACATACAAAACCTAATCAAATACCTAAGTTGAATTTATCCATAAGTAATTAAATGAATTATCAAAAAAGAAATTAAAAAATCAAAGAATATCCTAGGAATTCATAATTACCTTTTGTGATTTATCCAAAATCCAAAATATCTCACCCATTACTATTCCATGTTAATCATGAGGTTTAGACACATTTTAACTATATTGGGGTTAATTAATGAACTTAGGTGAGGTTTGAACCCATTCCAAACACTTTTAATAAACCTATAAATACAAGATTTGCATCTTCATTTGGAAAGCTTGGACATAGTAATGTTATAATGCAAGATTTGGTACATGATTCAAAGCTATAGAGTTATACTACCAAAATTCTAATCCAAGCCACTTTGATCCATCAAGCTACATCATACAAGAATGAGCCAAACCATGGTGCCAAGGAGAGAAGGAATCATAGAACTCCATTTGCCAAAGAATTCTTGAGCACAAGTTGAGCAAACAAAATGAATATATCTCTTAGAGTATACAAGGAAGGCATGAAAGGTTGTTTTTCTTGCATTTTAGTTGTGCTTTGTCAATTTTTTTCTTCACTATGCTCTTCCCTTTGATCTAAGAAATATAGTGTTATTCATGTTATTACATTGTTTTTAGTTTGATTTCTTTCATTGTGAAACTAACATATGATCTATACACCCTTATTGGATTACTTGATCATTGGATTATGCTTCCATTTGGCCTTTCAAATAAGGCTTAACATACCCACATGGTCTTCTTGTCATCCCATTTCACTTACCTCTACATACACTATCATACACAACCATATTTTCATTGTTTTCATGCTCTGTTCACCCTTGATTTCATGGTTTTTCATCTCTCATTCATATTTTCACCCCTTCCATTCATCTCCATTCCAACATCTATCACAAGGAGGTGCAAATATAAAGTGAAGTTTGTCATGGTATTTGAGATAGAGGTTATGCATCTTGTCATCATCAACTATAGCTAAGAAAAGACACCTACAACAAGATCACATTATGACCTTTATTATTATCAAGTTAATAAGATAAAACATATTGGGAAGGTGTATTAATCAAGGAATATACAAAATGGTAACTATTATCACTCTGAAGAACACCCCATTTGAAGATGTGTAAGGCACACCCTCTCTCCAGATGATATAATTAGATCTTTTAAAAGTGTGGGTGACTTTGTGCTAAGAAGAACCTCAAAAGAGGGTTGCTTCCCTTAAGATTTGTCTATTAAAACTAAACTATTTTGATTTTTTGGATGGAAAAGAGAAGGAAATCGAAATAGGAAATCCTATCTAATGGGGTGATGCACCTAAATATTTATTATTCTTTGAAAGATTTTTGAAACTGAGTAAGACACACATATAAATCTAAAAGAAAACTCTACAATCAATCTTGAACATCAGTATTTCAAAAGAATACATGAAAGAAGTTTACAAATCAAATTCAAATCCTAGCTCTTCAAATGACCTGTAGAAGATGAGATTTTTACAATAGGTGTGGAAAGGATCTGCAAAAAGGGAAAGTAGATGCCACATGTATGCTAGTGCATAGTTAAATTACACTCTATTCTGATCCAAAAAATATATGCAAAAAATATTCTTTATTTGATAAATGGTGTCAATTAAAATTTCTTATTTACTTTAGGAATTTGAAAAATGACTTCAAAAAGACAATATATAAGTCTAAAACCTTAACTAAAGCCAAAGTGGCATGGAAAAGAGAAGGATTAGTCTTCTTTGAGTTAAAATAAGACTAAAATCATTTTACAATATTAAATAAAGGCTTTAAAATCTTCCAATTATTCAGAAATTGCATGTTCTTCATTTTTAGCATAGAATTGAGAAGTGGTGGGCCCATGCTGACTTGTAAACCTACTTGATTGACCAATTAAGCCTATTAGGCTAATTAGGCCTAATAGCATATCTTATAGCATTTAGACTCCATTAAACCTAAAACAAGATACCATGAAACCTAAAAAAATAATCGAATAGACCTAGAAAAACTTTTTTTATCACAAGATATTTATTTTTGATGAGAAAATACTTGTCATTCAGTCAATAGGGTTGACTAGGCTTATTTTCCTGTAGATTGGCCATTTTTATTGAGCTATTTGGGATAATTTTGGGATGATTTATTATCAAAATAAAATTTTAGGATTAAGAACAAGTATTATTCTTTTATATCCATTGATTAGATTTCATTGAAGTGTCAAATAATTCATTTTACATGTTTTTTTCACAAAAACATGATTTATACCCTCATCCATACATATCTATGCATTAAATTTGATTTTTGAATCCTTTCTAAGTTTACTTGACATTTTAAAATGTTTTAGGTTGATCCAAGATGATTTGATAACAATAAAATCAATGTTTTTCAAAACTAGTTTTTCTAGGGTTTAGGCGGGCTTTGAAGCTAAATTTTCAAAATGATGGTTCATGAAGTACAGACCTCAAAATTCATTTTTTTTTCCATTTATGTATAAAAAATTTACCTACCCAACATCCTTCAAAGTATTGGATTTATATTCAAAATATATAAAAATTTACCACATGGAAAAATCTGCCTGTGGGGTTTTGACTTTATCTAAGCTACCTACACTCTTAATGATTTTTAATAAATAAAAAACACTAAAATGGTATAATTTTTTTAATAATTATAATTAAATATGATTAATAAAAACATACTAAGAGTGTTAATCCAAATTCCACATGTGGTGAAAGATATGAGCATTTGAGCAGGAGGCTAAGAAGGGTGTTTAGAACTGAAAAATAAAAATTTCACTGAAATGAAAATAACTATTAAAATTCTTCCCAATGCCTAAAAAAATATCATGTGGTATTTATAACTCTATCAAAACACTTAGAAAGCACATTTTGCTTGAAAATTCAAAAAACCCCTTTTTGGCCTTTATGTCTGTTTGCTTGTAAAACCCTATATGAGCATGGTTTGCTTAAAATTTAAGTTTTTACACTCTTTAAATATATTATTATAATGTAAAAACATCATATAATTATTTTTAAACTTTTACCTAGACTTAGAAATCTCTGTGGCACTCTAGAACGATGCCTACTCCAATGGTGATCTCCAAAGGACATGCTAAGGACTGCTACAAAATAGTGAGTATATCCACTTGTCCAATGGAAATTAAAATTTTAAAAAATGTTCTCTAACTCATAATTACCTTTTCTACAAAATTTTATGATATGAGCAATGTTCTAGGTGATAATTTGGGCGATGGTTCTACCCCAATTGGTGGCAAAACTTTCAAGAGCCATAACTTTTGCACCATATCTCCATTTGACTCTCCGTTTGAACTATTGGAAAGATAATAATGATGAGAACATGATTATATGAAATATATATAATATCAATGGTTTTTTACACCCAAAATATCAATAAAATTGTCCTAAATTTCAATTTTAATAATGTAGTCTAAAAATAGTAAGTCTCTAAAAATAGTAATTTCTCAAATTCTGTAATGTTGTAAATCATGGAAGTCAAACCATTTCATCTCCCTCAATATTGGTGACCTTAAAAATCCTCCTCCTTCTTGAAAATTATGTATAAAAATGTATGTGTCCTAAAAAGGCAATCAGACATCTCTTCCCAGAGATAGGCATATGTTGTATCTGCAATTTTGAGCAAAAAACATCTCTTCTTAGAGATAGCATTATTATTTGTGTGTTCTTGAAATATTATTCAACAAAGAATTTTGAGTTTTGAATAATTTAAGGTGAAACCACTTTTAGCTCCCAAAATCCTCAATTTCCTTCAAAATTTACCCCCTATGCATGGACTGTTTGCATATTTGAACTTGATAATGCTCTTTTCAAATGACAATGACCCATTTAAAATCCATTTTTGACATTTTAAAACCAAAATTAATTATTTTAGGCCACAAATAAAAGATTTAAATGGATATTGAATTATTTTTTGAAAGTTTCAAATGATAAGAGTAGTAATTTGGCCTTGACAGGTCAAATTACTAATAATTCTGGCAACTTTTGGGGGTTGACTAGCTTGTTGGTCAAATATCTCAGAAACTTTAGCTATGAAAAAATTGGATATACACTAAATATTGGAAGATATTTTGTGGGAATAGACACAAACAAGACAACTGACACAAAAAATAACAAAAATTTGCACATGTACACTTAGAGGAATGGACAACAACAATCGAAAAGGGAAAAAACAAGAACTAAAAACACGTGTTGATATGCACTTATAGGAAAGAAACAACAAGAAGTCTATTATGTATAAACTAACCTCAAACTTGATGGTCCTCTTGGATCAAATGGAAAGATATTCAATGCACCATGGAACTTTTAAACATGATTTCTTCCTTTTGATTGCCCTCTTCTACAAATAAGAGCACTTATATGTTCATGTGTTCTGGATGATGTAACTAGGCCTCCAAATTCCATTCTTGGGTGCATGGATTGAAGATATGGATATAAGATCAAATCATATTCCTCCCATATTCTACTTAGTTTCATAAAAAGTGCTAAATCTACCTCATTCATAGGTTGATCATGATTTGACACATTCTCATTAAATGATTGTATTGGCAATTCAACTAGTATACCTAGATTGATGCCTTCATTTGAATCCATTTGAAGTGGTACTTTGTCAAAGTATTTAGATCCTTGATAAACATCTAAAAATGGTTTTAATATGACTTTTATTTCTTCCTAATAAATTTCTACAATATTACTCTTTAAAAGACATTCATCAATGTCCACTTGGGGTGGAGATGGACTATCAAACTTTGCATAAAAACTCTTCAAATCATCCCAAAAGGCCTCTTTGTCATAATCAATTGAAAATACATGAAATTGATTCATATTATTACCATTTGAAACATGTTGGTAACATATTTCTACTTTTTAGATGGATTCATATGAAATTTCTTGATCTACTGCACTTGTCTCATCTTTATCAAGAATATGCTCCTTTTCACCAGTGGCTCTATGTGAGTTATCCTCAATCCTACCTTTTGAAGAAAAATTTATTTTCACTTCATCTATTTCAGTAGCTGCTAACTCTTGAGAATCCTCCTTCAGATCCTCTTCTTTGGCATCATGGAAATCTAAATCATTTTTGTCCTTACCAAGTGGTGTCCCAACTATGATTTCTTCTTCTTGATCACTCAAGTCACCTTTATTTTCTATTTCCACATCCTCTTGGATCACCTTCACCTCATCTCTCTACTGCACTTTTTCTTGAATGGATTTCCATGAAGGAAAGGATTTAGGATTTTGAGGAGGAAGAGATGAAGGTTGAATGATCTCTTGCTTGAATTCAACATCTTGAATGATGCTTGATTATTACTTTTTATTGCTTAAATCCATGATTTAGTTCCAAGATGGGAAGATAAAGGCTCTTTTTTGACCTTTTGATTCTGGTTCTCCTCCTCTTTCCTTATTGGTAGCTCTAACTATCTAATCTACTTATCAATATTCTCTTGGAATATCTTCTCTTTAAAGTGGTTAGTGATCTCAATAGTAGGTTGTGCCATAACAATCTCCTTCTTTTGATAGTTCTCTTGGATAGAACTCCAAGAAAGGAAGGTTTGAGAAACATTTGAAGAATTTGGAAAACTCAAAGGGGCTCTTGGAATGGTCTCTTGAGAATGAATGGATGGAATTTAAAGAAAGTACGATTGAACCTATTGTTCATTGAGGCCTTTCATCTTGTCCTCAATACTTTAAATGCAACTAATTACATCCATCATATCACTAATGAGAATACCCCAATTTGCCCTCTCAATAGGTTTCCATTGCTCTTTTATTTGCTTTAATGGCCCTCTCACATAATGGATTTGGTGAGTAGGGGTATCTTGTCCATAATAGCTCTATGAGTATAGCTCTAGTGCATGCTTTTCAAGGCTCTCCAAAGTTTGTTTAAGTGCTGGTATGGATTGGATAGCTATAAAATGACCATGATTAAGTTGGCTAGATGGGTAGGATGGCTCATGATAGGGCTGGTAAGGGATAGTATTATGATGGAATGGTTTTTCATAAGAAGGATCATTGTTGTAATCCTATATATATGCCTAATATAGATCCTCAAACTCCTGGTGAGGATCATAGTGTGACTAGTCATACAGAATATAATGAGGATTATATGTATCCATATTAAAACAAGCCATTTGAGACCATTAGTAAGTCAAATATTGAAATTAATCAATATTGAAAAGATACCTAATGTTAAAAAGTAGCTTTGAGTTCTTGAAAGTTGTACTGATCTTTTGAATGCCTCCAAAGGCTAGTGTGTAGAATGATGTCTCATCGGGCATGCTATAAACTATTATCACTCTGGAGAGCACCCTGTTTGAAGATGTGTAAGGCACACCCTCTATCTAGATGATACAATTTGATCTTTTTAAAGTGTGGGTGAATCTATGCTAAGAATAACCTCCAAAGAGGGTTGGTTCCCATAAGATTTATCTATTAAAACTAAACTATTTTGAGTTTTTGGATGGAAAAGAGAAGGAAACCGAAATGGGAAATCCTATCTAATGTGGTGATGCACCTAAATATTTATTATTCTTTGAAATATTTTTGAAACTAAGTAAGACACACATATGAATCTAAAATAAAACTCTGCAATCAATCTTAAACATCAGTATTTCAAAAGAAGACCTGAAAGAAGTTTGCAAAGCAAATTTAAATCCTAGCTCTTCAAATGACCTGTAAAAGATGAGATTTTTACAATAGGTTTGGAAAGGACCTGTAAAAAGGGAAATTAGATGCCACTTGTATGCTAGTACACAGTTAAATTACACTCTATTTTGATCTAAAAAATATATGCAAAAAATATTATTTATTTGATAAATGGTGTCAATTACAATTTCTTCTTTACTTCAAGAAATTGAAAAATGACTTCAAAAAGGCCAATATATAAGTCTAAAACCTTACCAAAGCCAAAGTGGCATGGAAAAGAGAAGGATTAGTCTTCTTTGAGTTAAAATAAAACTAAAATCATTTTACAATATTAAATAAAGGCTTTAAAATCTTCAAATTATTCAAAAATTGCATGTTCTTCATTTTTGGCATAGAATTGAGAAGTGGTGGGCCCATGTTGACTTGTCAACCTGCTTGATTGACCAATTAAGCCTATTAGGATAATTAGGCCCAATAACATATCTTCTAGTATTTATAATTAATTAAACCTACAACAAGATGCCCTGAAACCTAAAAAAATAATTGAATAGACCTAGAAAATCTTTTTTTATCACAAGATATTTAATTTTGATGAGAAAACACTCGTCATTCAGTCAATAGTGTTGACTAGGCCTATTTTGCTCTATTTTCCTATGGATTAGCCATTTTGATGAAGCTATTTGGGATACTTTTGAGATGATTTATTATCAAAATAAAATTTGAGGATTAAGAACAAGTCTTATTCTTTTATATCCATTGATTAGATTTCGTTGAAGTGTCCTATACTTCATTTTACATTTTTTTTTTCACAAAAACATGATTTATACCCTCATCCATACATATCTATACATTAAATTTGATTTTGGAATCCTCTCTAAGTCTACTTGACATTTTAAAATGTTTTAGGTTGATCCAAGATGATTTAATAACAATAAAATCAATGTTTTTCAAAACTAGTTTTTTTAGGGTTTAGGCAGACTTTGAAGCTAAATTTTAAAAATGATGGCTCATGAAGTACAGACCTAAAAATAAATTTTATTTTCCATTTATGTATATAACACTGACCTCCCCAAAATCTTTCAAAATATTGGATTTATATTTAAAATATATAAAAATTTACTACATGGAAAAATCTGCCTGTGGGGTTTTGACTTTATTCTAAGCTACCTACACTGATTTTTCATAAATAAAAAACACTAAAATGGTATAAAATTTTCAATAATTATAATTAAATATGATTAATCAAAACATAATAAGAGTGTTCATCCAAACTCCACATGTGGTGAAAGATATGAGCATCTGAACAGGAGGCTAGGAGTGTTTAGAACTGAAAAATAAAAAATTCACCGAAATGAAAATAACTATTCAAATTATCCCCAATGCATAAAAACATCATGTGGTCTGTATAATTCTATCAAAACACTTTGAAATCACATTTTTCTTGAAAAGTCAAAAAACCCCTTTTTGGCCTTTATGTTTGTTTGTTTACAAAACCCTGTATGAGCATGGTTTGCTTAAAATTTAGAGTTTTTACACTCTTTAAATATATTAATATAATTTAAAAACATCATATAATTCTTTTCAAACTTTTACCTAGACTTATATCTCTGTGGCACTCTAGAATGATGCCTACTCCAATGGTGATCTCCAACAGACATGCTAAGGACTGTTACAAAATAGTGAGTATATCCACTTTTCCAATGGAAATGAAAATTTTAAAAAAGGTTATATAAATCATAATTAACTTATGTACAAAATTTGATGATCTTAGAAATATTTTAGGTGATAATTTGGGTGATGGTTCTACCCTAATTGGTGGTAGAACTTTCAGAGCCATAACTTTTGCACCATATCTCCATTTGACTCTCCGTTTAAACCATTGGAAAGATAATAATGAGGATAACATGATTATATGAAATATATATAATCTCAATGTTTTTTAACCCCTAAAATCTCAATGGAAGTGTCCTAAATTTCAATTTTAATAGAGCAGTCTAAAAATAGTAAGTTTCTAAAAATAGTAATTTCTCAAATTTTGTAATGTTGTAAATCATGGAAGTTGAACCATTTAATCTCCTTCAATATTAGTGACCTTCAACATCCTCATCCTACCTTCAAAGTATGTATAAAAATATATGTATCCTAAAAATTCAATCAGACATCTCTTCCCAGAGATAGGCATATGTTGTATCTACACTTTTGAGCAATAAAACATCTATTCTCAGAGATATCATTATTATTTATGTGTTCTTGAAATATTACTCAACCAAGAATTTCAATTTTTGGATCATTTGAGGTCTTGAAACCACTTTTAACTCCCAAAATTCTCAATTTCCTTCAAAATTTACCCCCTATGCATGGACTGTTTACATATTTGAACTTGACAATGCTCTTTTGAGATGATAATGACCCATTTAAAATCTATTTTTGAAATTTTAAAACCAAAATTAATGATTTTAGGCCAGAAATACCTGATTTAAATGGATATTTAATGTTTTTTTGAAAGTGTCAAATGATAGGAGTAGTAATTTGGCCTTGACAAGTCAAATTACTAACAATTTTGGCAACTTTTGGGGGTTGACCAGCTTGTTGGTCAAAGAACTCAAAAACTTTAGCTATAAAAAAATTGGATATACACTAAATATTGGAAGATATTTTGTGTAAAATACACAAAAAAGACAACTGACATAAAAAATAACAAAAATGTGCATGTGTGCACTTATAGGGATGGACAACAACAATCAGAAAGGGAAAAAGCAAGAACTAATAACATGTGTGGATATGCACTTATAGGAAATAAACAACAAGAAGTCTATTATGTATAAACCAACCTCCAACTTGATGGCCCTCTTGGATCAAATGGAAATATATTCGATGCACCATGGAACTTTGAAACATGATTTCTTCCTTTTGATAGCCCTCTTCTACAAATAAGAGCACTTATATGTTCATGTGTTCTGGATGATGTAACTAGGCCTCCAAATTCCATTCTTGGGTGCATGGATTGAAGATATGGATATAAGATCCAATCATATTCCTCCCATATTCTACTTAGTTTCATAAAAACTGCTAAATCTACCTCATTCATAGGTTGATCATGATTTGACACATTCTCATTAAATGATTGTATTGGCAATTCAACTAGTATACCTAGATTGATGCCTTCATTTGAATCCATTTGAAGTGGTAATTTGTCAAAGTATTTAGATCCTTGATAAACATCTAAAAATGGTTTTAATATGACTTTTATTTCTTCATAATAAATGTTTGTAATAGTACTCTTTACAAGACATTCATCAATGTCCACTTGGGGTGGAGATGGACTATCAAACTTTGCACAAAAACTCTCCAAATCATCTTAAAAGGCCTCTTCATCATGATCAATTAAAAATACATGAAATTCATTCATATTCTTACCATTTAAAACATGTTGATCACATATTTCTACTTTTCAGATGGAGTCATATGAAATTTCTTGATCTACTGCACTCGTCTCATCTTTATCAAGAATATTCTCCATCTCACCAGTGGATATATGTGAGTTATCCTCATGGCTACCTTTTGGAGAAAAAATTATTTTCACTTCATCTATTTCAATAGATGCTAACTCTTGAGAATCCTCCTGCAACTCCTCTTCTTTTGCATCATGGAAAACTAAATCATTTTTGTCCTTGCCAAGTGGTGTCCCAACTATGATTTCTTCTTCTTGATCACTCAAGTCACCTTTATATTCTATTTCCGTATCCTCTTGGATCACCTTCACCTCATCTCTCTACTGCACTTTTTCTTGAATAGATTTCCATGAAGGAAAGGATTTAGGCTTTTGAGGAGGAAGAGATGAAGGTTGAATGATCTCTTGCTTGAATTCAACATCTTGAATGATGCTTGATTGTTACTTTTCATTGCTTAACTCCATCATTTGATTCCAAGATGGGAAAGATAAAGGCTCTTTTTTGACCTTTTGATTCTGGTTTTCCTCCTCTTTCCTTATTGTTAGCTCCAAATCTCTAATCTACTTATCAATATTCTCTTGGAATATCTTCTCTTTAAAGTGGTCAATGATCTCAATAGTAGGTTGTTCCATAACAATCTCCTTCTTTTTTTGATAGTTCTCTTGGATAGAACTCCAAGAAGGGAAGGTCTAAGAAACATTTGAAGAATTTGGAAAACTCAAAGGGGCTCTTGGAATGGTCTCTTGAGAAGGAATGGATGGCATTTAAAGAAAATGAGATTGAACTTGTTATTCATTGAGGCCTTGTAGCTTGTCCTCAATACTTTGAATGTAACCAATTACATCCATCATCTCACTAGTGAGATAATCCCAATTTGCCCTCTCAACAGGTTCCCATTGATCTTTTATTTGCTTCAATGACCCTCTCACATAATGGATTAGGTGAGTAGGGGTATCCTGTCCATAATATCTTTATGAGTATACCTCTAGTGCATGCTTTTCAAGGCTCACCAAAGTTTGTTTAAGTGCTGGTATGGATTGGATAGCTATAAAATGACCATGATTAGGTTGGCTAGATGGGTAGGATGACTCATGATAGGGCTGGTAAGGGATAGTATTATGATGGAATGGATATTCATAAGGAGGATCAGGGTAGTAATCCTACATATATGCCTGATATAAATCCTCAAACTCTTGGTGAGGATCATAGTGTGACTGGTCATACTGATCATAATGAGGATTATATGTATCCATAATAAAATAAGCCATTTGAGACCATTAGTAAGCCAAATATTGAAAGTAATCAATATTGAAAAGATACCTGATGTTAAAAACTAAATTTGAGTGCTTGACAGTTGTACTGATCTTTTGAATGCCTCCAAAGGCTAGTGTGTACAATGATGTCTCATCGGGCATGCTAGAAACTATTATCACTCTAGAGAGCACCCTGTTTGAAGATGTGCAAGGCACACCCTCTCTCCAAATAATATAATTAGATCTTCTTTGAGTGTGGGTGAATTTATACTAAGAAGAACCTTTAGAGAGGGTTGGTTCCCTTAACATTTATCTATTAAAAATAAACTATTTTGATTTTTTAGACGGAAAAGGAGAAGGAAACTAAAATGGGAAATTCTATTTAATGGGGTGATGCCCCTGAATGTTTATTATTATCTAAAAGAATTTTTAAATTGAATAAGACACACATATGAATCTAAAAGAAAACTTTGTAATCAATCCTGAACATAAATATTTCAAAAGAAGGCTTGAAAAAAGTTTGCAAAGCAAATTCAAATCCTAGCTCTTCAAATGACTTGTAGAGGATGAGATTTTCACAATAGGTTTGGAAAGGACCTATAAAAAGAGAAAGGAGATGCCACTTGTATGCTGGTACACAATCAAATTACACTCTATTCTGATCCAAAAAATGTGAAAAATCTTCTTTATTTGATAAATGGTGTCAATTAAAATTTCTTCTTTGCTTTAGGAATTTGAGAAATGACTTCAAAAAAGCCAATATATAAGTCTAAAACCTTAACTAAAGCTAAAGTGGCATGGAATTGAGAAGGATTAGTCTCTTTTGAGTTAAAATAAGACTAAAATGCTTTTACAATATTAAATAAAGGCTTTAAAAACTTCCAATTCTTCAAAAATTGCATGTTCTTCATTTTTCGCATAGAATTGAGAAGTGGTGGGCCCATGTTGACTTGTCAACCTGCTTGATTGACCAATTAAGCCTATTAGGCTAATTAGGCCTAATAGCATATCTTATGGCATTTGGAATCCATTAAACCTATAACAAGATTCTGTGAAACTTGAAAAAATAATTAAATAGACCTGTAAAAACTTTTCTCATCACAATATATTTGATTTTGATGAGAAAACACTCATCATTCAATCAACAACGTTGACTAGGCCTATTTTACTCCATTTTCCTATAGACTAGCCATTTTGATTGAGGTAGTTGGGATGATTTTGGGATGATTTATTAAAAAAATAAAATTTTAGGATTAATAACAAGTATTATTATGTTATATCCATTGATTATATTTCATTGAAGTATCTTTTACTTCATTTTACATGCTTTTTTCTACAAAAAAAGCATGATTTCTACCCTCATCTATACATCTCCATGCATAAAATTGACATTTATGGAATCCTCTCTAAGTTTAATTTAGATTTAAAATGTTTCAAGTTTATCCAAGATGATTTTATAGCAATAGAATCAATGTTTTTAAAAACTAGTTTTTTATGGGTTTAGGCAGGCTTTGAAGCTAAATTTTAAAAATGATGGTTCATGAAGTAAAAACCTAAAAATCCCAAAAATTTTCCATTTATGTGTATAAAATTTACCTATAAAAAATCCTTGAAAATATTGTCTTCCCATTCAAAATATATAAAAAGTTACCACGTGGAGAAATTTGCCTATGGGCTTTTGATTGCATTCTAAGTTGTCTACACTCTTAATGATTGTTAATAAATAAAAACCAATAAAATAATATAAAATTTTCATTAATTATAGGTAAATATTATTAATAAAAACATAATAATATCATTCATATAAGCTTCACACATGGTGAAAGATATGAGCATCTGAACAGGAGGCTAGGAAGGGTGTCTAGAATTAAAAAATAAAAATTTCATCAAAATGAAAATAAATATTCAAATTATTTAAAATTACTGAAAAAAACATCATGGTGTCTGTATCATTCTATAAAAATGCTCTGAAAGCACATTTTTCTTGAAAAGTAAAAAAAAACCCTTTTGGCCTTTATGCATGTTTTCTTGCAAAAGCATGTATGAGCATGGTTTGCTTAAAATTTATAGTTTTTAAACTATTTAAATGTATTATTACGATGTAAAAACATCATCCAATTCTTTTAAAAATTTTAATTGGACTTAGAAACCTCTGTGGCACTCCAGAATGATGCCTACTCCAATGTTGATCTCTAACAAACATGATAAGGATTGTTACAAAACAAAAATTATCTCCACTTTTCCAATGGCCATGATTTTTTTTAATAATGTTATCCAAATAATAATTACCTTGTGTACAAAATTTGAGGTCTTGAAACCACCTGTAGCTCCCAAAATCCTTGATTTCCTTCAAAATTGACCCCCTATGCATGGATTGTTTACGTATTTAAGCTTGAAAATGCTATTTTGAAATGAAAATGACCCATTTAAAATAAATTTTTGACATTTTTTTAACAAAATTAATTTTTTTAGGCCACAAATCCTAGATTTAAAGGGATATTGAATGGTTTTTTAAAAGTTTTGAATGATAGGAGTAGTAATTTAGCCTTGACAGGTCAAATTACTAACAATAACATCAAGAAAGATATGACAAGAACAATGATCATTTCATGATTTAAGCCTTCTTTAAGGCCAATGTCCAAGTTATGTGTTTATAATGGAATATGTACATAGTCATCATATTGAAGAGAAATGGCATGGCCTTTGAGGTTTTGGCCATGACATGAGTGTGGTGTAAGGAGGAGAAGTCGGTGTGAAATTATTAATCCAATTAAGATCCCTATAATATCATAAACCCTTGAGAAACCATGAAGAGTTAGTCCAAGCAGTCATAAATCTACACCTAGAGGCCTATACATTGGCAACCTATAGTGGTTTAAGGTCACAACTTCATCAAGAAGCCTATCAAGATGCAAAATGGACCAACAAATGCATGGATAAACATTGATATGAGAAAAATAAATAATAGATATGGAAAAAACATTTTAAATCCATAAATGCATCAAATAGGAGGGAATGGAGACCTATAGCTAACCCTAAGAGCAGTGTTACAATCAAAAGGGTATACTAGTTCTTGAGAAGTTCTAAAGGGATTAGAACACTTCAAGAGAGGATGTTGGATTAAAGAGATCATTATGACTCAAATAAATTCATAAACACCTTTTATTTTGTCAAATATCTCCCAAATAATTACTAGCACAGTCATTGTCTAAAGGGCACCTACATGCAACAAAAGATACATGTTTTCTTTCAAGACAAGTTAAGGGCTAATGGTTTATTAAGTTGGTTTCATATTTAAGATAATATTATGAAGGAATATGGAAAGTTGATGATATAATAATGATATAAAGGATGAGGGAGATGCTTAAATATAATGCTACAGTCACTCCAAACTCTCATAGAGCATCACATACAATCATCATCTACAGGTTTTACTTCAAACTAGTCTATGCAACTTGATGACACATGGGGTCTAACCATGAAGTTTGATGTTTAAGAAATAACTCATGAGTAATAAATGAATAAATGGCTTCAAGAGAATTAAATATCACTCCAAACACTCATCATATAGTCATACACCTTATAGAATCCTACCTATAGTCATGGAAAACACATGCTTGTTTTAATATCATGGAGCATGAAGACAAAGTGGTCACTCTTGTGGATTCCATGATTATATATGGTTATAATGAAAAATAAAGGTAAAATAATCAAGGGATAAAGTTAAAAACTGCTCCAAACATACAATCACTCAACCAAGACCACTCAAATAGTGTCCTACAACCATACAAATGGTTTTTTTCTTCTAACATAGTCATATGATCAATATGAATAGAAAGTACCTTTTAATAAAATTTTTGAGCCATGATGAGATATTGAAAAAATTACAAAGTTGAAAGGACATATACAAAACCATGATTAAACAATTAAGGCAAAAACATGATTTTGTAGGTGAAGCTACAACACTTGTATGGATATGACAGTTTCAAGGCCTATTGAGCTTGCTTGAAGAGTCAATGTGCCAAAAGGAGTATGTGAGGATGGTTTAAATGGGTATGATGGGTTTTTTATCACTAAATAATGTTTAATTAATTAATAAACATCTAAAATTCTATCATTTCCACCTACAACACTATTTGTACATAGTCATAGTATAGGCTTCTTGAAGGAGTAAGGTCATACATAGGTGGTATGAGGTTGTTTATTGACAAATAGAGAGTGATACATATTCAAGGAAGAGTGTAATGATTCATAAAAGTCATATTCACCTTTTTATATCAAAATACAAGGTGTAAAAGAGAAAAATACAATCATAGGCCTAGTGAGGCTAGACCAAGCAAGCAACTCAAACTAGTTTCTAGTAAAATGAGCCTACAAGACAAAGTATACATCAAAATGACATGGTTATTTTTTGGAGATAATAATTATAAATAACTATAACCATAAAAAATATTTTTTATGACATGTGAATAGGTCAGATACTCACTATTTTTAAACATTTCTCAACATGTCAAAACATAGTCAAGAAGTAGGCAACTCAAACTAGCTTTTGGTAAAATGAGCGTACAAGACAAAGTTTACATCCAAATGACATGAAATTTTGTAGAGATGGTAAGTAAAACTTTATATATCCATATAAAATATTTTAGGGGTAAAAATATTAGTGTATATTCTAACTATTTTGACATATTTATCAGTCTATCAAATCATAGTCATAGTTGGAGTAGACACTATTCTTAAGGTGCATACAAGTCAAAAGGAAGTTTGAAAATTCATGGTAATTTTTTTTAAACCATGGAAAAATGATATAAATATTAAAAAAACCTTTTATTAATCGAATATAATCCATTATTCAAGTATACCATGACCTTGAGGGCTAATGCAAGTAGGCATGCTTAACTTTGGACAAGATTTTTAAGTTAAGGAATTTGCATAATTATTATTTTCCATGACTTTCTTAGGCTATTTACTTTCAAATTTAGTCTTGGCAGCCTTTCAAATCCAAAATTCACCACGTAGAGAACTTGAGAAGTATTTTGCATGGGAGCCTATGATTTTCACTAATTATGAGTGGGTAATTATATAAAATTCTAATGGAAATTGGTTTGCATTTAAATTTTTGTATGTTTTGAACAATATTTAAGAAGACAAGGACCTATAAAACCCTTAAAAACCTCTCATAGCCATCTGATGGAGGAAATGAGCCAAGTTATGCATCCAGATGGAAATTTTGAGTCATGAAATGAATTTTATAGTCTTATCAACTCTCCTAATCACTTACATGACCAATTTTTTTGCATGTGTTGTACCTTCATTATATGGACTAGGCCAAAAGAGGAATTTTTGTGCTAAAAAGCAAGGAATGAAATGGTAATTTCACATTAAAAGGAGATGAGAAGCAAGATAGGCTCTTAAAATATCTCATGAATATTTATATATCCATAATTAGATGTCATTTGGTAAATTTACAAGAGAATTTATTCCATTCATGTTGAAAAATATATATATGAGCCTCTACACTCATCACGAAGTCAATGTATTGAAGAAGTTATGCAAATGCCTATGCTTGTTCTTGACATCTCAAGACAAGGCCAATAGGAAGGGGTATAAAGAGTTACATAAATGTCATGAGGGAATTCCAAATCATAATTATAATAATAATCATGTCTTAAGGAACATTTATGCCAAGTTTTAGCCATAGGGAAGTAATACAATTGATCATCTTGGCCAAGGAGTATGAGACAATGCTTAAAAAGCATGTTTTCCACCTTGAGATGAGATTTCACATGCTCAACATGTTTCATACCTTTTTCATGGGAATATGAGGACTTTTGGGGATTTTAAGGACCTAAGAGACTAACATTTTTGGCATTATTTTAGAGTTTCATGGCCTAAGATTTATGAACAATCATTAAGAGTCCAGAACACTCGTAAACCTTGGTAAAACCTCATTAGTAGACCTATTTTTAGAGATATGAATAATTATTAAATAAAAATAATTTAAATATCATTAATATTACTTTTATCATTAATTATACTCTTAGACCTTCATGTCAATGGACATTAGTTGTATGGATGTTGTATAGATTTGGCAAAAAAAGGTTTTTGAGAGGAAAAAACATAAAAGATGAGGTACAAGTTAGTTCACATGAAATAAAATCCATGGAGATAAAATTTAGGAGCTTTTTATTCACCCAAAAATTAGAAGTTGGTTAGAAATCTACTTGAATGTGTCCTTGGGAGCTCATCCAAAATAACCACTCTACATGAAATCAAGGAAAAGCTAGCCTAATCAACATGTTTGAAAAATTTATAGATGTTTCAAAATAAAGAGGGCTATTTTCATGATATGAGGCATTTTTCATGTATTTAATTAATAATTTGAGTATGTTTTCAATGTTTTTTTATAGGTTCCAATGGCCACCAAGTAGAAAATTTATGTTAATAGGTCTAATTTGGCTTGGTAGGCCTATCTAATCACTCAAGTGAAGAGAATGGAGTATAAGTTTGTGGTGATAAGATATAAATGGAGATTTTTTGTTTCTAAAGTTGTTAAAAATCATGAAAACTCATCCTTTATGTCATCAAATGTTTAACTACTCCTTTGGATGGGTTAAACTAGTCTTCAATTGGTCCAATAACATGCACAAATCATTTTGAGTTCCAACTCAAGAGCCACCTCACTTCACATTAGTTATCTAAATTAATAATGGGATATAATGTTTGGAAAAGGATATTTGACAAGTCAAATGGACATACCACTTTTGTTTCCAATGCCAAAGTTCATGCAATATTCATGCATTCATCATGTGAAGCACCTAACACAAGGAGAAGTCTTGAAATACTATTATTCGTAATTGTAAAAGGAAATTGACTTGAGTTAATGTATAAATAACTTTTATTTCTCACCTCTATGATTATTTTGATAGATCTCTTACATTTGATATATATTGAGGATTTTAATCCATTTTTAGAACCCTTCAGGCTAGTATATAGAGACTGTATATAAATTATAACTTGTACCAAAAATAAATGAAGAGATTTTGTTTATAGATCAATTTATGGTTGTAGTGTGTAATTTTTATTATTTATTTGCATAAAATTATAATATGTATATCCTTTTATAGGTCCTTTCCTCACCTACTACTATGATTTCATCCTTTATAGGTCACTTGAAGAGTTACGAATAGAAATTATGTTGAATATTGTTAGTTTGTAATGTCTTTAGAGAGCTTCATTCACACACCTTCAATATGCAAACCTTATTTCAAACCTTCATTTGAAATACAAATTTTTAGGACTGGTCTAAGATAGTTTTGTTTAAATTTTTTTCTAATTGATTAATATGTGTACCTAAGTTTCAAAGTTTATAGAGGATCAATCAATTTTAGGTGCATCACCATCATAGCATAGATTTCCCTTTCAGTTTATTCCTTACTCTTTTCACCCCAATATCAAATAAGTTTAGTGATTGATCCTAAAACTCACATATTTAGAGGAGATAGCCTCACAATTAGATTTTTTATCTAGATATAGGTATCCCATAGCCTTAGAGCATTCTAATATTAGTCTAGATATGAGTCAGATCTGAGCATTTTAATTTTGGGTGTTATTTGGGTTTCTAAAAGTTCTAGCATGCCTAGTGGGATTTATTATTCACAATAATTTAAGGATATATCTACATATCTAAGTATAGTAGCAATTTTTAGGGTGTTATTTTTAGATTTACATACATTTCATTCCACCAAGAGTGGTCACAAGATCCTCTATAAAAGGGAAAGAGACATAGTTCACTGAGTTATCTTTCCAATAAATAAAGAAAAAGAAAGACATTCAATCAAATCCAAATCCTACACCACCAATTTCCCATGTTATTACTCAAACTCCTCCTATTTAGACAAATATTATTTAGCCAAACATTGTTGTAAATCCCATACCCTAGATGGTTACCACAAGAGATAGGCATTTATGACTTTCAATGGTGGTATCCCCTTAAACATCAATCAATGGGATGATATCCCAGCTTATGCCCTAAAGTCTCTTCCTTATTTTACAAGAGAAAATCCATTTACTCATATAGAAGATATTGTATATATAACTAACCTTTTTGTTAGTGCACCTTGTGACCCAAGAAAATGTATCTATGAGGTTTTTAGTAACTTCATTCAAAGGAAAAGCACCTTAATGGTATATAGGATTGACAACTACATCAATCAACAACTAGGATGAATTTAGATAATTCCTATGTAAGCACTTTGAGGACAAAAGTGATCATATTTCATTGGTGGAACAACTTTAAAAAATACAGAGGTTTCCTTAGGAATTCAAGGTGAATTTCAATTGTAGGTTTCAAAAAACCTAGAATAAAATTCCTGTAATGATCATGCCTAATCCCAAATATGTATTTTTGTACTATCTAAAAGCTTTCATTATAGAAGTGGCTATGATGATGCAATCTATGGGAGGGAACACTTTATCAGAGTCTTATGAAGTATAAATAAAGGATGAAAAATAATTAATACAAGTAGGTAAGTTATCTCTAAGGCCACCTATGAATTTATTTCCATAGATTCATCTTCTTGATCTTATTGTTGCTCCAATTCTAGATTCAACAAGTCTCTATCAAAGAGAGGGAATCAAACTGATAGATTGAGGGAGATAGAGAATCTTCCCAAATCTCAGAATAATAAGTTGGTTGTAATGGAAAGGCAACAAGCTCCACCTTATAGACCATACTAGAATGCCAATCAAAATTATTAGTAAAATAAGCCACCCTATTAGTCCAATCATCAAGGACAAGGGTAAAATTATTAATTAAGGCAATACAATCCAAATGATCTAAGAAATTCTAGAGATATAGTGCCAACTCAAAGAAAATATACTTAGGATAGACAATGGAATAATTAGTGAGATCAAACAAATAACATGGCAATGGATCTAATTAGTGAGATTTATCAACAATCTTATATACAACAGAGTTTAGATCCTCCTCCACATGATAATCAACCACCTTCTCAGCATAAGGAATCTTTTCGACCACATGGAGACATTCCTTATTTATCTCAATATGAGGTGACAAATTAGCAAGGGGAAGGTAGTATTAAATCACCTACTAAAACCAAATTTTTTAACTTTAAGGAAGGTGAGAATTCATTTGAGCACATGGTTTTAAATCAAGGCCAAAATATGTCCAATGTTAATAATTCGATTATAGCCCATACTAGATCTAAGAAAAGGTAAATTGGTGAGGGTTCAAGTCCTAAAAAGGCAGATCCTTTTCCTTCTCATCCACCCCATAAGATCACCACTTAGGATGTGCCTTCAAATACATTAAATTAGCAAGTACAAGATCTAAAGGGGTAAAATTTGAAGGGTCCTTACATTCCTCAATTCACATAACATTTAGGTAGCACTTCTCCTAAATTTCAGCCTAGGATAACCACTTCTCCACTCAGTTTTGTAGATCAAATTAATAAGGATTATATGTCAATTTATGTGTGGGATACACTATTAATTCTAGGTCAAAAGGACCTATTACAAGAAGAGCTTTCAAAGTTCAATGTCTCATATAGACAACCTAAAATATAAAGGGTAAGCATTATTATAAAAAATTTAAATCAATTTGTTGATCCTCAAAATCCAAAGGTTACTAAGCTTCCTCCCTTTTATCTTTTTATTGTCATAGGAAATTTTCTATTTCACATTTGTATGATTGGCAGTGGGGATAGTACCTTTATCATGCCCAAGTCAATAGCTGACAACTAGGAATTCAGTATGAATCCCATGAGAAAGGTGTCTTTGAATTATATTTTTCCCCTAAAAATGTTGTAGGTGTTTTGAGAAATATTAAAGTCATATTTGTTGCTTGTCCAAATTTCACCATTACATAAGAAGTAGTTGTTGTTGATTTACCTCCTTATTTTTCACTATGCCTATCCAGAGATTTTACTACTAAAATAAGAGGATAAATTTCTTCTGATTGGTCCTACATGGTTTTTATAACTAGGTATGGAAAAAAATTCACTATAAAATCTAAGCCTATTTCTAGATATCATCTAGAACCTTATATGCCAAACATGTCAAATGTGATTTATAGTATCTCAGAAGAAGATGAATAAACCAATGATCAAGAATCTTCTAAGTCACTTGAAGATATACTAGATCTAATCCTTGATGAGTGGGATGATAAAAACCATGGATATTATTCCTATAAAATTATTGAAGAATCAAGTTTTGGTGTCTACTGTATGCATGAAGAAGGTGACTTATTGCCTAGTCTCACTAGCTTAATGCAGGATCAAGAAAGAGTGTGGAATTTGTACTTTGATGGATCCATATAAAAGAATGAAAGTGGGGCTGGTGTAATTTGTTTTCATAAAAATCAAATTTATTACTCTTCTATTATATTTAAATTCAGTTGTACATCAAATATTGTAGAGTATGAAGCTCTTGTTCATGGCCTTCAATGGGATAGAAATAGGGGTATTAAGCTTTTGCAAGTGAAAGGTGATAGTGAGTTAGTAGTAAAAAACATTAAAGGTATGAGTGTAGTAAATAATCTTATTATAAATGCATAAAAACATATATTTTTGGACCTTATGGAATAATTGTAGGCATTTGATATTTGATCCATTCCTAGAGGAGCCAATCAACATGCAGATAGACTTCTACCATAGGAGCATAATATGAAAATGTAAATCAGATCAAGGACACTAAAAATAAGACCCAAATAAAGGTTGTATGCATACCTTTAGTTCCAAATAATTATGTAAGTTGGCAAGTTTTTGACAGTGATAAATAGATAACTTGTTTCTTATAGAATGAGGTAAAATTCTGCCCAAATAATCATGATAAATTTCAAAGCCAATATGAAGATCAAATTATGAATTTACTATAAAAAAATTTACCTAAAGTTTTGGTGACTTTATAAATAGTTTTTAATGAAGATTATCAGCTAAGAAAGGACAAGGTAATCATCTCTTCCAAGAAGGAACATTATGAGCAAATTATCATAGCTAAAGGTAAACAACTCAAGTTGGGAAAAGTTAACACTAATACTAATAGAGGAGCTTTCATATCATTGTGTAAGGAATTCATGGATGTATTTTATTTTGAGTATCATGATTTTGAAGTTTTTATCCCATGTTATCACAACATATAATTGAGATTGAAGAGGATGCAAAGCCAATAAGATAGAAGTAAAGGCCAATCAACCCCAAAGTTGAAATCCTCATGAGAAAGGAACTTACAATGATAATATAATCTAATATAAAATTTCCTATAAATCTTCCACATGGGTAGAAAACCTGTTACTTATGATAAATAATAATGGAGTGATAAGGCTATGTGTAGATTGTAGAGATCTAAACATAGTGTCATTGAAAGATCACTATCCTCTTCCCTTTATGGATCAGAATTTGCAAAGAGTATCAAGTTCATATAGGTTCTCTCTAATATATGGGTACTTAGGTTAAAAATATATATTATTGAAGGATAAATACCAATGCAAAATAGCTTTCACCATTAAATGGGGTAATTATGTATATAAGAAGATGCCCTTTGGACTCTCTAATGTTGAAGCTACTTTACAAAGGGAAATGGATGTTGCTTTCCATGGTATTTTGAGTGAAATGGTTTTAGTTTATCTTGATGACATTAATATATTTTAAAAATATCCTAATGATCATCTAACAAACTTGAGATTGGTTTTTGATAGATGAAGACAATTTGGAGATTCCTTGAATCCAAAGAAGTGCATATTTACAATACATGAGGGAAGAATTCTTGGACATGTAGTGTCCAAAGATGGACTTTCCATTGATCCAAAAAGAATATAGTAAATACTTGATCTATCATTTCATAAAAATAAAAAAGGATTGTAGAGCTTCTTGGGAAAGATCAATTTCATCAGAAGGTTCATTCTTAGTTTTGTAGAACTGGTAAGGCCACTCTCTCATATGATTAAGAAACATCAAGAGTTCACTTGGATCAAAAATGGTAAGAGAAGTTTTGAGGCCAATAGGCCATTATCCAAGATCATACTTTTCTCAATCCTAATTTTATTAAAGATTTATTTATGTATGATTTCTCTACATGTAGTAAAATTTTATCCATGCTTATACAATATAATAGTGAAGGTTTGGAACAACCCATTGCTTTTTTTAGTTAAGCTTTAGAGGGATATGAAGAGAGGTACAATTTTTTTGAAAATCATGTGCTTGATGTTATATGATTTTTTTTTTTAAATTTAGACATTTGGTTTCCAATAATAATATTTTTCTAATGGTTACTGATCCTAGTGAGAAGGATTTTATCCTTAATAGGGACTTAAGTGAAAAGAGGGATGGATGGGTACCAAGTGCATGGAATATGATATTTAATTGAAGGTTACAAATCTGGTTATAGGTATAGGGATTTGTGAAAATATTATAGTAGATGTGAAATAATAAAAATAGGTGATTTTGATATTTCAAGACACTCAATATGAAGTTGAAACTATCTCTACTTCTAGTTGGACACATTATATTTCTAGATTCCTCCAAAAAGGAGAGTGTCCTATGGGTTTAAATGAATAAAATAAGAGACACTGTAGGATGAAATAAACACCCTATATATTGATTTATATATGTTTCTTCAAGATATAATCAATACCCTACATCCTAATTGATGGAGTTCTCTTCAAAAAGGACATTGGAGGTGTGCTTTTAAGGTGTGTTGAAACTAGTCAAATTGGCAAACTTTTAGAGCAATTTCATGATAGTCCTCCAAGAGGAAACTTTTTATCCAAGAATAAAGTATAGAAAATTATTGTATTT
The DNA here is from genome assembly GCA_037957365.1 of Torreya grandis. Taxonomy (NCBI): domain Eukaryota; kingdom Viridiplantae; phylum Streptophyta; class Pinopsida; order Cupressales; family Taxaceae; genus Torreya; species Torreya grandis. Next base: position 754,881 of record JARHVA010002518.1, on the reverse strand, counting down.
GGCTATTTTTGGCTTAATTTTTTCAAATATGCACATATATGGATTAAAAAAATCTACAAGGTGTGCAATGTTTATAGGAAAATAGAGACTAGCTACTATGCCATTAAAGCCTATTCAAGTTGAGCAACCTTTCATGAAATGGGGTTTAGAATTATTGGCATGATTCATCCTCCATAAATTATTAGTAAAAAGTGGGTTTTTATATCCATAGATTATATTACTGGGTGTGTGGAGGCAGTTCCACTGAAAGAGGCAAATGAGAACTCAGTTCTTAAGTTCTATGATAGTCTAGTCACCCATTTTAGAGTCCCTTCAACTGTCATATCTAATAATGCTTTGGAATTTATAAGTGTAAAGGTATTTAAATAAACTCTTGAGCATGGTATTTATTTCAAATATTCATGAAATTACTATCCATAGGGTAATGGACTAGCAAAGTATACTAACAAGAATCTAATTAGGATCATCAAGGGAATAATGTAAGTTAATCAAAGATCATGGCATACAAAGTTGAAGACTACCTTATGGTAAATAGGATCACTCCTAAGATGAAATTTTTTCATTAAAATTATATTTTAGTTTATGAAATAGAATTAATGTTGCATATTTCATTGGAACTTCTAGCTTTGGAGCTTGCATATCAACTAGAACATATGGAAAATGATGCAACAAAGGTAAAGATGAATGAACTGAGAGAATTGGAGGAAACAAGAGATGATTCCATGCATATCATGTAGTAAAAATATAATAAATTAAATAAATAATATGAAAAAATATATTCATAAAAGATATATCATCAAGGACACATAGTACTCAAATGGGATGAACATGTTAAACTAGGTAAACACTCCAAATTTGATAGCCTTTGGAGTGGCCCTTATATTATCATTGATTGTAATGAAAGTAATGCTTTCCAATTATCCAAAATGAGTAGAAATGAACTTTATATTATTTTTAATGGGATTTTCCTCAAGTATTGATATTAGGAGAGTCACTCCTTTGTACATAGTCATAGTTTCATTCCTCTAAGTGCATAAGTTGCACATGCTTTGTTAGTTGTTCTTTTACTTCAGTAGTCAATTATTGTTTTTAGTTTATGTTTGTTTTGTTAGGTTTTACAATTTTTCATAGTTTTTAAGTATATTATAAGGTTTGATATAACATATATATTCTAAATTTTCTTAACCATTAGATTGGTCAACCCTTGTGAGTTGTTAGAAATGTTGGCAATTTGGCTTGTCAAGGCTAAATTCCAACCCTGGTAGTCAAAAATTTTCATATTTATTGTGATGTATTATTTTTCAAATGAAATTTTATTTTTTTAGTGTCATAAAACATGTAAATAATATTTCTAAGGTTTTGATAGAGTTTCAAGTGGTTCTATGGTCTAAAAGTGTATTGAAGGAGATGGCAAAAAGAAGACAATTGGTGATTTATCATGAAGATTTTCTAGTATATTTCTGTATAATAAAGGTATTAAATGAGAAAAAACTTGAGAATATGATAAAATTGTATCTAAATTTCATTTTGAGCTTTTCATAAGGCTAAGACACACTTATTTGACATTCAATGTTAGTTGTTCTTTGTAAATATATCATTATTTTGCTAAAAAAGGATGAAAATTGGTTTTTAAATGTAAAATATGGTTTTAAAAGACAATTAAAATATTAAAATTACATTTTAAAATATTCATATATATGAATTTATGTTATTAATAAAGTTTCTTTTTAAAAAAAGGTCACTTAAGACAATTTTAAGTGTGAAAAGGGTTATTTTGAGGCTTTTTTTTTCAATTTTGGCAATAATAAGGTGTAAATTATTATATATTTGTCTTAATACATGAAATGGATCATGTATCCTTTTAAAATGTTCTATTTTGGTTGTGAATATGCTAAAGTTTCAATTAAGGGCAAAAAGAGGCTTATCTCATGCATTTTCCAAGCTAAGTATGAAATCTATATGGCCATCCATACATCAGTGGTTCTAAATAGGAGAATAAAGGAATGGTATAGGTTAATGATGAATTTAATATAATTTGGATGAAAAATAGACTCAAAATAATAATCTATCCTTCATTTTATTTCTTTGCATGCAAGGATTGCCTTCTAGGTTTCATGACTGTACGACAATTAGAGAGAAGGTATAGGTCTAAAAATTTTACCATAAAAATTAGACTCAGAGATATTCCTAAAGGAGTGAGTGGATTTTAATTTGGACTCCTCTCATTAAATAACCATCCATTTTAAGTTAGGATTATTTTTTTGGTCTTTCATTCATGAAGGCAACTAATTTTCTATAATTTTTCCTCACCAAGGCATCATTTCAAGAAATTTCAAGTTTTCAAGGATTCTTTGGAATATAATTTACCTTTCCATGTTATCCAATAGGTATTTTTAACATGTGTGATAACCATACAAAACTCAATAAGATAAGTAATGCAAATATGCATTGTAAAAACATGTAAATGAGATTTGTATGGTTTAGGAGAGAGAAAGTAACATCAAGTTTTATTGAAATTTTGTTTGTAGGGTCTCCATCATATTCAAATGTCTTAAAAAAAATATTCACAAATTTTAATGAAGATTCATATAAAAATATTGTCATTTGGCTCTCAAAAGCATCTCAAATTCCCTGTTTAGTAGAAACTAAGGTTTCTTAGCATTGTTTAAGGTACCTAGCATAGTCCTAGGTTTCAAATTTGCCTTGTGATTCTCCTCCAATGGCCTCTAAACTGATACACTAGGTAGAATATGGGGTTATTCTTCCATTTAGCCTTTCAATCTAGTCTTAACATACCCACATGGTCTTCGTGTCATCCCATCTGACTCACCTCAACATACACTATCATACACAACCATCTTTTCATTATTTTTAGATCCCTTCACTTTTATCGATTATTAACACTTTGTATCTTACAGGAACCCATCGAGTCTTAATCTCTCTAAGTGCATACCTTAAGGGGTACACTGGGAAAGGGTGGGAAGACCATCGATGATTCATAGGATTGTTGTCCCTTTTACTACATGTTATCTACACACTTATCTTCTATAACAATTATCCCTAAACTTGTTCTTCTATTTTATACCCTTTTCAGTCACTTGCTACATTTTATCCTCCTATTCCTCACCTTAATAAATTTTTTCCAATCAGATGTGCTAGGTTGACTGGGTCAACCCTATATAGTTTTGAGTTATTTTTCACTTAGGAATTAGTTTGGCCTTTGGCCTACCTAGCTCATGACCTAGTGAATTATTATCCAAAATTGTGGTAGGTTAACTAGGTCGACCCTGTTGGCCAAATTTTTTGGAAGGGTTTAGGGTTAAATCTACCTATATATACAAGTTCATTTACATCATTTATTATGAGAAGAAGAATAAGTAAAAGAGTGAATGAACATCTTATTATTGACCATTCTACTTGAAAATCAAAGCTTAAAGTTTCATACTTTATTTGGAGATATGAATCTTGTCTTGTGGAGAAGTCTTTTGGATGCAATGATAGGCTATGTATCCTAGAGATGATTTGTCTTTGTCATCTTTACACACCACAACAAACTCTTATGAATCACCTTGGCCAAGGGAGAGATTGAGGCTCAATAGCTCATCTTCAAAGGTAAGTATTCCTAACATTGTTTCTCCTTTGTAAGAGTAGATAGATATGCATTTATACTTCTCTTCCATGCATTAGGATTTCATAAACATTGACGTGATTATATGTCTTTTATGCATGTTTAGTTTTATTGTTTCTAACCCCCAATTTATGACACAAGCTTTAGTGAACACTATATTAGATTTAATTTCCTTATTATTAGTTCAGGTGAATTTTCAAAACTCAAGAACCCCTTAGGGTTATTGTGTGATTGTGTTAGACTAGAGGCATTGGAACCCTCTCTAGCACCATGTATTGTGATAAGAGATCCCCTAATTAGGTCTAGTGGATTCCCATATTGGTCATGTTATTTCTTAACAAATGTGTCCCAAATAAGAAGTGTATGGCATGATATATCTTCTTTGAGTTAGGATTGATTTATAGACATGATGCATTTTTGATTGCATACATTATGATAAACCTAATGTGAATCTAACCCTTACAGGTTTTTCCTCACTTATTTTATCATTTCATCATTTTATTTTTCATATATATGTGATGTTAGGTCTATTATAGTGACATGGTACTAATTTATATTCATATGTTCTATTTGTACAAGTTTTACAAAATTCTAGTTCAGACTACTCGATTGACCCAATTGATCCTATACACTTTCAGGCATTAGATTCAACATAATAAGTCAACATAATAAGGCATTAAATTTAGCATAATAGGTTGACCCAATTGACCCTATACATTTTCAAGCTATCAGTAATATGTTTCTATTAAGCTTGGTCAACCTAGTTGACATAGCAAAATTTGCAAGTACAAATCAATATTATTTAATAGCAATATTATTCTTCTCTACATCCTCCCACCCACCAAGGTTCCTTTATATTTTTATCTATCATTTATTATAGTTTGGTTTTTCATAGTTTATAATCTTTAAAACTGCCCCTATATAGTCAACTAGGTCGACCTTGTCAACATAGTTATATATTCTGTGTGTAGTCTAGAAAGATAGGTCAACTCTCTCGATGTAGTTCACTTTCATAATTTTTTATTTCATGATATATGGTGACACTATTAACCCTATTTTATATTCTTTTCATATATTGTTAACTAAATTAACATTGTACTATGTTTTAAAGATGGAATTGACCCTTATATGTTAGTAATTAGCTCACACTTTCATTTTTTGTTTCTTACATACTTAGAATAGATCCCATAGTATAATTATGTTGTTTTTAATATACCTATTAGTTTCATTATTTTTTATTTTATGCACACACTACCAAATCACAAAAATTTAAAATGCATTTTAACAATTTGAGGCCTACCTATTTGGATTTCATCACCAAGGGGTAAGCCAACTTGGTTTCCTAGCCAAGTATAAACATGTGGTTAATGGTATATATTGGAAAATCACCCAAAACCCTTATCACTATGGTGTGTGAAGTGAGGGGCTAATACATAATATCAAGCTATTACCATTGCCAATACAGATCCCTTTTAGCCCAAACATCTTGAAACCATCCATAGATAACTTTCTAATTCATTGCTTACAACCAACTTCATATCATATCTAAAATTATGCTCTGATAATCTAACAACATTTAGGTTGATCACTTAGCTTTTAATTTCTAAGTTGATGTCTTTTTCTTTACTCAATTGTATGTTGTATTGCAAAAACTTGCATTATCTAGCATTGGTGCAAGGTTTTATGTTATGTGCCTCAATTAAATCAACCTCATTGATTGAATTTATTATGTGTTTCCTTTCATTTCTTGCTTTCCTAAGTACTTGAAAAAAAATTATTTTCTTAGTACATAGTCATTTTTTTCATTATAGTCTCTTACAGACTATCTATTTTTGCCTATCTATTATGTTAGGTTGACCCAATCAATCTTGTACACTTTTTTAGCCTCTATCTATTATATTAAGTCAACCTGGTCAACTCTATATAGTTTTTAGGCCCTATTTTGTATGCTAGGTCAATCTAGTTGACTCTATACTATTTCTATCACTTCTTATTTCCATATTTTTGCATCTCTCTTACCTTGTTTAGTCATTCTCCATCATGAACTTTCTATTTGAATATAATACTGAGTTTAATTCAACAAACATGATAAGTTTTACTAAGCCTCATAGGGTCTCCCATAACCAGAATAGGTATCCCCTCTTGGATGAGAGTAATTTTCATATAGCCACTCATATAATGAATAATGGGACCCCTCATCATTCCTCTTCATAGTGTAATCCTCTTTTCTCACTATAAGATCTACCCAAATTATATTATACCCTTGAAATTCTCTAAATTTCCTCAACATCAAGGAAATGATCCTTCTACCATTTACCATCTCATGATTAGTGGTCAATTTAAAGGGCCCCATTCACCTTCTCCCACATTCTCACAAGTATTTTGGGGTACTAACTTCTTTGATTCTTAGAATCTTCCTTCTATTATAACCCCTTCTCATACCATGACCTCTTCTTTAACTTCTTCTACTTACATGCCTAGTATATCAACCAACATGGTAGGTTCTATATCTAGTGGGTCTCTCTTAATATCCACTCTTCTTATCCTTCCACTAGTGCATTTTTTGATACCCATGGTAATCATGCTTCTAGTGATTCCTCTTATCATCCATTCACTATTCCATATTTTGCCATGTAAGACAATTTTGCCACTAGTGCCTCACATTCTAATAGTTCATCTCAAACTCCTATCAACACTAATAGTGGTACCCAATCCACTCCTTCCAATGATAATGTTTCAAGTAATAATAACAATGCTAATCAAACCCACCAACTTTTATTACAAACACTTAATCAAATGAATATATTTCAAACTCATAATACAAACAAAATTATGAGAATGCAAAATCACCTTCTCCATATTCAAACTTATCCTCATCCAACATCTTAGGGCATGCATAATCAAAATTTTCCCCCAAATCCTCTTCAATATTCCCATGGAAATATCATCCCTCAACCTCATTTTGTTAACAAGATAATTAAGCATCTTCAAAATGAGCCTCTTACCACTCCAATTTATAATATTGATATAGGAGGTATCACCCCTACAATTTATTATAATGGGTCAACTGATCTTACTCTTCATCTCAAAACATTTAGAAATATCTATAAATATTGGGTCAAATTAAATACCTTTGTTTCTACCAATATCTTAACCAAAACCTTCATGGGTGATGCTTTATAATGGTACAACCAACTTAAAACTCATTCTAATACTAGTTTGGAAGATTTAGTAAATTCTTTAGTCTAAGAGTTTCAAACTAGTGATCTTCCCAAAAATACTTTGGCCCACTTTATAAATTGTAAAAAACTTTAAAAATAAATTGACCAAACCTTTTTTAAAAGATGGAAAACATTTTACAACAAATGTGAACATATCATGGCCGATAATAACCTTTTCCATCTCTTTACCAATGCTCTTTTTCCCAAGTTACAATATCAGGTCTACACTCTCTCTCCACATACTTTGGAGGAGGATATTGACCAAGATAAATTTGAAGATTTACTTATGCATCAATTTGATACACCCTAACCTTTAGTCAGTCCTCATATCTTACTTAAGAAAAAAATCATAATGCTACCAATGATGGTGTCATAGACTCTTATGACACCATTCACACTGTTCAAGATGTTGTTCCTAAGTAATATTTGGAACTAGCTTCCTCTTCTCAAAAATTTATCAATCCTCATTTATCTTCACCTATTAACATTAATGTTTAAAAACCCTTATCCTAAATTTAATTACTAAAACATCTACCTAGGCCTCCTCCATGATAAATTGATCCCACTCATCCTATATAATCTTGGTATGATTAAAACAATTTTTGTTGGTTTCACACTAGATGGGGTCATTATCATGATACATGTAGGAATATTAATAATTTATCTATGGATTTTATTCTTGTTCCTAATTTTTATCATGATTCTATCATTTGAAAACATCAACAAGCCTATAACATTGACTTTAAGGCTCATGAAACACATACTAAATCTCAAACCTTAAATTAAGTTAATGTTAATTTGGATATCTATCTATAATTACCCTCTTCCTAATCATCAACCTAATAAAGATACCCAATACAAGCCCACCCATTACACCAACAATTTATAAAGTCTTCTTGACCCCACTTCTGAAGAAAATGTGGTTAATATGACTAATATGTGAAGGGTGGTTTATTTTATTGATCCTCAACCTATCACACTCCTCCATTGTCTCACACATTTCATGTTATCCAAGATTATTCTCCAACTCACTTAAATTAGTTGGGTAAATATGACCTTCTAACCTTTGATGAACCACTTCTAACTCCTCCCTTAGGTAACACTTCCCATTCTATTTCTACTGTCTCTCCATCTTCTTTACCTAACACTAATGATAATCAAGATTATATAAACACTTATATAAATTCTTAAAACCAACATGAATAAAATAATTCATCCTTACAACATAATTTACAACTTTTTTCTAGACCTTCTCTTTCTTATCATCACAAATTCCAATGCACTTCAGCTCTTCCTTTTGAGGACCTTATTGATCACTATGCATGTATTTATAAAAATATCCTTATGGGTTATGATGAGTGGGATCCCATCATGGAACTCACTAATATCCCATCCAAAATTACATTCCTTGAACTTATGAATACATTTATCTTTCATCAAAACCATCTTATCCAATTCTTGTTTGAAATGAAAATCCCTCATCCTCCACTAGCAAGGTATGAATCAACCTTATCTAGATTTGAAGATAGCATATTACAATGATGTGAAGAGATGTCCATCCATGTTGAAAAAATAATGTACACTTCTCTTTCATTAAAATTTACCATTGATTCTATGATTCTTAATGAGATTCTACCTTTTGCGGATGATCCTCCTCTATTCATTAGTTTCCAAATTGGAAATATCCAAGTCAAGTGTGTATTGATTGATGAAGGTTCAAAAACTTGTGTTGCCTCTCTTGATTTTATCAAAACTCTTAGATGTTATAAATGCAATATAAAATCCACACATATCACATGCCAACGATATGATTGATGATAAATTCCTCCTTTAGGTTATGTTTGGCTTCCCATTACCATCCCACCTATCACTATTCATGTGAAGGTGATGATATTTAACTTTCCTCTCTCTTACAACATCTTGATTGGTAGGCCATGGACTTATTGTATGAGAGCAATTAATTATTCCACCTACCAATTCATTAAATTCCATCATAATGGAGCCATATATAGGATTCAAGGTGACACTAATCCTTAGAATTTTGAATAATTCTAAGACTATGGTGTCTTCAAGATTCTTACTCTTGAACCTTTGCCCAATGTTCCTTTTTGTGAGTCTCAACGATTCAAATTTCCTATCAATTATACTCAAAATTACAATTATCATCCCAAAATCATTGGTAATATTCCTCCTAACCTCTTATATTTCAATGATGATGAACCTAATGAGATTAACCTAAAGAACAAAAATTTTGATCTCTCACCTCATCTCATCTCTCAACTTCCTACTTCTTTATAGCCTCATTCTCGTAAACCTCCTTGTGATAACATTCTCATTATTTTGACTAAGACTTTGAATTCTATTCATCACACTTCATCAAATGACAAAGTAATCCCTACCTACATCATTGATCTTCAAACACCTAAATACAATGATGGTTACACCTTAGATGATCCATTCCTAGGTAGTCTTGTTTAGACTTATGATGTTGAGATTATCCATCATCATTCTTCTTTGATTTAGTATTTTAGTGATTCTTCCCATGTTACATATTTTATAGTTCCTATTTTTATTATTTTCCCTCTTTATCATATGGTGGAGATAGTGCCAACACCTCCAATTTCTAAGAAAATTCATAGGATTATGCTCATGGATCATGCTATGACTGGGCCTTACTACTTTGCTAGGTATGTTAACCCCTATAACCTTCTCATCCTTTAGATGCATAAGACCCTTCTTTAGCCTTTTGTAGACCCATCCCCTCCCTTGTTAGGTTGTGGAGCTAAAATCTTCACCAGGATGCAAACAGGAGAAGTCACGGAGCTTGCGGAGGTTACGAAGAGTTGCAGAATGAGTTGCATGGCAACCAACATCAGTCTGATTAGTCGACATTGGTCAAATAGTAGTGAAGAAGCAACTGACGTTGGTCATTTGTCAGCTGACATCGGTCATGGAGGAGCCGACGTCAGCAGCCTGTACGTGAACATGCAGTTTGCATGTTGATTCCAGAGAGTCTATTTTTGGACTATTAGTTTGCATGTTAAAGGCCAGTCATAGTCTTGAGTTGTGTGTCTAATTATTGTAATTAAGATAGTCTAATTATTGTAAGCATGAGATCTATATATGGACTCATGGGCTATATTGTAAACTTGTAGCTAAAGAGTAAGAGAGCATATAAGCTCCTTCTGAGAGAGGAGAGCAATGGTGTGTTCCTCCTAGTGCCACAATACCAAGAGTGGGCGCTGGTTTGGAGAATCAGAAGGGTTCTTCGTATTTGTATGATCTTAGTCAACAGGTTAGCATGGCTTCTTTTGGAGATCTACAATGGTGAGTAAGGTCTAGTGATTTGCAGGTAGCAGTAGAGAGCAGGAGATCTACTTGGAGTACGATTGTGTACTTGGTGTACTAGCAGCGTGTTACTAATTAGTTGGAGAGGTGAACATCAATTCTGTATTAGAGTTGATTTTTGGGACCGAGAGAGAGAGGGAAGAAGGTCTTGAGGTGTGGCAAGCCTTTGAGGTGGAAGAAGAAGTGGCATCTTCTTTATTGTATATTCTTCTGAGTGATTATTAATATAATTATGTATTGTCTCTCATATTCCTATGTTGTTTCATATTTCTAGTTACTTATTGATTTTGGTTAAATTCTGTGTTTAGTTGCTAATACAAGAAGTAATCATATGTGCTCTATTGGTGGAACAAGATCCTGAGAAGTGGTATAAGAGCATTGGTTATAGGTTTAAGAGCTGATACCATTAAGTGGTATCAGAGCTTTTGGTTGGGTTGACTAATAAGTGGTTTTAGATCTGGTAGTGTTTATTGATTATAGGTCACTCACAGGGGTTTCAGATTGAGTGGGAGTATATCAATGGCAGAAGAAAGTAAGCTACGAATGGAGAAATTGAATAGCATGAATGGTCTAATTGATGGAAAGAAAGAGCAGGGAAAAGGAGATTGTTGGTTGATAGAAGATCAGCATGTAGAAGCAGATGTTGCAGGGGTTGTTGCACAGGTTGCTTTGGATAAAGTAGAATCTTTGTTTACAGATTCTTTTGCCTCTTTCCATGGAGCCCAAAATAGAGCATCTTTTCATGGGTATGTCTTTGGAGACTTTGGAGAGATTTATTTAGGGGTTGGAAAGCCTTGTCAGATTATTGATGAAGGGGAAGTGAAGTTGAAATTACAGACAGATAACACACAGGTGGTGAAGGAGGTCATGCAGGTTTCAATCTTGGAGATGAGTCTAATTTCTTCAAGAAATTTGGGTGATGAGAGATGCATTGTAACTCTCATAGCGGATGCACTTGAATTAGATGGTGGTAAGAAAGTAGGTATCCTTTATCTATCTACTTATATTATTGATTCACCTTTTGTTATAGAGATGTGGCTTTGTAGGCTTGGTCACATATGTAGGAGGGGAATGCATGTTCTTAAGTGGAATATAGATTTTTTTGACAAGCTAAAGAACTAGAAAGCCTTGGTGTTCATGGAGGAGATGACAGATAGAGATCAGGTGAGGGAACTGAATTATTCTGAGTAGAGCAGGGTTGATTTGATCAAGATTTTGATCCATGGAGAGTTCATAGGTAAAAAGTTATCACTCACAGGTGAACACAGGTACCGGCATTGGTCATACAGTAACCAATGTCGGTAGAAGAAAGACTAATGTCGGTCATGAAGGAACCGACGTCGGTAGGAGGGACATCAGCGTTGACCAGGAAAATGACGTTGGTAGTCAGGGTCAGTGCAAGGAACCAACATCGGTCAGGAGCAGACTGGGAGATGGCCGAGATTGGTCACTGGAATGGATATTGGGTAGACAAAAAGCTGTCAACAAGTCTCAAATGCTCATATGGAGGTCAAAAAGGGTAAGTGAACCTCATATTCATTGTTCACCTTCTTATATTGCTTATTGATGGTCAAGAACCAGGAAGATGTGAAGAGGCAATGCAGGTGGAATCCAAACATAGTGGGAGCTTGGCATGGATGAGGAGTGTGATTCCTTGGAGAAGAACCAAACATGTATTTGTTGGTAGAGTTGTCAGCTGGAAGAAAGCACTAGATGAGGGATAGATTCCCAAGTTAAAGAAGAGAGTGGATGGACACATGAGATGAAAGGCCAAGGTATATGGTCTTGAGGAAGCTGTAGGACAGTGGTACAGGTTTGACAGGTGGATGACTAAGCATGGCTATAGTCAATGTCAGTGTAACTATTGTGTTTATCTTACCAGGTGGATGATGGTCACAACATTATCTTGTTACTGTATGTGGGTGATTTGCTAGCAAGTTTGTACATATAGGGATTTGCTAAGCTAAGGGTAAGGTTAGTTCAGAGGTGTGTCATGAAGAATTTGGAGCAGCAAAATTCTTTAGCATAAGAGACATGGAGATTTTATCTCCAGTGGGAGCTAGTGTGAAGACGGTGTTGGCAGGGTTCATGATGTAGGATGCAGAATCAAAAAGCACACCAAGGGCTGGACAGTTTAAGCTTAGCTTAGAATAGGGTTTGAAATCACATGAGGTCTAGTGTAGACCTGAGTTTTCCCAAGCATTGGGAGTTGTCAGAAAGTATGGAGCCAATTCGGGGAAGGAGTACTAGAGGGCAATTCAGTGGATTCTCAGGTATCTGAGAGGAATCAACAGCAGGGATTCTTGTTATGCAGGGTCAAGGTCTTCACTACATGGATATGTAGGTTCGAATATGGTAGGTTACTTGGATGATAGGTGTAGCATCATGAGATGTGTGGTGGTTGGTCTTCAGGATTGATCTTGAAGAGGGACACAAGCCAGGGAATAATTTAGATAGTGTATAGGTATAGGTACAGGTGTAGCTATTTATCTCCAAGTGGGAGATTATTAGGTTGTGGAGCTAAAAGCTTCACCAGGATGCAAACAGGAGAAGTCACAGAGCTTGCAGAGGTTGCAGAGAGTTATAGGGAAATTGATGTCAGTCTGATCAGCTAACGTCGGTCAAATAGTAGTGAAGAAGCAACCAACATCGGTCATCTATCAGCCAACATCGGTCATGGAGGAGTCAACATTGATAGCCTGTACGTGAACATGTAGTTTGCATGTTGATTTTGGAGAGTCTATTTTTGGACTTTAGTTTGCATGTTAAAGGCCAGTCATAGTCTTGAGTTGTGTGTCTAATTATTGTAATTAAGATAGTCTAATTATTGTAAGCATGAGATCTATATATGGACTCATGGGCTGTATTGTAAACTTGTAGCTAGAAAGTAAGAGAGCATATAAGCTCCTTCTGAGAGAGGAGAGCAATGGTGTGTTCCTCCTAGTGCCACAGTACCAAGAGTGGGTGCTGGTTTGGAGAATTAGAAGGGTTCTTCATATTTGTATGATCTTAGTCAGCAGGTTAGCATGTCTTCTTTTAGAGATCTACAATGGTGAGTAAGGTCTAGTGATTTGAAGGTAGCAGCAGAGAGCAAGAGATCTACTTGGAGTATGATTGTGTACTTGGTGTACTGGCAGCGTGTTACTGACTGGTTGGAGAGGTGAACATCAATTCTGTATTAGAGTTGATTGTTGGGACTGAGAGAGAGAGGGAAGAAGGTCTTGAGGTGTGGTGAGCCTTTGAGGTGGAAGAAGAAGTGGCATCTTCTTTATTGTATATTCTTCTGAGTGATTATTAATACAATTGTGTATTGTCTCTCATATTCCTGTGTTGTTTCATATTTCTAGTTACTTATTGATTCTGGTTAAATTCTATGTTTAGTTGCTAATACAAGAAGTAATCATATGTGCTCTATTGGTGGAACAAGATCCTAACATCCCTCGTTAGATCTTTAATTGGAAACCATTCCTATTCCTACTATAGTTGAGCCCATTCTTGATCTTGCTATAGTTGAGCCCATTTCTATTCCCACTATTGATGAGTCTGTCCTTGCTTCTGATCCCATTATTCCTTCCATTGAGCCTAATTCCATTTCTTTCCCACCATCACCTTCTCTTGGTTATGGTTTACTTTCTTTACCTTGGATGGCTTCATTTCCCACCAAATGGGTTGATGAGCCTTCCCAAGCTCCTCCTGTGATTAATTCTACTAAGACTACTCATAGGCATATATATTGCTTCCATAGCAAAAATAACCATTCTTCTATACATTATTCAATGTTATGACAATATATTGATACTTTGCATCCTTCTACCCCTTAGTCCTCAGATAAGGCCATACCTCCCTCAAAGGTACTTCCTGAATATATTAATAAGTATGGAGAGGTGTATTATCTCTGGCACCAATTTGGAATCCATCACAGTGATCATTGTCACATCCTTTAATAACATCTTAAATATCACCTTATAGCTATTCCCAAACTTTATACCATTCCTCCCATAGGTCATTATCATAATAAGGCTCCCCATTCATCTCTTATGTTTCTACCTCTTATGGTTCTATTCCCTCCTATGGTCCCTTCACCACCTTCTATTTTTCCACCCATGAACCTTCCCTCACCTATGGATCCTTCTCCACCTATGGGTCCCTCACCTATGTATCCTTCCCCACCAGTGATTCCTATATCTCTCATAGAGTTTGCTCCCATGCATTATTCTGAGTATCCCTTGCCTACTATCCCTTATCAACATGTTCTATCCAACATTCCTACTTTTTCTATTGAGGATATTAGATGAGAAGTATTTTACTAGTTCTCACTAAAGACAGACAAGACATTAGCAACAATTCATGTCTAGCTTCATAGAGATTTATCAGATGTTTTGGATAATGTGTGTGGGAAAATATATCAATATTTATGAACACATGCATGGTGTTCTTTACATTTTCATTTGGATTGGAAATGTGCTCCAGTCTTATATTTATCTATTTATTATATCATTTGACATTGTGTCAAATTATTCTTTATTGACTTTAATTTTTTCACTTTATATGTTTATTATACTATCATTTATGTTTTCTTATGGATGTCTTCTTTATCATGGATTTAATTTCTTTCTTGAGTCTCTTTCTTAAAAAACTCCCTTATTTTCTCTTTATTATTGTTTGTTGTCTTATCTCTATTTTTCATAAATAATTATCATTGTGACTTAGTTATAACAGCTTAGTTCCCTTTATTCATTCCTTTTTTACCATGTGATTAGTTAGCAAATAATTCATCTCATTATAATCACCTTTCACTGGTCCACTTTGGATCTCTTTTATTCCCTTTCTTCCCTTTTCACAAATGAAGCACATACACAGTTGAGACTTGAGATAACATGCTGGTTCATTATCAAGCCTAATTGTCTTAGTTAGTCTTGTCTTTAGTTACTTAGCTTCCCAGAGCATAAGCCTATAGCTCATTCATGTGTATTACTCTATCTCTCATGTTTGGTCATTCCAAGTCTATATGGAAGAGGAATCTTAAAAAGACTTAAAAACATTCAAAATCAAAATCATTTAATAAAAGGTAATGATATAATAGGCAAAAATATTCAAAATTATTAAAATTTAAATCACACTAAACAACATGATTTAAAGCACATCTCCTTATTCTAGTCAAATATAAAACTCCATAGTTGGCCTTATAATAGAGATGAGGTCCATTGGGGTGTGGTAGGCTAATATATTATAAAAAGAGAATAAAAAACTCTTTTAGTGCTACCTACTTTCTCATGCAAGTACCCAATCTTCATAGTAGACTGATGGATCTATAAGGGTTCCTAAGGAATGGAGAACATGTCATGAGAAGGTAGGTCCATTTTAATTTTCTTGTACCAATCTACCTTCATGATTTGATATTAGTAGCATGATTATTTTCCTAAAAAGCTTTGTGTCTATAGTGAACATGTTTCCTTTCTACATTGATGGTCACTAGTCACTTAGTGTATTTTCATGTCCTTAGTATGCCTCCTATCTCCTAAAGTCTTCTCAGAAGACACCTTAGTTATGATTTTTACATTCCCTACATTCCTCATATTTCCTCTTAAGAAATTTTATTTTTTTCATTGATCACCCCCGTAGGGATTCTATTTGTGATTTGTATTGTAAGACCATGGATAGGACCCAACCTTCCTCACAAATTACCACAATTTCACATTCCTATTATCAACATCCCTTGTTTCCATATTTTCTCATTTATTCCACCTCATTAGTGTTCCATTTTTGAGTTTTAGTGTAAGACAATGGATAGGACGTGGCCTTCCTCCAAAATTTTCCAATAATCCAAGTCACAATCAAAATTACATGTGTTAAATATGAGATAAGATGTGATCGATTATGAAGTTACATGTAATTGACATGCTTCCTAGCTTTTTTTAGTATATTTTATGCTTATTGCATTTATCTTTCAACTTTATCTTCTTATTTTCTAATTGCATGTAAGAATACAAACATTTATTGAATTTTTCATACTTTCTAGCTTGAATTAGTGTGATAAATTTAAGACCAAATTTTTACCAATTTTGTTTTTCTCTTATAATTCTCAACATGATTTAGTATGATTGATTGACTTAATTGATATAGTTTTTATACCATTTTTTATTTTACATGCTTTCCACTTTCTAACATTATTTTCATACTTCCAAACATGATTTAGTGTGATTTTACTTGTTTTAATTTGGTGCCAAATTTTGGTTTAAAAATAAACTTGTTACCATCTTGTTTTACCACCCTTTTAGTTCTTTATACTTAGTCATTTTCTTGTTATTACACATTTCCCAACTTTAAATAATGTGTATTACATTTTTGATTGATTATATTTTACCAAGCCCTTTTTTCTTGTTTATTTTTAAACCATGCATGTATTCTACAAAATTCTGAAAAAGAAACCACAAACTCATATATTTACTATAACATATACAACCAAAAAATAAATATATGTGATAGAAAAAAACATATCCAAGCATCAATAACCACAACCATAATGAAAACACATACAATCAACATCCAACTACAAAAATGAAGCATCTATATGTATCATGAGTTTTTCTACAAAAATACAACCATATACAATGCTCTAAATCTATGGATGGGCCCCATCTTGACCATCTTATGTCCTAACCATGTTTCCTATAGATGCCTCAGTCTGACTCCTCTGAATAGAATATTATAAAGAGGTTGTTTGAGATCTCAATCCTAATACCTACCCTTATAGGTGAGCCACTTGAGCTTACACTTATGCCAACTAGGCTAGGGTAACTACATGTGTTACCCTCTCTTACTCCTATACTTATGTCATATGAGTTAGGGTCACTACATGTGTCTCTCTCTCCTAGCCCTATGCCTATCCCATTTGTGTCATGGTCACTAGATACATGACTCTCTCCTTCCACTCACCTCTACTAGTGGTTGTATCCTCTCTCTATGCACTTGTAATTGACTCATGGACTCTATAGATAGTCTAAACAAACTCATCTAAGCTGGGGTAGATGGCACACTAGGATCCTCTAGTGTAGCAGGGTCATATGGCATCAACATCTCATCTAGGATATCATGGAGTGCTCCCCTCACTAGGGATGCCAATCTAGTCTCCTTATCCTCTACCACACCTATAAAAATCACACCAGATAGATATTAGATCATTGATATATCTCAAAATCTATCTATCTTTAGTCTATCTTAAAATAACTTAAAGCAAAAGTTAGCCATCTTTTATTACCTATCTATGTGTTGGCTATCATGGTGTCACCATCTATGCCACCATCAAGTATGGTCTCCCATTTCATGCATCTTCTAAGAATTTCCTTTATAGGTCATTTCATAAAACATAAATCTTTGAGTCACCACTCATGCCCATCTTAGCCTACACCTAGATGGTCTCTCTATCATTTATCTTTGCTCTGGCTCACTTGCTAATTCATTTGAGATGGTGATAGTCTTTGATCTTTCTTGATCCCACTACCTTTATTGATGTCATGTTCATGGTGGTCACTATTCCTCCTACTATAGAGATGGTATTGGTATCTTTGGTACTCTTACCTCTATATTTATATCCTGTTACTCTATTAGCTGGCATGTTTGAATAGTTTATGGTCTCTCACGATGTGGCCTAAGTGTAGGCCTAGTAATTGGTGGCCCTAGTCCTCCCCTCCCCCATAGATATTTCAAATGATAGGCCCAAAACATGGGAATTTCTATAGGTGCTACTGGGTGAGGCAATCCCATCTATCCTAGTAATCGTGCCACTAAATGTGGATCCATCCACCAAGTATAGTGCCCTATCACTTCTATCCATGCCAAAGCTAGTAAAACTATCTCTTAGCTAGACTATATCATATCAGTGTGCTCATATGACTACCATATAATATCTTCCCACCACATTATTCATATCACTAACATGTGGGGCATGGCCTATGCTACCTAGTCTTGTATCCATATCTAAACTCAAGGTAACCTACCATTGATCACATGAGGAAACCCAATTGACTGATACATAAGGAAACTCTCATATATCCTTGAAATCAATAAAATTATTGGTCCCACTAAATTATACCCTCTATAAACATCCCATATATGTCATATATGAGCTATACCTAGATGACAGATCTAAAAATAGTGATACCTTCCCATCCAACTTGTGACACAACACCTATGATTCAAATATATAGTGTTATAATTCCAAAATCACAAGCCAAATCCAATATCAAGTTATAAGCCATGGTGACAAAGAGAGAAGGAGATAGCCAAGCTCCATTGCCAAAGACTCTTTGAGCACAAGCTGAGTAAGCCACATAATAAATATTTTGGAGAATTTAAGGAAGGTAAAGAAATTAGTATTCTTTACATTTTAGTTGTGATTTAAATTGGTTTTGTTTATTATGCTGCCCTATAATCTAGGCAAGTAAGCGTTATTCATGTTAGTGTGTTTTTATTCAAGTTTTTTTACTTATTCTAACACATGATCTAACCACCCTTTTTGGATTCCTTGATCACACCAAGATTCTAAAAAGCATGGGTAGACTATTCAAGTCCCAAAAAATATCATCATGCATTTAAATTTATTACTCTTATTTGAAAACACATCAAGAATCAACTTCTCACTTTTGCCTAATTT
Source organism: Torreya grandis (assembly GCA_037957365.1). Lineage (NCBI taxonomy): Eukaryota > Viridiplantae > Streptophyta > Pinopsida > Cupressales > Taxaceae > Torreya > Torreya grandis. Next base: position 736,031 of record JARHVA010002518.1, on the reverse strand, counting down.
TCTTATTATTTGCACCACTAGGTCTATTAGCAATTGGCCAACTTGGATCACCAATTTTGCACACATGAGATCTAGAAAATGTCTAGAGGTCTTCATGAAAAACAACTAAAAGTCTTACAATTTGATACTCATCCATTTAGCAAATTTTACTAAATCATATTTATCTTCTACTAAATCTTAAAAAGATAAGTACTTTCTTACAGGGTTTGCTCACTCACTTGAGAAACCAATCACACTTGGAAATGCCTAGGAGAGTTGAATACAACCTCCAATAACTTAGCTAGCCATATCAAACCATTATAATCTCTTTATAATAATATTTTCAATATCAAGTCACTATTTGGGTTTTATGAGGGTTTAGACCATCTTCCATTCTTAATGATCATTCATAAAACTTAGCTCATCTTTCCAAAAACTAATGCTTGTAACTTTGAGCTATAACCTGTCCTCATCTACCATGAACATCTTAGGTTCTCATGTAGATGTTACATGTGATAGTGAGCATTGATAATAACTTCTCAAGTAGACAACTCTTCATTCTGTGCACTTGAGAAGTCTTGAAATACTTTTCAAGCCTTTTCTTACAAACTAAGACCTTCATGCGTATAATTAAAATAACTTGACTAACCTCTATCAATGTTCACCTACTCACCCATCTCATAGAAATTGATCTTATTACCTCATCTAACCACCATTTCTATCTCACTTTATAGGCCTTGACATGCCAGTCTCATTAGGCCTTGAATCTAACCTTCTATCCACCCTGTAGACTTCACCTTAAAACTATCCTATGTTCTAATGCCTCTTGTTTATGCTCAATAAAATTCATACACTCACTCTTCTTTGGAGCTTCAATATAAAATATTTGAAGCTACTTACATATCTTTAGAGCTCAACTAGGATCTTCATAGCATCTTTAGAGTTGTGTACATAGATATTTAGAGCTAATCTTTTAGTAAATTACAAGTTTCTCAACACCTCATATACAACCTCTCTCATGCTCAAACACTATCAAGTGTTCTTTAGATCATTCTCATCTTCATATCTCATTCAGAGCATCTTATTATCTATTTACATATATATTTATATCACATAAATTCTTCTTTATATCTCACTCATTTCATCATCTCACCTACAAATACCATCTCACAAGGTCTAGATAAGGTATTACAAAATGCTTCACACTTGACATACTAACCTATACATACTCATACTAATTCTCAATGATATTTCTCAAGTTGAGATCATAACATTATTTAAATAATATTTTCTCATCACTGATCTCATATAACAATAACACTCACTATAATGGTAATCATAACTCATCATACACATGCCTCAAGGCCTAACATCTTCGTAAGAACCTTTGACATCAATGATATTAGATTGACATCAATGAAAGAACCATGAATCTTAATAAGAAACTTTGAAATCAATGATAAAATTAAATACCAAAGCTTAACACTCAATGATAATTCGTAACAGACTCTCCCTTAATCAATGACAATGTTCAACAAATGATAGTTCAGTTTTAGAGTTCTATGATAGCCTAGTAACCAAATTTGATATCCCCTTAACATCATATAAAATAATGAATTAGATTTTAGTAGTGAAAGGGTGAGTGAATGGGATCTTAACTATGTCATCTACCTTAACTATTCTTCAAACTACTATCCATAGGGTAATGGATTTATAGAGTCTACCAACAAGAACCTAATCAAAATTATAAGGAAAACTATGGAGGATAATTAGAGGGAGTGTCATACCAAACTAAGGAAAAACTTATGGGAAAATAGGATCACTCCCAATATAGATACTAGTCATTAACCATACCTTCTTATCTATGGTAAAGAGGAAATGTTTCCCATATCACTTGAACTACCAGCCTTAGATCTCACACATCAAATTGAGATAATGGAGAATGATGCCATGAAAGTAAGGATGAATGAATTGAGGGAGATAATAGAGATATGAGATGATGTTATGCATGTCATGTGGTCCCTTTAAGATTAATTCAAAAGGTCATTTGAAAAGATATATTCTTCAAGGACCTTCTAACAAGGTGATATTATGCTCAAGTGGGATGAAGACTAGGCTAAACCAGGTATGTACTCAAAGTTTGATAGCCTATGGAGTGGACCCTAGATTATTAACAACTATAAAGAGCATAATGATTTCTAGTTATTAAGGCTAAATGTTGAGGAACTCCCTATCCCTATCAATGGGGTGTTACTTAAGTATTATTATTAAGAAAGCATATTATCTTTATACATATTGGTTTAGGTCTCCTTTATTCTAAGTGTTTTGGCACATGATTTATTAGTCATTCATTTGGTTATATTATTATTGTTTAGTTGTGTGTATTTGTTTTGTTCCATTATGTCTTATTATGTGTCTTGTGAGGATGTTGCAGTCCTTAAAGATGAAATGTATTAATCATGACATGTTAGCCTAGTTAGAGAGGTCTTTCAACTATATCATGGTTGTTATGTAAGAGATCCTAGGTCCTCTTGACCAATAGGTAGGTCAACCCTTTAGATTCATAAATTATTTTGACTTATTTCTACCCTTGGGTTTATAAAGGGTCAACCTATGCCCATGATCACCTGAGCTCAGCCATGGTAACCTTCTTATGTCTTTTAGAGTGTTAGGGAAATTCAAGGAGGGGTAAATTATCAAGTCAGAGGTAGTATGTTTAAGTGGTATACCTATGTCAAGAAGCATAATGATGGTCATCTTCTCACCCTTTTTGAGCTTGTGTCAAGTGTTCACTTTGTTCTATCTATGTATAATATTCCATAACAAGTCTTGAGGAGGTCCTAATGATCTAAAATCACTCATATTAAAGATTACTCAAATGTTATAGCTTATTACCTATTGTGAATCCATCTAAGCATGTTGATAACCTAAAAGATATGTAAAAATCAAAGGGTTAGATTTGGTATAAAGAGAATTTGATTACCTTTCTTGAATCTTAAGCATTTTTAAAGTCTTCTAGCAAATATTAAGTTAATCTCCAATTGATAGTTCACTTTAGATCATGCATAATTACCTTCAAAGGGTATTCACCCCATGATAATAGTAATATTATGACCCTTAGGACACCATTAAATCATTATCAAAGGTAAAATTCATTCAAAGGGATCTCATTATCACCATAATGCCATGATAGAATGTTTTCATATACAAAAGGGTCTTCTTTTAAAAGTCAAATGTTTTTATTCACCACTACGGGGGCCAAATGTGTGAAAGAATGACTCTTCACCTTCCATACACATTTAATCCTTATTTTTAACACATTTTTTATTCCTCATTTCCCTCCTCCTACCTACCAATAGCATTTCAAGATCTAAAACCTAAGAAAATGAAAGAAAGTGATGTTTTATAGGTGTTTTTAGGTTGGTATAGACCCATACAATATGATCATAGTCTTAAGAGGTTATGAATATTTAGGGGGAAATTTTTTTAGGCATAATATAATAGGATCCATTATTTTTAGATTCAAAGAAGATAAAATTTGGTTCCTTTTTTCCATCACTCTTCTTGGTAGCCTTGGATAGCCATTTAGGTTCTTGATCAGTACGAACATGAGAGAGAAAATGGTGACCTAATATCTTGCCTATAGTAATAGGGTCTAATGGTACTCAAATAATTATCATTGGTTTGTATATTTATTCCTCATTCTTTATGAATAATGGTTAAGAGCCTATGTAGCCAAAGTTATCTTTTGCATCTACATAGGGTCAATCTTTAAAACATTTTAATGAATTTATGACTTGTTTCATGAAAATGTTTGTTTTATATGTCTTATATAAGTTTTAAAGGTCCTAAAAATTCATTATCCACCCCTATTTCACATGTGTGAGCTGATGGGAGCATGAAACCTCCATGTTTTCACAAGTTACAAGTTGTAGGAAGTGATTTCTTGATGCTACAAAGCGTTCAATGCATGAATCTAGACGTGAGTAACGGTTTGATGAGATTATGGGTTTCTTGAAACCATTCAAGTCTCATTTTACTCCCTAAAATAATGGAGTCATCAATGAACCTTCAATTCTTTCAAGATATTATCTTCAAGTGAGATTGCCTATGTAGTTTGACCTCCATTTCAAGCTTGAGCATAGTGTTTCATGGTTGATGGTTGTTGAAGATCATTAAAACACTATATAAAATTCATAGGTGTTGTACAAATGTGGAGTATCTAATTTCATTATAAGTAAAAATCCTCATTATGGCTCTCAATACCAATAAATCATGAACTAGCGCATTGTGCTTTCATAGACCTTTTTAGCAAAGTTTAAGTGTTATTAGCTTTGTTTCAAGTTTTTATGAATTCCTAGGTTTCAATTTTTCCTTCAAGATACCTAATTAAAAAAATATAAGTTCCTTGATTTGTTGAGTACATATATAAGGGTTTATAGGGTCCTAATAGGTAGTCTTGAATGAGGTATAATAGTCCACATGAGCTCTCTTAGCATATATCCATTATCTAGTGACCTTATTAGACCATTTTCACTTACTAAGAGGATTTGGATTTCAAACTCACAACTCTTATAGGACTATATAATAATCACCTAAAATTTTAAGCCCTCATGCCCAAGATTAATGCATGGAAGTAAGGTTAAAAGATACACAATTGCATATAAGGCCAATGAGATTGTGAGGAGAAGAAAACACAGTCAAGCCTAGACACATGGTTGAATGTTAATGACCAAGTCTAGGATGTCAAATTCAAGCTCAAACTTCAAGGAGTTTTTCAAAACCATAATCTAAAGCTAAAATTAGACACTATCAAGATAGAACTACATGATTGTGAAAGTGACTATCTTAAGGGAAAGTACTAGGCTTCAGGGAAGGTCAACTTGGTTCCCAACATGGTGTATAAACCCTCCTCTTACTCATGGACCTATGAAAGGACTCTATTGGTAATCAAACACCTAGATCACCACCTATAGGACTACAGGAAGTCTACCTCTAACCTTAAATGTGAAATTACATATATACAAGAAGGAAATATATCAAAAAGAGTGTTATAAAATAGGGTTTATATTGTTGAAATGCAAAGTAGACTTGAAATAATAACCAAAACAAGCTAACTCAGGCATATACAGTGAACTAAGTACATATAAGTTTGCTTAGTCAGTTGGGGTGTCTAGCTATCTTGAATGATAGTGGTAACAAAATATGTAATGGAAATTCCATGTTAATTTATGGAATATATATTACTCATGGTATTTAAAGGTAGAATCAAGTTTGAGAGAGCTGTTTGGTCTTGATTGAACATCCATGACACATAGGCATGTGTGTATGACTATAGATGGATTTTTAAGAGTAGAGTCAAGGGAAACCCAATTTAAGTAATATTTTTAGACCCAAGTACACCATATATGATCCCCATATATGTTAATATTAATTAAGGAGAGATAAAAACCACTCAAGCCTCAACTAATTCAAACACTCAAACTAGGCCAAGGGCAAAAATGGTAGACCTAGATGAGAATAAAGATAGAGATGGGAGTTTGAGTAATTGATGATAGATTCAAAAGGTTGAAGTTAGATGGAAAAAATTGATAATATGACATTATATTCACCAATACACCTATAGGCTTCTCAAAGTCTTGATGCTCAGTCTAGGCCTATAAAGCTTAAAACCCTCCTTAACCCTCAAAAACCCAACTTCCTCCTTGTGACATACTAAAAATCCCTATGGTAGACCTAAGGTAATGAAGAGGTGTATGATGATGATAAAGTTATTGAGTAAATTTTTCTAGATAGAGGAAGATAGAGGTTGGTCAATTTGGCTTAATTACCCCTCCCAAGCTCCATCATCATAGTCTACCAATTCGAGTTATCAATTCACATGCTAATATCTTACATGGCAAGATGAGTGGGGCCTAGTGATATTAAGGGAAGTTAGGGACCCATATAAACTTAATATACATGGTAGATAGAGTTGTATTAAGGAGTTAAAATCTATGAATGATCCTTAACGTTGTCAACCCATCCAAAATTCTTAGTGAACATTCAAAGTCTGTCAACTTATACTCAGAGATAACCATACAAAGTACATGGAACTAGAAGATATTTGGGAGTTTATAAGAGGTATATGGTCTTAAAATCCATAAAACTAAGTTTTCAATATTAAAAATTTACTCTATGAACCATCATTAAGATGGCAGTCCACTAAAACCCTTCCTAAACCTTGATAAGGACTCAATGAAATAATTTTACCCTCAAATGCCTTCAAACTAGGTATTTGAGTCTTGAAATGGTCTTGATGGTATTATTATGTCTCATGGGAACCTAAATGAACCACTAGCTAGCACATGAAGACTGCATGGTGCACTTATTAAGCTTAGCAAGGACTATTACATGTCTAGAGAGGACTACTCCAAGCATATGTGTAGGAAAATAGATAAATTTTTCATGTTTTACATAATTATAAATGTTAAAAGATATAAACATGTTAATAAGACTACATAATAACCACATACAAAGGTTTTCACATCTAATGATCACCTACAAACATGCCTAAGTGCCTAGTTAGCTACCTGTGTATGCATGAAGAGTAAGCAAGTGGCTAACCAATCAAACACAAGTGATCTAAGGGCTATAAAGTGTAGATTCCATAATATCAAAGGTGTCCAAGTTTTTAGATAACTCCCTTTGAGGTAAAAACATAGAAACATTATCATTAGGTTTGTTGGCCTAATACCGTTCTCAAAGCATTACTACTTGGTTACTAAATAGGAGGATAATAAAGAGTTGTATAGGACCTAAAACCAACATAGAAGAGTATCTAAGGGAGTTTTCAATGTGAAAGAAGAATTGGCCTGTAAAAGAGAGCTCAAAATTGGCCATTTTGGCATAAAATTGCCTTAAGGGTGCATAAAATGTAAAATGGTCACTCGAGGAGCACCTTCTTGTGCTCATACTATATGGAGGATCTACATTGAGTCTTAAACACATGGGGAAAGTTGAGGGGACTTTTATACTATAAGTTAGTGGCATTAGTTCATAGGTTGAAGGCATAACCTTTATGAACTATTGTTAAGAATATAGAACCTCCCTAAACCTCTCTAAAACCATAATTTAGGCCCTATGGAAAAGATATCGATAAATTTACACTCAATGCATTGAATTGGTCCTGAAGATAGTTGAAACACATTATACACTCTGAGAAGGTCTTAATTATTACAATATGTATTTAATATATTTATCATGTTTTCTAGTATATTAGCTAGTTATTTCATCCTTTTGTGAGTTTGTCTTATGTGAGGATTTATCCCACATTGGTTAGTTAGGCTAGTTCTATGTTTTGCCTTGCTTACTTATGTAAGTGATTTTATTTTTACTAGCATCTTATTTTTGAATAACACTTGACTTGCATTGATTTTCAATCATTTTATTGTATCTTCATTATGTGTTTTTTATTGTTAACACTTTTAAATATTGGGTTGGAATGATTGTTTACCATTCCTAACATGGTACCAGAGCTTTGAGGTGTTACATCCATCCACATTGTCACATTTTATTTTATAAATTTCTCTTGTTATTGCTTATTCCCTTATCATATATCCTTAGCCTTATTTCCCTCTTATGGATCTAACACTTTTAATAAAGTTTTGAAGAAAGTGTATGGTTTTTATTATTCGATGGAAGGTGGAGAGGAAGCATAGGAGAGGGTAAGTGAAGTGTTGATTTCCCATGGTGAAGTATTTAATCTTGGCATTCACATCAAGAGGAGATCTTTGCATCATTTTTCAATACTTTTTGAAGCTTTTGACTTGTTTTTTTATGTTGTAACAAGATAAGTATCCTTATTGAAAGGATAAGATCTAATATTGAAAGTTGGCATTAGAAAACCAGATCTAAATCTACAATTTTTTTCTTTCTAAGCAAGAGCATTATTTTTTATATCTTGGATTGTGACTTTATCTTTTTGAAGCATAATGTTTTGGGTGGTATTGAAATTTGAACCTGGAGGGAGTTTGAGGAGATCCAAGGCATCAAATCTAAGGCAAGTGCATGGAAAGAATGAGAGAGAAGGCATTAGAGGAAAGAGGGAAGACAAATTAGAACCTGTTGAAGGAGGCATTGAAGTAGAAGGTGTCATTGGAAATATTTTATTGGTGTTATTTACAAAGTGTTTGATATGTAAAAAGATAAAGGCCTAAGGTGTATTTACTATGTAGAAGGTGTCATCTACTAATAAGGAGGTATTAGAAGTGGTTTAGCATCATTTTTTATACCTAATAATGTTCCACATTTGATCTAATTTGAATATGTTGGAGGAGAGAGGAGAGAGTGGCATTGGATATATTTGGCATCATCTTCTTCTACATACATACCAATATTCCATCTCTACATTTTTTTGTTTTAGATTTACCTTTTTTACTTTGGCATCCTAGATCTATGCCTGTTTGATTGCTACATAATTTTTATCTTTTCTATATTATCTATTATATAAGCAATAAAAATAAGGTTGGAGAGGAAGCATAGGATATGAGAGAGTTTTTCAAATCAGAATTATCTTCTCCCAAGTTTGCATCTCACATTTCTTTCCTTAATTTCTATAAAAGAAAGAGTTGGATCATACCTGGCTATTTTTTATTGCTCAACCTCTTGTTAGCTAAAACATAATAGTAAAAAACCATTTTTTCCTCTCAAAAATAGCTTTTCATTCATTATTTTCTTTTATAAGTTGTATTTTTTGCCTCAAGAGGAAGCATAGTTCACTTACACAAGCATAGCGATAACCAGATGGATATTTTTTCACTTTGGTTAGAATTTTTAAGTCCATGGTTAAATTTATGTTTCAAAAAGTGGTTGAAAACCTACATTATTTACTGATTTGGTCACAAAAATTCATTTTTAGTGTTTTTTTAATGTTTTGACCTATTTTATAAGAATTCATAAAGCCTCTGACTTTTGAACTATAACTCAGATTTGTGTTCTATTTTTTTTCAAAAGTGCATGGTTTTTTATTATCTATCAATTAGTGTCATTAATTTTTAAAAATGAACTACTTTTATAAAGTGCCAGATTAGGAGGGGTCTTTGATACAATCTTTTGGGGGGGTTATCTTAGTGTCAATTTTTATGCACCCTTTTTATTCTTTCTACTCTTTAGTGATTCATTAGTGTGTCTTCTACTTTTGGTATTGACCATTGTGAGCCTTTCATTACACATAACCAACATACATGGAGAAATTGAATAGACATAATCATAAAATGCAAATGATTATGGTCCCTAATGAATGAAACTCAACCATAGTTTACACATGAATTTGAAAAATTTCAGCACCAATGTAAGTTTGAAGTGTGTATGGGTTTGATTGGGGGTTATGTGAGTGGCAATATTTTGTTTTATTTGGATGGATGTGATTATCCTTTAAAAATATGGGATAAAATAAAGGGTTTGATTTGGAAAGTAGATCACTGAAGAGCCATGTAGCTTAAAGTAGTGCTTACTTCACTCAATCTAGATGACTTTACCTTTATTATAGACTACCTCACTAATTTTAAGAATTTGTGATATAGTTGAAGGGGAGTGGATGAGATAATAAGGATTAAGAGTGTGTGTACTTGATTTTATCTAAGTTGAGTGGCCCATTATAAATTTTTGCTTCTACCTTTTTCTCTAGTATGGATGCCTTAAGTGTCACATTCAAAATGCCATATCTAGAGTTGTTTTATGAGAGACTTACTAGGGAGGAATCCAAATTATCTCACCTTGAGTCTTCCACCTCTTAAAAATAATTAGTCATGTCACATCCTAAGAACAAGGGAAAAACTAAGAGTAATAAGAAGAATAATCCTCCTCCATCTCAAAATGCACCTAAGCCCAACATTAACACATATAAACCCAAATCATCTTCCAAATCCAAGAATAAGTCTAACCTATCTTGATCCTATTGTGGGGGGAGTAGTCATGAAGAGTCTAGGTGTTTCAAGAGAATGCAAGCCCTAGAGGATGTTGTTAGTAAACACAAGATTTATATCTCCACTCCTTCTCCATCTCATGAGTATGGGAAATCACTTAATGTTATAAGGAGATCATAGTTACTTGTTTTAGATAGTTGGGTTTTATATTCTAGTGATTTACACCATATGACTTCTTCCAAGGAGTCCTTTATATCTCTTGGTTTGAGTTTTACTTACAACATTGAGGTTGGAGATGGTGTCTACATCAATGATGCATTAGATGTCCTAGACATTATCACAAATCTACTATTAGTTTATCAAATTTACCATTCTAGCAGGGCAAGATAATGACTTTCACACCATAGAGTGCTAAAGTTTGAGTTTTGTTAGAGCCACATAAACTTATAACATATGTTATTGTTGATCATAGTTCTCAACTCTATTATTTTTAGGGTTTTTATGATACTCCTCTTATAGGAACATGTTTAGTTTCTCATTTATATTTTGAGATTCAAATTTGGTATAAGATATTTGGACACCTAAACTATAGATATTTGAAGGAGTTGAGAACTCACAGTATGGTAGAGGGTCTTCCTATAGTTTCATGTCTTGATGGAGTTTGCTCTAGTTGTGAATTAGGGAAACAACACCAAGATTCATTTTATAATGGTATGTCCATGAAAGTTTCTTCACCACTTGAGCTTGTGTAGTGATTTGATGGTATTTCCTACTCCTCCTTTCAATGGAGCTAAGCATGTACTTACCTTTACTGATAATTTATTGAGGCATAATTAGGTTTATTTCCTCAAGTAAAAGAATGATGTCTTTACTCACTTAAAATTATTTAAGGCTTGTCTTACGAAACAATCTTCTAGTTATATTAAAAAGATTCATACATATAATGGGGGGAGTAATTCAATCAAGAGTTATTTAGTTTTTTGGAATAACATGGTAATGTTCACTAACATTCTATTACATATACTCCATAGTAGAATGAATTAGCATAATGAAAGAACTAAACTTTGAAGGAGATGGATAACTACATGATATATTCATAGGATCTATCTCATATTTATTGGGTAGAGGTAGTTAATTATGTGAACTACATTTAGAACCACACACTACATCAAGCACTTGAGCATATGACTCTGGAGGAGACTTGGTCTAGAACCTGTCAGGATCTTGCTCCCCAATAGAGCACATATGATTACTTCTTGTATTAGCAACTAAACACAGAATTTAACCAGAAGTAACAAGTAACTAGAAATATGAAACAACACAGGAATATGACAGACAATACACAATTGTATTAATAATCACTCAGAAGAAAATACAATAAAGAAGATGCCACTTCTTCTTCCACCTCAAAGGCTCGCCACACCTCAAGACCTTCTTCCCTCTCTCTCTCGGTCCCAACAATCAACTCCAATATAGAATTGATGTTCACCTCCACCAGTCAGAAACATGCTGCCAGTACACCAAGTACACAACTATACTCCAAGTAGATCTCCTGCTCTCTACTGCTACCTACAAATCACTAGACCTTACTCACCATTATAGATCTCCAAAAGAAGCCATGCTCACCTACTGACCAAGATCATACAAACACGAATAACCCTTCTAATTCTCCAAACCAGCACCCACACTTGGTACTTTGGCACTAGGAGGAACACACCATTGCTCTCCTCTCTCTGAAGGAGCTTATTTGCTCTCTTACTCTCTAGCACTCTAAGTTTACAATACAACCCATGAGTCTATATATAGATCTCATGCTTACAATAATTAGACATTCTTAATTACAATAATTAGATGCGCAACTCAAGTTTAACATGCAAACTAATAGTGTAGACACCTAAAAAGTGTCTAACCCTTGGTCTTCCTCTCTCCCCTTGGTCCCTTGCCACTTCGACTATCCCTAACCTACCTAAGTCTTATTAATTGAAAATAATCATCTATTTTTAATTAATAAGTCCATTTTTCCCTCTCCTTGCCACCTCGCCACCCTAGGATACCCTCCTTGGATCCCCTTCATTCCCCACATGGCCATTTAATGCCTTAGACTCCCTTTCCAACCTCTCCTCTCGCCCATTTAACCCCCGACGACTGTTTCATCCTCGCATTCATTTGACCTGGCTGCTGGGAAATGGATAGAAGGCTATTTTTAGCCTTTTTCCGGCCTTTTAGCCGTCGACGTCGGTCAGTCCTCGGCTGACGTCGGTGATATTGCCGGCATCGGTACCCTTCATAACGGTTTTCTTCACCGTTATCTCTCCTCCTCTTGGCTCTCTGTGTCTCCCTCTCTGGCATCCTGACTCTTGAACCTTCGTATCAGGGCCTTGCATCCGTCCTTCCACTTGACCTCTCTGCCAATCAATCTGGCTCTCTCCCATAGGTACACAGCAAGCTTCTGCAAGTGAACAATAGGGATTCTCCATCAACAACAGGCTTCACATCCGGCATCATCAGCAACAAGATCACCACCTTCTTCAGCAGGGCACAGGTATGTTCTCTATTTGTTTTCTTTATGCTTTCTAGTCATCTATTTTTTAACTAGATTTAACACCCCCTAACTGACTAAAACCATCCTCAAACCAGGCCCAGAGAAGAGTCAGACCTTCGTCCACAGACCCGTCCACAGACCAAGCCCGGCCCGGACTCTATCCAAAACTCGACCAGACCTGCCTAAATGCCATCCAAGCCTATTGCCCCGACCGACGCCGGTCATTACCCCGACCGACGTCGGCAGACTAACTGACATCGGTAGACCCGACAACTGACGCCGGTGACTGCAACCAGTTTGACAGCTTCTTCCAGGTAAGCCTTTGCTTCCTTGTCTCTTTCAGTTTGCTATCATTTTAGTCTATTTTAGCATTCTGTCATTTATCAGTCATTTATCTTTTATCAAAATAGTGGGTTGACCTCCCTCAAGGAAGTTCTCATACTTCTGGGAACAAGCTCTTGCTTGGCAACCCACCGTCTATCTATCTAACGTTTTCTTGTCCAAGTTCTTTTTCTTTGCAGGTGTCATTCCTCCACAGCCAAAGAGGAGTGCTCACAAGCGTCTGGATTTATGGTGTGCAATCTTTAGTCCAGGTACTTCCCATGCCTTGTCCATTACTTTTTTAGTTTCTTATTTCTCTTAGATCTAAAAGTGAATTTTGAGTAGAAACATAAATGGCACGCCCGGTGGGACCCTAGGTTCCTCCTGGGTTCCTTTTTCTTCATTCATTTAGGAGCATTAGGTTCTTACCTTTTCTCCTCTTTCTCTTCTTCTCAATGACACTTTAAGCAGGACTAAAACGAATCTTTCTTCCTTGCATTCCTAGACTAGTCTAAACATCATACTCTTAACCCTTTCTCAAGCTTGTCTTCATAACAAACATCACATTTCAACTTGGGCATTAAAACGTATTGCACTTTCATTTCTACTTGTGCTTGCATTAGTCCACATCTAGTAACTTAGACGCATATTGAATGAACCGTAGACACTTGATGTTACACTACCGGACCACATGCACTAAACGAACATAAAACATACTTGAGACAAGGCCCGACTGGGATTTCATCCCCTAGCGGATACCTTACCCGTCCCGATGACCCTACTTGGATTTCATCACCAAGGGGGAAGCCCACTCCGTTCTCTAGCGGAGGATAAACTCTAGGCGAGGTATATCTTGGCTAAGTGAGACCAGCTAACCACTGGAATCGTGAAGTGAGGGGAGCTTGCTCCTTAGCACTAGGCCACGTACCAGACCCTAACATAGATCTTTGAGCACCTAAAACAACACCCGAAACCATCTTTAGACTACCCTCTTCTAGGACCCATTTTTTCAGCCAATCTCCCCAAACATTCATCTAAGGCATAAGCCACAATTTCTAAGGTTAATTCCTAGGATTTATCGCTTAGGCTTGTCTGTCTCTCTCTGTTTTCCTCTTCTCATTTGTTTGTTTGAGTGTGTGAGGATGCTTTCTTCTTTGTTTTTCCAAGAATCTTCAAACCTTTTGGTTCTCTGGAAGACACAGTCACCGATATCGGTTCTTCCATCGACGTCGGCCTTCCCCTGTCACCGGCATTGGTTCTGCTACTGATGTCGGCTTCATCTTTTACCGGCATCGGTTATCTGATCGACGTCAGCCACATTTATTACCGACATCAGTTTTTAAACTGACGTTGGTCTCTGTCACTGTCCTTTTTCTTCAAAACCAGCAGCCTGAAACCTATCCCTTCTCTGTCAAAAAACTCCATTCTAGTTTTCTGAGACTGCAAAAACACAGTTTCTAGAACCAGGACTCTCTTCTTAACCACTTTAGCCAATAGCCGCTTCCGTCTATCCTATCTCTAACCAGTCCTATCATGGAGTTCCACTCGGAGACTGAAAGAACTCCTACAGGACCAACCCCGACCCCGACCCCGACTCAAATTCCCATCATCCCTGAAGGGGACCAAGATTTCGAGAGATTCTTGGACCTCAATACCGCAGCCCTCCAAAACTATCTCGTGAGAAACCCAACGCGAGACCTTTCGGGTGATGTGGCGACGACATACACACCATTCGCCACCCAACCCTTCATGACTCAGCCTTTCGCCTCAACTATTAACCCAACCATGGCCAAAACGCAAAGTTTGGCCTCCCCGTCTATTTTTAGACCAACCTCCATCGAGGTTCCATTACCCCCTCAACTACCTGCAATTCAACCAAGTTCTACATCATATCAGAACTTGATTGCCTCGACCCCTCACACTCTTGCGCCCATAAATGTAGGAGTGCCAACCTGTCTTGCTACCAGTGCCACCATTCAACCACCTTTGGTGGTGCCCAGTCAACTTATACCTTCAACCTTCATAACGCAACCACCTCTAGCCTCCACTTCCGCCCCTGCGACTAGTCATCTGTACATTGTACAACCGACTATGTCGCACGCCTCCTCTAACCTCTTCCAAGCACCTTACAACTTAGGGGGCGCTCAACCCGCCAATCTGTCAGCAGATCTTATCAAGATGCTGATGGATAAAATGTCCAGTCTCGAGGCCTCCATTTCCAGTTCAAGCAATACTTTGTCATATGAGCAAATTTGCAATGAGCCCATCCATCCTTCCATCCCTATTCGACCATATCCTAACCATTGGGAGCTTCCTAAATTCACTCACTTTCAGAGTAAGGAAGACCCACAACAACATCTACGGGCATTTAGACATGCCTGTTATCTTATCGCCCATGACGATGCGTTACTTTTACGCACGTTCCCTATGTCCCTTTCTGGCCCTGCCCTTGACTGGTATAGTTCTCTTGCCAGACACTCTATCTTTTCATTCATCCAACTCGCCCAACTATTTCTTGACCATTTCTCAATCAACATCACCAAACAAGTCTAAATCATAGACCTTTACTCCATCAGGCAATTTGATGACGAATCAATTGTCGACTTTGTCACTCGTTGGAGAGGTCTGATTAACCAGCTCTCCTTCTCCTTGCCTCAACCCGAGCTCATCGAGCTCTTTTCTCGAGCATGTGCCAGACACATCTCTTTTACCTTGCGGATTCAGACATTTCACACTTTTGACGAAGCTTTCATCATGGCTCGAAAGCTCGAACTCCATGCCCTTGAAGAAGATAAGGTCAAATTGCGTAATACCAATGCAAAATCTACTGACCATTCTTCTTCCAGACCTTCCTCATCTGCCAAATCCAAGTCCAAAGGAGTGGCCAACACTGTGGTCGTTAGATCACCATCCTCAACAACAATGAATTACTCTCAACCTTCGACATCTTCCAGCATCACCAAACAATTCCAACAATGGTACATTCAGTGTTCTTACACTCCACTTGGAGAACCATACGCTTCCGTTTTGGAAAAACTACTCAAGCAGGGGGTCCTCAATCTCCCTCCAATCTGACCACCTCAATTTGACCCTTCAAAGGCCATCCCTACATGGTATAGGGAGGCTGACTTCTGTCCCTTTCATCGCGTCCAAGGCCATGACATCGACAACTGCCAAAATTTCAAAAACATCGTCCAAGACATGATCGACAAGGGGGATCTTATTTTAGATAACCCGAACGCCCCACCCAATCAACATATTGACATCTTCAAACAACCATTTCCGAATCATCCTCCTACTCAAAACAACGTCCAGACTTCGACCAATGACCCTCAAGACCATGACATTCACACGATTAGCACTATCTTACCTCTTGTCTCTGACCAATCTCTTTCACAGGCAGAAGAGTCTTCTCCTATTTGCCTATCACAGGATGAGGAACCTCCTTCTCCTACTAGTCCTCCATCTACCTCTCTTGTATTGGAGGACGCTTTGACCACATCAATGCCATTAAGCCCACCTTCATTCGAAGACCCTACCTTACCTACTCCTCAACTACAAGTAGAAGGCACGATCATCCATGCCCTCTGCCCACTTGAGGAACCAGACTCTCTTATTTCTTCTCCACCAAGAGAAGAACCAGTCTCTCCACCCGTTTCAATCGAGGAAGACCCAGTCACAGTTTCCTCTTGCCCTTTGCCTGAGATTGTTACATCTCACTCACCTTCATCCACATCCAAACCCAAACCCACATCTAACCTCACCTTGCACAACGGTGGCCCTCGACCCAAACACATGAAAGCTACTAGACCACATCGGAGAACTCCTCCCCCACCTTCGTCATTACCTTCAATCTTGGGCCCACATCCGTCCACTTTAATAGGAGTGCTTCCCACTCCCATCCTTCACAGAGGCACATCGCCTCCATTACTTCCTCATCCCATCAGACATACATCTCATCTGAACTCTTGACCTATGCCTCTTTCACCTCCCAAACCAACGTCACCAACCCTCACTGCAATAAAGCATCCAGACCCGTTAGCAGGTTCATATGTCTTGCTCTTACGGCACTTGTTGCAGTCGTCTCGTATCGACCTCCCGCCTCTTAGACAATATCAATCTCTCAGACCTAAACCACCATGGTTCGATGACACTCATATTTGTGCATATCATCGCACGCCTGGGCACGACACGGAGCATTGTCATGCCCTCAAGGTCGCCATTCGCCAATGTCTTGGGAATGACACCCTTCTTCTCGACCACGTTATCAACAAACCCTCAACACCACCCCACTCATCAACTCTCAGATTAAGACCATCTTGGTTTGACAACTCCACATTTTGCCATTATCATCACACTCTGGGACATGACACTGAGCATTGTTGCGCTCTTAAAGCTGTCATTCGTCAGCACCGGAAAAGGGATTCCCTTCTCATCAAGGGTCCTCTTGACCACCTTTTCGACAAAACATCAACCTCGACTCATGCCTCTCCAACCTCATCACCTAAATCGGGATCTCCACACCAGACTATGGTCCCTTTGCCGCCTTTGACCCCCTTATTCGACATTAACACCGTCCATCTGACCACTAAACCTCAACCGACCTTAACCAACCTTTCAAACATTCTCCCTACCCGCTGGGGGAATTCATCCTTTATTCAAAACTCAACCAACTGTTCAACCCAGTCTCTACCACATATCAATCACTCATTTTATCTTAAAACCCGACCAAGTATCCACCGACCCAACCTTTGACCAATTATTCGACCAGTCTCAACCAAACTTCAACCAAATATCAATCCCCCTGACCTCTCGACCAAGCATTCAACCTTTCTCAACCAACCAACGACAATGTCAACCAACTTCACATTCATCAATCAACACCTGACCAATTTGGAAAGAGGCAAATGGGGCAGGTTTGCTCCCAATTGACTCGAACCTTAACATACTAGCATGGCCCAGGGTCTTATTAGACCTTAAACCCCTTTTTATGTCTTGCGTCTTCGACCATTCTTCTGCTAGTCGAGTACTCGTCTACTTGACACGTAACTTGAGCTCGTCCCTTGAGCAATCCTCGTCCTCTTAATCCTCATCCCTTTCAACCCTATTTCCCTTTAACAAGTCCTCTATGACCCTTTTATGATGCATGGATGCTTTGTCCTAATAAAAGGGGTGTCCTTGAACTTCTACAGCCTTGTCCTTAACTCTAAAATCAAAAAATATATCAAGATGTCAAAACATATCCATGGTCACAAAATCAAATCAATTCAAAAAGACAGACTGCTCCCTCGAAGGACAACTGTACTATCATTGTTGTATTACTAGACTGATCCCTCGAAGGACAGCTAGGCCAACTTATCAAACATTATAAAGCAAAAATATAGACCACTCCCTCGAAGGATGGCTATGACTAAATCTTGCTACAAACAACACTTTTCTTAGAAGCTTCCCACATCGATCAGCTTCGCAACATGACCACTACATCAAAAGACATCTCTAGGCTTCCCGCATTGATCAGCCTGCGCAAAAAAAAAAAAAAAAAAAAAAAAAAAAAAAAAAAAAAAATGGGTCATGGACTTGGCTTGTAGTTGTCTCAGGGTCTCCTATAAAAGGGGAAAGGTTATTCCTGCTCTTAAACTGGGTTACCCTATCCTCTTCCTCTCACCTGCTCAAGGGACTTCGAGCTCACTTTAATGTCAAAGTGATTCGATTACCATTCTAACACAACACTGGTCAACGACGTAATGCATGAACGGGGCTTTTGTTCTAATAAACCCCTATCTATGCTTCCTTTCTGGTCCTTGTCAATGAAAGAGCGATTTGCCTTTCATCTTTTCTCTACACTTTATTCACATTTAACCGCATCAATTAGCGACTCATCTCAAACCCAGCCATTTTCATCATTTTCAGCTGACATCATCCTAGACCATTTCACATAGTTTCTATGGACACTAGTACACATGGAAACTACCGACTAGACCCAATTTATGTTAAGCATAAACCAATACTTGCTGAAGCATAAATAGACTTCTATTCATTCTTAGCATACATCCATCGCAACTATGGAAACTTGCTAGGGATGAAAGACTCTCGACCAATTCTATAGAATACACCATCTGTAGCATCATTCTATCCTCATCTTACCCTCATCA
The DNA here is from genome assembly GCA_037957365.1 of Torreya grandis. Taxonomy (NCBI): domain Eukaryota; kingdom Viridiplantae; phylum Streptophyta; class Pinopsida; order Cupressales; family Taxaceae; genus Torreya; species Torreya grandis. The sequence continues at coordinate 717,132 of JARHVA010002518.1, read as the reverse complement.
TTTCAACACATGACCAATCTCATCATCGACCAATCTTCTCAATTTGTCCAAACTACATTGGTCTGAGGCCCTATGACTAGGGCTATGTAGGCAGCACTCAGATAACACATCCTCTGAGGTTAGCTCGACCACCCCCATTTGTTCGTCTCTTTGATGGACAAACCTTCTCTTCTGCGACCTTGACCTTGACCACGCCCAGTCTATCGACTTTATTTGTCCAAGACCAATCATTCTCTTTGACCAAGACCAATCATTCTCTTTGACCAAGACCAATCATTTTCTTTATCCAAGACCAATCGTCGACTTTGACCAAGACCAATCATTCTCTTTGACCAAGACCAATCATTTTCTTTGTCCAAGACCAATCGTCGACTTTGACCAAGACCAATCAATCCCTCTGACCCTCCCTCCCTTTTAGGGAGAACTACATCGGCCTGAGGCCCTTCACACAGGGGCTATGTAGGCAGCACTCAGATCACATGATGTTTTCTGAGGTTAGCTCGGCCGCATCCTTTCATCCATCCATCCCCTTGACCAACGACCATCCTTCGACCTTCAACCACTTCCAAGACAATGTTGCCTTGGTTGTTTTTGCGTGTGTGCTACCTCACGGCTGGTTAGTAGAATTGTCCGCAGACTATTTTTGACCCTTCGCAAGTATAGGATCACGAGCCAGTTGATCCCTACTACTTGTGGCTTTTTCGTGTTTTTGGGAGCACTTCCTGAGCCCTAGATACCTGGAACACGATGACCATTTGGAGCTTCAGCTTAAATTGAGTGACCTGATCAGTAGACGACTAAATGCTGGGGCCCGGTTACTTCAATTTTGGCACTCCTTGACCCTCGACATGTGATAATTTGACCTGACCATCTTGTGCAGTGGTATGCGTGCAATCATGACTTTTGCAGTGCTCTCACTCACCTCTCTCTTTCTCATCCACCTTTTGTCAAATCAGCACCCGACATCAGGTTCCTTCCCTCGACTCCTGCTTTGAGGGGGAATACCTCATCCTTACTTCGGGGCAATCCACATCATCCTTCACCTGGGGTAACCACTCCCTATTTTTGTCTTGCAGTTCGTTCAAAACAATCAACAAGACAAAAAGGGGCAAATGTAGACACCTAAAAAGTGTCTAACCCTTGGTCTTCCTCTCTCCCCTTGGTCCCTTGCCACTTCGACTATCCCTAACCTACCTAAGTCTTATTAATTGAAAATAATCATCTATTTTTAATTAATAAGTCCATTTTTCCCTCTCCTTGCCACCTTGCCACCCTAGGATACCCTCCTTGGATCCCCTTCATTCCCCACATGGCCATTTAATGCCTTAGACTCCCTTTCCAACCTCTCCTCTCGCCCATTTAACCCCTGACGACCGTTTCATCCTCGCATTCATTTGACCTGGCCGCTGGGAAACAGATAGAAGGCTATTTTTAGCCTTTTTTCGGCCTTTTAGCTGCCGACGTCGGTCAGTCCTCAGCCGACATCGGCGATATTGCCGGCGTTGGCACCCTTCATAACGGTTTTCTTCACCGTTATCTCTCCTCCTCTTGGCTCTCTGCGTCTCCCTCTCTGGCATCCCGACTCTTGAACCTTCGTATCAGGGCCTTGCATCCGTCCTTCCACTTGACCTCTCTGCCAATCAATCTGGCTCTCTCCCATAGGTACACAGCAAGCTTCTGCAAGTGAACAACAGGGATTCTCCATCAGCAACAGGCTTCACATCCGGCATCATCAGCAACAAGATCACCACCTTCTTCAGCAGGGCACAAGTATGTTCTCTATTTGTTTTCTTTATGCTTTCTAGTCATCTATTTTTTAACTACATTTAGCACCCCCTAACTGACTAAAACCATCCTCAAACCAGGCCCAGAGTAGAGTCAGACCTTCGTCCACAGACCCGTCCACAGACCAAGCCCGGCCCGGACTCTATCCAAAACTCGACCAGACCTACCTAAATGCCATCCAAGCCTATTGCCCCGACCGACGCCGGTCATTACCCCGACTGACGTCGGCAGACTAACCGACATCGGCAGACCCGACAACCGATGCCGGTGACTGCAACCAGTTTGACAGCTTCTTCCAGGTAAGCCTTTACTTCCTTGTCTCTTTCAGTTTGCTATCATTTCAGTCTATTTTAGCATTCTGTCATTTATCAGTCATTTATCTTTTATCAAAATAGTGGGTTGACCTCCCTCAAGGAAGTTCTCATACTTCTAGGAACAAGCTCTTGCTTGGCAACCCACCGTCTATCTATCTAACATTTTCTTGTCCAAGTTCTTTTTCTTTGCAGGTGTCATTCCTCCACAGCCAAAGAGGAGTGCTCACAAGCGTCTGGATTTACGGTGCGCAATCTTTAGTCCAGGTACTTCCCATGCCTTGTCCATTAATTTTTTAGTTTCTTATTTCTCTTAGATCTAAAAGTGAATTTTGAGTAGAAACAAATAGTCCAAAAATAGATTCTCTAGAATCAACATGCAAACTGCATGTTCACGCATAGGCTACCGACGTCGGCACCTTCCTAACCGATGTCAGCCCACTGGTAACCGACATCGATTGCTTCTTCACTGCTATCTGACTAATGTCGATTGATCAGACTAATGTCAGTTACCTTGCAAATCATTCTGCAACTCTCCATAACCTCTGTAACCTCCGTAAATCCCCTTATTTGCATCTTGGTGAAGCTTTTAGCTCCACAACCTAACAATCTCCCACTTGGAGATAAATAGTTGCACTTATACCTGTACCTATACACCGTCTAAATTATTCCCTGGCTTGTATCCCTCTTCAAGCTAAACCCTAAAGACTGGCCACCACACATCCTGTGATGCTACACCTGTCATCCAAGTAACCTGCCACATCTAAACCTACAACTCCATGTAGTGAAGACCTTGACCCTGCATAACATGTTAACCTGTTGTTGATCCCTCTTAGATACCTGCGAATCCACTAAACTTCCCTCTAGTACTCCTTCCCCGAATTGGCTCCATACTTTTTGACAACTCCCACTGCTTGGGAAAACTTAGGTCTACACTAGACCTCATGTGATTTTGAACTCTGTTCTAAGCTAAGCTTGAACTGTCCAGCCCTTGGTGTGCTTTTTGATTCTGCATCCTGCATCATGAACCCTGCCAACACCGTCTTCACACCAGCTCCCATTGGAGACAAAATCTCCATGTCTCTTATGCCAAAGAATTTTTTTGCTCCAAATTCTCCATGACATACCTTTGAACTAACCTTACCCTTAGCTCAACAAATCCCTGTATGTACAAACCTGCTAGCAAATCACCCACATACAGTAACTGGATAATGTTGCAACTCATCATCCACCTGGTAAGACAAACACAATAGTTACACTAACATTGACTAAAGCCTTGCTTTGTCATCCACCTGTCAAAACCTGTACCACTATCCTACAGCTTCCTCAAGACCATATACCTTGGCCTTCCATCTCACGTATCCATCCACTTTATTCTTTAACTTGGGAATCCATCCCTCATCCAGTGCTTTCTTCCAACTGACAACTCCACCAATAAAACACCTATTTGGTTCTTCTCTAAGGACTCACACTCATCATCCATGCCAAGCTCACACTATTTTTGGATTCTACTTGCATTGCTTCTTCACATCTTCCTAGTTCTTGACCATCAGTAAGAAATATAAAGAAGGTGAACAATGAATATGAGGTTCACTTACCCTTTCTGACCTCCATATGAGTGTTTGAGACCTTTTTGATAGCTTGTTGTCTGCCCACCATCTGTTCCAATGACCGATCTCAGCCATCTCCCAATCTGCATCCGATCGATGTCAGTTCCCTGCACTGACCCTGATTGCCGATGTCATTTCCCTGGCTGACATCGGTATCCCTTTTACCGATGTCGATTCTTGCCTGATCGATGTCAGTCTTCTTTTTGCCAATGGCAGTTATTATATGATTGACGCTGGTACCTGTGTTTGCCTGTGAGTGATAAATTTTTACCCACGAGCTCTCCATGGATCAAAACCTTGTTTAAATCAACACAGCCCTGCTCAGAATAATTCAATCCCCTCAACTGATCTCTATTTGCCATCTCCTCCATGAACACCAAGGCTTTCTAGTTCTTAAGTTTGTCAAAAAAATCTATCTTTCACTTAAGAACATGCATTCTCCTCCTACATATGTGACCAAGCCTACAAAGCCACATCTCTGCAATAGAAGGTGAATCAGTAATATAAGTAGATAGATAAAGGATACCTACTTTCTTACCACCATATAATTCAAGTACATCCACTGTGAGAGTTACTGTGCATCTCCCATCACCTAAATTTCTTGAAGAAATTAGACCCATCTCCAAGACTGGTACCTGCATGACCTCCTTCAACACTTGTGTGTTATCCATCTACAATTTTAGCTTCACTTCCCCTTTGCCAATAATCTGACAAGGCTCTCCAACCCCTAAATAAATCTCTCCAAAGTCTCCAAAGACATACCTATGAAAAGATGCTCTATTTTGGGCTGCATGGAAAGAGGCAAAAGAATCTGTAAACAAAGATTCTACTTTATCTAGAGAAACCTGTGCAACATCACCTGCAACATCTGCTTCTACACGCTGATCTTCTACCAACCAACAATCATCCTTGCTCTTTCTTTCCATCAATTAGACCATTCATGATATTCAGTTTCTCCATTTGTAGCTTACTTTCTTCTGCCATTGCTATACTCCCACTCAATTTAAAACCCCTATGAGTGACCTGTAATCAACAAACACTACCAGATCTAAAAACACCTATTAGTAACCCAACCAAAAGCTCTAATACCAACTTGTTAGGATCTTGCTCCCCAATAGAGCACATATGATTACTTCTTGTATTAGCAACTAAACATGAAATTTAACTAGAAGTAACAAGTAACTAGAAATATGAAACAACACAGGAATATGAGAGATAATACATAATTGTATTAATAATCACTCAGAAGAAAATATAATAAAGAAGATGCCACTTCTTCTTCCACCTCAAAGGCTCGCCACACCTCAAGACCTTCTTCCCTCTCTCTCTCAGTCCCAACAATCAACTCCAATATAGAATTGATGTTCACCTCCACCAGTCAGAAACACGCTACTAGTACACCAAGTACACAACTATACTCCAAGTAGATCTCCTACTCTCTGCTGCTACTTGCAAATCACTAGACCTTACTCACCATTGTAGATCTCCAAAAGAAGCCATGCTCACCTATTAACCAAGATCATACAAACACAAAGAACCCTTCTGATTCTCCAAACCAACACCCACACTTCGTACTATGGCACTAGGAGGAACACACCATTGCTCTCCTCTCTCTGAAGGAGCTTATTTGCTCTCTTACTCTCTAGCACTCTAAGTTTACAATACAACCCATGAGTCTATATATAGATCTCATGCTTACAATAATTAGACATTCTTAACTACAATAATTAGATGCACAACTCAAGACTCTAACTAGCCTTTAACATGCAAACTAATAGTCCAAAAATAGACTCTCCAAAATCAACATGCAAATTGCATGTTCACGCACAGGCTACCGACGTCGGCACCTTCCTAAATGATGTTGGCCGACTGGTAACTGACGTCAGTTGCTTCTTCACTACTATCTGACCAATTTTGGTTGATCAAACTGACGTCAGTTGCCCTGCAACTCTCTGCAACCTCCATAACCTCCGTAACTCCTCCTGTTTGCATCCTGGTGAAACTTTTAGCTCCACAACCTAATAGAACCAAGCTTGATGTCTCATTATTTTGAGTCTTTAGGAGCCTTACTTGGGCATTTTTACTAAAAAAAGGAAAGCATTAGATAAGAATAACAAACCTTTGATTTTTTTAAGGTAATACAAGGACATGAGAGGTTATCATATTTTAGATCCTGATGTTCATGATGTTCATTTTTGAACACATGCACAATTTGATGAGCACTTCACATATCATACCTCCTCATCTTATTCCATGCATTCTTATTCTTATTTTTATGATTCACTTCCTCTCTAGGATTCATTCTTTGAGGATCTAGTTCAAGAGCTTATTGATGAGCTTATAGATGATGAGGATCATATTCACATTAATGTTTCCACTATGCCTAGGTGGGATCATACTATAGTTTTTGAGGTAACACCTTTCATAGAAGATCTTCTACCTAATCAACATTTTCATGCATATTCTATAGGCACTATACTTTTGTGTCAGGTATTCTTTGGGGATCCACATTATTTTCCATAGGGTCATTGGATAAAGGAGTGGGATGATGCAATGATAGATGAGTATTATTCATTGATGAAGAATCACACTTAGGATTTGGTCACTTTTCCTAAGGGAAGAAATTTGGTTAGGTTCAAGTGTATTTATTGCACGAAGCATGCAGTTGATGGGTCCATTGATAAGTATAAGTCACATATTGTTAAAATGAGGGTTTTTACAAGTCAAAGTTATTTACTACTCTAAGAATTTTGTTATTGGGAGAAGAAAACCAGATAAGTAAATTTGAACAAGATATTATTTGAATATTTGTGTGTTATATATGAAATTATCATCTATGTGTATTTTATCCTATCCTATTTGGATTGTGAAAGGATAGAAGATGAATAGTCTCCTCTTTTTGGCACCAATGTATAAGAACAATATGAATAGTTAGGATTTGTAGAAACTATAAATATGTATGATTGTATGAATAATTTGATGACCCTTTTATTGAGATCAATATAGACTTTTTGGTTATGGTTACTTGACATATTTCTTATGTTATTTCTTGTCTGCATTAACATGCTTAATGTTTGGTTTAATTCATCTCTATCATGTATCTACTAATTAAGAATTATTTGTACCAGCATGTACTTTATATCAAAACTTAGCTATCCTTTTCCTTAACATGTTCTATTGAATCAAGAACCTCTGCTAAAAATGGTATGGTGAGTGTGGAAATACTCTTTCTAAAGGAAACTATGCTAAGATGGTTACCAAGACAACAAGATATTAAAACATGGTTAAACTAAAAAGTATGGAACTTCACAGAAGAAAAACTTAAAAGGGATAGTCTTACCATAAGTGAAATCATTCAAGAGCATAATTCATCTCTATCATGTCTCTAATAATTAAGAATTCTTTATACCAACTTGCACTTTATATCAAAACTTAGTTATCCTTGTCCTTAGCATGTTATATTGAATCAAGAACCTCTGCTAACAATGGTGTGATGAGTGTGGAAACACTCCTTCTAAAGGAAACTATGATAAGATGGTTACCAAGATATCAAGATATTGAAATATGGTTAAACTATAAAGTATGGCACTTCATAGAAGAACAACCTAAAAGGGCTAGTCTTACCATAAGTTAATCATTCAAGAGAATATCCATAGAGAAATATATAAAATTTTCTAGTGTGAGATGCCTAAAATACTAACTAATTGGTTGCAAACACTAGAATATTACTGCTTCAATCCCAAAATGAAAAAAACTATAACCTAAATTGAAGAACAGATAGACCAGTTATTGAAACTAGAAACTAATTGAATTTAAGTAATATATTACTAGGTTTCCACCACCATGGATGTATATGTCACTAAATTTGTAGTACAAGGATATCTAGCATTTTAAGTTATATAGGACCATTTTTTTTTTAGGAATTAGAGGAAATTTTTTGTAGTGACTAACTCTCCTATTGAATATGTTGGTTGTGTATAAGGCCATGGTGCCTCCTCTAGCCAATATGGAGTAGTCACTTCAAGCATATGGAGTGTGTATGGTAATGTGTGTGAATAAAGGTGAATTATGGATAAATAAGTATAAATTAAACTTAAATATATATTGGATATGTGAGGAAAGAAGAGTCAAAAGAAAACTCTGGATTTAGAATGAGAACTATGACAATAGAATAGATAGAATAAATAGAAGACTACCCAATTAGCTATGAGTAGGAGTAAAAGCAGTAGTATAATAGATGATGATCGAGTGTGAAAATGTAATAAGTGAGATGATGAGTGGGATGTTGAGAAATGAATGAATAAAGAGGATTATGTGGGATGATAGCATATGGAATGAGAAAATGAATAATGAGATGGAGATGAGTTGTATGAAGAGGAATGTGAGAATAGCTTAGAAGTAGAATCAGTAGATGATAGATGTAGTGTGTAGCTACATAAAAGGGCATTGAAAAAATAATAATTACATAGAGAAACAAAACTTAGTCATAGGTTAATTGAAGGTTCAAATAGAGGAGATGAAGTTACATAAAAGAATCATTCACCAGAAGAGTACACATCCCTACAACCCAATCTATTATATTCCTAGTACAAATTTTTAGCTATGAGAGAAGGAAGAGAAGAGTTAAGAAAGACCATTTTTAGAGCACATGAATAGTTTGGGTACCAAAATTCACATAAATAAAATTAGGAAGGATTTATAGTTTTTATATTTAGCTAAAATATAACAATAAAATGAAGTACAAAAAAGTAGAGTGTGCACAAATAGGATCACATAGGATGCATCTACCTCAAATAATATTTGTGTAGAAGATTATATCCATATGATTCAATATGATGAATCATTCAAGATGATTATTAAATTTGGCCATCTATGATGGGTCTATAGACCTTGAACAGTACCTGCTAACTTACAAAATGAAATGGTAGGTTAAGGGTGTCACTGATGAAAATTTACAAAAGTACAAATTAATAGGGGCTCTAGGTGGGAGAGCATTGGATTTTATATAAAAAATAAATCTTTAATAGGAATGTCTAAAAGATGTGTAAGATTGTCTCATCACATAATTTAATATTAGGAAATATACTAGCTAGATAATACATGACCTAAAAGAGATATGAAAAAAGTTTAGAGAGTCAGTCTGTGACTACAATCATAGATTTTTTGATGTAATAAATAAAGTATAATTCATTTTGGTAGATAAAGACAAAGTAACATGGTTCATTGAAGGAATATGAGGTAAGATTTGATTTACCACTACACAAATGCAATATGAGACAAAAGCAAATGCCAGAGATGTTATACTGCATATATAATAGATTGAGGATTATGGAGAAACTCTTGTTACTAATTTAAAAATTGAAAGCACATTATAATCTTTCATAAAAATAATGGAGTAATACTATGAGGTGGATAAACTTAAATTGACTCTATGGTGCATCGAGTGTGGAAAATAAAGACACTATCAAAATGATTGTCCTTAAGTCAAGACATAATTCTATGAGCTCTATTAGGTAGTAGGACATGCTACAAGATAGTGTCATATTTTGTAGTAATATATCAAGAATCTATAGAATCTATATTATGATTTTTCCAAATTGATGAAGCATCTCCAAAAATGTATTTATCATTTCAACATATGAAATCTCTTTGGAAAAAAAATAAAACCTAGGCCTAAAGGTTGATAAGAGTTGTATGACCCAAATGGGTCCACAGTGGATTCTGAGTTCACCACAAAACCAACCTCATGGTCTAGATGGATGGACTCCTTCTTCACTAATTTAGACACCCCATCCCCTCAATAACAATATAAACCACCTTGGAATTCACCCATAATATAGCCAAAATAATTGAATTGGATCCCTCCAACTGCATAATAATAATTCAACATGGGAGATAACAATCAATAGTACCATCATTGGAACTTTACACAAGCACAGGGAGGATATCAAGGGGGATATTAGTCTAATAAAGGAGGATGTCAAGGTAGTTATAAAGAAGGATATCAAGGTGGTAGAGGAAATAATTATCAATGGCCTCCTTTGTAATGATATCTATGTGGAGAAAATAATCATGTCCAATGAAATTATCCAATGAACCCACAATGGTAGTCATATTGTGTATACTATAGAGTCTTTGATTAACATGATACAAAAGATTGCCTTATTCTATACAAGTAGAGAAAGGACAAAGGCATCCAAAATGTAAATATGGTAAGTGTGGAGCATAAATATAATGTGGTTCTAAATGTTGTAACATAGAAACAACGTGAAAAATTAAAAGGCTACCCCCACTTGAAAAGCCTTAGGATCAGGGCATCATAAAAGTTAGACAAGATAAATACCCAGATCTATCTATAGAAAAGAGTCTCATCAACAGAGTTGTATAATTGTTGAATAACATTCAACATCAAGTAACTAATGATGGTGATGTTGTGGTAATCAATGAAAAAATGTATGGCTAAATTGAGTGCATTATATGACAAGATGGAGTTATCACTATGCGCATAGATATCTAAAAACTTTTGAGTACTATGGAAAATGAAGACATATCATAGAACATCATGAATATATTTCATAATCTTTTATAATATGTATAACATGGTTAATAAAAGATTAAAAAAACTAGTTTGGTATGTCAAGATGAAGAAACCATAGGATGTTGATTCACAAATTGATATTGAGGTTGTTGGTTATGAGATCCCAAATGTTATATTTGATTTTAGTAGCATAATTAATATGATTCCTAGATCCACATGGGAAGATATTAGATGACCAAATCTTAGCTAAAACTTAGTAACTCTGACCTTAGCTGATTATGGAAAAGTTGAGCCTATTGGTAGATTGGAGGATGTCGAAATCAAAGTCATAGACTTATCTCTATGAGGTGAATTTGAGGTCATAGACATGAAGATTATATCAATTCACTACCATACATTAATAAGAAAAAATTGGCATATGATGGATAAATGATTATTAATATAGTGCATAATGTACTTTAGGCATGTCAAGGGGATAAATTTATTGTCATTCCTATTAATAGAGCATTGAAAGTCATACATAATTCCATTCTAACCAGACTCCCCCTGTGTTTTAAAAGAAACTAGTTAGATGAAGGTCAATACTTTAGAGTATCCAAAATATTTGTGTGTAGCTAAATGTAACTTCTTATACTAGCATGCCTAACCATAAGTATAATCACTACTCACTCAACAAATCAAGACATAAAAATAGTGGAGGCCCAAACTAGTAACTATGCGACTAGTGGTAAATCAGTTTCTCATTGAAGAATGTGCCTCTATGTCTAAAAAATCACCTACTCAATCAAAATTTGATTTATTGTATCAAGATGATGATAACATGATGGATTACATAGAGCTAAAAAAGCAATGCACTTTACCATGGGAAGTATCTTCATTTATCAATGGTGATTCAAATACCCACCTCCTTAATTAGGCTCAAGGTGATCATGAACTCTGATCGATGTGAATGGTATTTATACATGAGAAATAATTGCATATTTACTATATAATAGAGGACATCAATGATATAATTCTATGTTTATAATTCCATGTTCCTACCATCAATCAATGAGTCAATGATTTAAATTATGCTCTAAAGGGATTTGTTGCAACATGGTGGGAAATTCATCACAATGACGAACTTAAATGGGATGATGCTTGTAATCTCATGATCAATAGGTTTCAGATGCCATAGTTTATACACACTAGTTGTCCATTCTTTCAAGAAGGTGAGTGCCCCAAAATTTATTTACATAAGTGTGTTGAATTTTGGAATGAGGAATGTGTAACACCCAAGTATTGGGTTCATAGTTTCCACTATGCACTTGCTCCCTTACCAATAACATGGTACATGGACCAAGAGCATTGGAGGGAAACCAAAAATTGGCACAAGTGTAGAGTGATTTCATTTAAAGCTTTGTATTTGAAGATGAAAATCTTGTAGTTCATAATGTACTAGAAAAAATCAAGTACTTTCTATTCCATAGGTGTTTGAAAGATTTGAGTACCACAATAAAATTGACTACATAGAAAAATATAGCCTCCAATCTTAATTCAAAACTTCAAAGGTATAAATCTAATAAGACTGAAGAACAAGCTTTGATGTAGCCATGTCGCCAAATCTAAGATGAGGTAAAAGTTAGTAAAGATTTGGATTTAGATTTGAATGATTTATTTGAACTTGAATGACCTATAGAATTGCTTAAGGACACTGGTGTAGCACTAACTTAAGAAGATAAGATATGAAACATTTGAATTCCATAATAGGAAGGGAAAAGAAGATCTAGGAATCTATGGATGAAGGAAAATGTAATATTTATTAGCATCCTCTAAAAAACATGTTGCTAACATCAGAATAGAGGAAGTTCCAAAATTGTCAAGTGTAGGTGACTATTAGATGGAGAATGAAATTCTAGAAGCCCTACAAATTTTGAGGATTATCAAGACATATTTCTTACCAAGTTATTAGAGGTTTGAGGAATCAACCCATCTCTTGGTGAGATGCACATTGAATTGGAGTGTGCATGACCAATAAAGAAGTGACCATATAAGCTTAATCTAAATATGAAGCTAAAGGTAAAGATAGAATTAGATAGAATGCAAGATGTAAGGCTAATATATCTAATAGAAAAAGCCAATTGGATAAGCCTAATGTTAGTTCATCCCAATAAAATAAGGTAAATTTGAGTATGTGGGGAATATTGCATTCTAAATGATGCCTATGTAAATGATCATTTTCCAATACCATTTACAAATGAAATTTTGGAGTATATCATAGGACATGAAGTATATTATTTCATGGATAGGTTTAGTGGATATCATTAGGTTCCAATCATAGAGGAGGATTGAGCTAAAACAACATTTACAATAGAGTGGGGTTATTTTTCATATAAAGTCATGCCATTTGGCCTAAAGAATGCACCTATGGTATTTTTACATGTAGTAGTTAGAACATTTAAGGATTTCATCCATGATTTGATGGAAGTTTTCCTTGATGAGAGGGTAGTCTTCTCCCTATTCAAGAAGTATTTGTCCAAATTGTGTTTAATGTTGGAATGATGCCAAGCCTTGTGCACCACTCTGAATTTGAAGAAATGCTTATTTCTTACACTTTGTGGTATTTTAATTGGAAATGTTGTTTGCAAAAATAAGATCTTGGTGGATCAAGCTAAAATCATAGTAATATTGAATATGCCTCCACCTGTTAGTTCCATTGAAGTTCACTCCTTTCTTGGGCACATAGTCTACTACCAAAAATTTATCAAAGGCTATACAATGATTTCATCTCCACTAGAATCCTTACTTCAAAAGAATGCTAAATTTATAGACATATGAATGTCAAGTATATTTCATTGAGATAAAATCATGACTGGTCACTGTGCCCATACTTATTTTTTGAGACTAGAGTAAGTTGTTTCATGTACATGTAGACACTTCGAGCATCACTATTGGTGATGTACTTGCATAACCTAGAGAAGGTGCACTTGATCATCTTATCTAATTTGCTAGCTAAAAACTATCTGATGTAAATAAAATATTATAACTATGTAATGATAAGTTTTAGCCATTGTATTGGCACTTCAAATATTATGGAACTATCTTTTGTCAATGTCATTCAAATTTTTCACTAACCATCAAGCCCTACGGTATGTAGTCAACAAACTGATGTTAGGAGGATGAATATCTCATTGGTTGATGTTTTTTTAGGAATTTTAATTCCACATAAATATAAAATTAGTTAGATAAAATGTGGGACTTGACCACCTTAGCTTCATTCCAAATGGTGAAGAGCTAGAAGAACTACAAGAAGGCTCATCTGATGCACACCTCTTCCATCTTTTTGTGATTCTTGAAAATTTTGAAGCAATTGCTAACTTCTTTGAGCAAGGAATCTTCCCTACACACTTTTAGGAATGGGATTAAAATTATTTTGTGACTAGAGCACTACCATATACCATCATTAATGGACTACTATAGAACTTGGGAAAGGATGAAGTCCTACACAGGGTTGTCCTCAAACACAATGACCTCAACTCTTGGAGGAAGCTCATAAAAGAGTCATAGGAGGATAATTCATAGGAGAGGATACATCTATAAAGATTATAAAAAGTAGACTATGGTGGCCTATTTTATTATTAGATTCACATAGGTTTGTATAACACTATGATGTCTACCAATGTATGGGAAAACTAGTTTAGAAATATGAGATGCCATTGCAACCCCTTTTTGTATAAAAACCTTTCAAACAATGGGGTATTGATTTTTTAAGACCAATTAATCCACCAAGAAATTTCATCAAAGTTAGATATTTCATTACTATAATAGATTATTTTACTAAGTGGGTTGAAGCTTCTACCACACCTAGCTATGGTGTGAAGGATGCAACAAAGTTTTTATATGAAAAAATCATTACCAAGTTTGGATGTCCAATCAATTTGGTCAGAAATAGAGGAATACAATTCTTAAATAATACTATCAAAGGCTTGACTGAATAGTTTATGATCTTAAATCATAAAATTACTACCTATCATTTGTAGGCCAATGACTACGTTGAAGCTTCAAATAAGGTATTGGGGAAAATGCTTACAAAAATCTACAATTTTAAGTGGGATGACTAAGAAGATCACATTCCTATGATATTATGGGCATATCACACAAATTAAAAAAGGGATATAATATTTACACCATTTTAGTTGGTGTATGGTTTGGAATCAGTCATGCTAATGGAATATCTAGTACCCAACCTATGCATCGATATGGTCATGTGTTTAGGAGATCATGAATCTCTTACTAATTAGATATTAGAACTAAATAGGATGGATTAGTTTAGATGAAGAGTATCATGGACATAAGAAGTGCATAATAAAATATAAAAATCATGGCATAATAAGAACTTATGCTAAAAGGAATTCCACAAAGATCAACTAGTTTTTTGTATGATAGCTAGTTTAGAGCATTCCCAGGCAAGCTAAAAATAAGATGGAAAGGGCCTTACATTATACATGACTTAATGTATAAATTAATGGTAGCTTTAAGGTATCTTTAAGGCACCATGTTTTTAGGGTGAGTAAATGGCTGTAGGCTTAATCCCTACCACCAATAGTCTATTGATCTCATTCTACATGCTAAGTGGGTGCAAAGTAGCACCATGTAAATTAAGATTTATCTATTTTTAAAGTTTTATTTGTGTGTGTGTGTGTGTGTGTGTGTGTGTGTGTGTGTGTGTGTGTGTGTGTGTGTGTGTGTGTGTGTTTATTTTCTATTTTATTTATTTGTAGATTATCTCAGCAGTAAAATTGGTGAAGTAAAAAGACCAAGCATCACATGCACCACATGTGCACAAGAAACTCCATGTGTACTACTAAAAAAATCAAAGAGGAGATATTGAAAATATTAAGTCTTGGAAAGATGACTAAACATCACATAAACAAGATATCCATCAATAATAGTCATCCACCTGAATTAAATGCAAGAGTTAAGGGTTGATGGATGTGATCTTTTAAAAATTGGTAGCTAGTCAACAATAGCTGATCATACCCCTCGTATGGACACCTAAAAGCATAATAGTGTAACTCCACACATGTGACAATGACTAACTAATTTAATGGATAGATCAAAAATTGATTTTCCACATCTAACATTGTATTCAAGATAAGTGGATAGCTAGGCATGGCCTAGATACAGAAGCCAAGAGGCACAAAAGCTATAAAATCTAAGTTTGAACTCTCATTTTGTATTTCATCCTTAACATATTTTTGATAACTTAAAATATCAAGAGCTGAATCATTTTCATTGCATAAAACATTCATAAGCACTCAAATTTCCTATAACATAACTATGGATACCATGTAGCTAATCCAACCCCTCTCTGAAGCATAAATGAAGCCATGGGTTTTAATATGGCACTTTAGTAGACCAAGTATAATGATCAAGAGCCGTTTCAATACCTCTATGAATCTAAATATAAGATCTTCCAACTAGACCCTATTGATTATCTACAACCACTTACCCTCATAGCTCTCCACAAATTCTAAAACATAGACATTGAGTGCCTACCACAAATGCTAACCTTTGGTGACATTAGAGAAATAATTCACATATTTTTTGGATGATACATTAATAAATAAATCTATTTAGGTCCATATTATATGGTGGCTATCAAAACCAAAGCCATGGCCTAGCCCTTGGGCATGCCTACATGAAGAGACTCCCTGCTAGCCTATAAGACCAAAACACCTCCTATTTTTCTAGAAGTCTAGGACCTATATATATGAAAAATTGAGGGATCCTCATTGATGATATTCCAGATGAACCTATGCACATTCTCATCTAGTGCATCACCAAATAATTATGGTAGACAACCAAGTCTACCAAATAAATACTTAAGGCAGTTGTGGACATCACTCATAGGATCATCCAATAATGGAAGAATTCAACTAGCCTGAATACTTTATCCAAGAATTGATCACAAACATTGAGAAGTGTCATACCACTCTTAGGCAAAACTTTTAGTATCATTTCATGATAATTTTGATTTACTTTATGTAGTATAAATCACCTAAGGGGGAAGTGCACCCAGACATGGACTACTGGCTAGCATAATATTTCTACAACATCGTATATATGTAGGAACATAAAGACCTTACACATGAGTAAAATTTCAAATCTTGGTGGGAGGAATGTTTAGACCTCATTACCACACACCCCAAAGTGTCACCATACATATTTTAGTATTTGAGATAGCATATCATTTTCACCCTCCTACTTAAGGGAGTATTCATCACAATTCATGAGCTATCATGCTCACCATTTAAACTGATCCCATTATTCACCACCATAGATATGGTGCAAGTTGAGGTGGCCAAAAAAAAGAGAATGTAACCACATAATCATCTCCTTTAGAATATATACCACTAGGTGCAAACATTCATACTATGCAATCATCAGAGCCATCATCCAATTCATAATAGCAGAAGGGGAAGCACAAAGTAGACCCTCATTCAATGTCACCTCTTCCAAAGCAAAAAACATGTAGTATTGTGACATGAAAATATGACCTAAAGATACCATATACTTATAGCTCCTATGACCTCATGGAGATGGGAACTTATGTGCATGAAGTCTACCAAGTCATGTTGGCAGACATGGTTAGAGACTACTATGATAAGGAGGAAAAAAAGTTCTTTTTCTAAAAGGTGGTGTGTATAGTGTAAATCTATAAGTAGGTTCCACCTAAAATTTTGGTGAAACTCTTAGATTTATGACCTTCTATAATTTTAGACATAATATAAGAATAGGTAGAGTAGCTTCAATGTAGAATGGACTTCTTCCAGCCTTCAACTACTCCAACATTTGCACTTGACATTATTTTTTCACCCCTATTAAAGAGTCCACCAAAATAATATATGTGTAAGCCAAGAACATGGTAGAAGATAAAAGTCTCCCCTACCCTAGAAGAATGCACATTCAGTAGGCTAACTACTATACAAGAAGCATAACCTATTCTTAAACCTTATACACCACCAACATGATATAGAATGGTCACAATTGATATAAATAAGCAATAATTTCCAAGTTCAGAGGTGTGGCTAAAGGACTCTTCACCATCACCATAGGCACAGGAGGTTGACAAAACTACATAGGAGAAGCTCACAAAGGAGGAGAAACAAGATTCTAGAGAGGAATCTATGCATGTAGTTGAATGTTGACTTAGGACAGAAGAAAAGAAGATAAAGAAAGAAGAAGCACAATAATAATAACATAACAAGTTGAAGAAGTTGAGGCCTCACAAAAGGATAAGGATATAGAGGTAGATATAAAAAATGCCAAGGATATAGACCAAAAATTACAAGAAGCCACCACCACACAACAAGTGTAAGAGGAGAAAGAGAAGGAAGAAGAAGAAGAAAAATGACAACAAGATACAATAGACTAGGTGCAACAACATGTAGAGGAAGATACTAAGAATAAGGAAGAACATGATGAATCCCTATGGTAATAATAAGAAAAAGCACAAGTACAAGCCTGGATGTAGTCTCAAGCTATAAAAGAATAAGAATATAAAAGGAGAGAATAATAAAAATAGAGGAAGAAGGAAGAATAAGAGAAAAATTAGAAAAAAGAAGAAGATGAGATAAATAAGAAAGAGAAAGAGGAAGCTAAAGAGAAAAAGAAGAAAGAAGAGGAAGAGAAGACCAAGAAATATGAAGAGGAAAAGAGAAGAGAGGAATAAGAAAAGAAGCAAGAAGCAAGAAGAAGAGGAGGAGAAAAAGAAGAGGGAAGAAGAAGACAAGAAAAATAAATAAGAGGAAGAGTCAAATAGAATATGGTTGAGGACACTACATAATAAGTTAAGCTGATAATAGAGGCCATAGTATAGTATCAAGCATCATCCATGATGTAGGCACAATCACATTCACCATAGCTTCCACTAGGAGGTGTATGGATCTGGTATGTTCCCTCAGTCACTACTCAATGCACCACCTTTTCCCTACTGCTAGCCCTCATGACACATCAGGATCCCATAACAACTACAAGCATACTAGACACTCTTATAGTTAGGAAAGAAGCCTCTTTGGATGTCTCTTACTTTCCTTTTAAGAAAAAATTGAAATGTGCTACAACATTCCAAGAATATATCACATAAAGGTTGCCTCCTTAGAGCAAGAGTAAGACTAATAAAATCTAGATAACATGGAACTCAGGGTTCACATGAACAAAGAAATGAAGATAATTGAAGACACTTGCCTAGCCTTAGATTCTCAAGTCATAGGGGAATAATTCATGTTAGACCACAAATAACTCAAGACCTTGGTCACAGAGTTTAAAAAAGACTGGTGTGTAACACAAAAACTTCATGCACTTGGTAACTTGGGATATCATTTAAAGACTGACACCATGACTTTGATTACTCTATTGGAGAAATATCAAAGTATGCTTGACATCTCATCCCTATAAACCCATTAGATTTCATGAAATCTTTTGGACTGAAATCAATAACTTGATAATGTACTTTGTAACTCCAATGAAGACTTCACTAGAGCTACCAAAACCATCACAACAATGCATAGCTAGACTACCTCAATTGATAAAACTAAAATTTTTCTCAAACAATCTTTCAATTCCTAGGATAATGTGCATGATTGACTCCTTAGTTGGAAATAATACTTGAAATGAAGTACATTTGTGGGCCTCTAGCTAGAAAAACACATAGAAAAGTTAGAGAAGTTGAGCATAGAGATTCAACTAAATGTCATTAATACAAGGCCAGATCTAAGTGCCACTCAAAATATAGAGCTAAAGGAACTCATAGGGTATTATTCACCAATGTGTGTTTTGATTCACATGGTACAAGAAGTGATGCTTGAATAAGATGCATTCAAAATTGACCTGGCTTCATTCTGTAATGAGGTGACCCTAATCCTCAAAGTTCCTTAGTACAAACCACCATTAGAGCTCCATCAAGAAATTACACAATGCATAACTACTAAGTCCAAGGGCAAGGATCCCACTGACCAACCTTCTTCCTCAGAAACACTACCTCCTTCTATTTGATTAATATGTAATGCACAAATTTTTGAATTTTTTTTAATAGTTTTGAATAACTTTTTGTATTGGTGATGACTAGTGAGATAAGCAGGGCTAGGATGGTTGAAAAACTATAAAGGATATCCACCTAGTTATGCCAACCTATTGAAAACCTAAAAGAGTGGTAGGTTGGTACACTACTTAATTAAAAAATTGAAAGGGTAGCTAAGTAGTGTGTAAGAGGTGAAAAATGGAAATGACACCTTGAACAATTATTATGACTCTTGCTAGTCTACATAAAAAATTTAGCTTCTACCCTCAGCACATAGTTAGATGAGCCTATGATGTTGTCTCAGGATGAGACAACCATTTAAGTTTGGGAAACTTTTGGGAGAAGAAAACTAGATAAGTAAATATGCACAAGATATTATTTGAATATTCATGTGTTATATATGAAATTTTTAGTTATATGTATTTTGTCCTATCCTCTTCGGCTTATGAAAGGATAGAAGATGGACATTATCCTCCCTTTTATGTCAATGTACAATAAGAATATGAATAGTCAGGATCTATAGAGACTGTAAATATGTATGTTTATATGAGGAAGTAGATGACCTTTTTTGAGATCAATATAGATTTTCTAGTTATGGTTACCTATTATGTTTCTTATGTTATTTCTTGTTTGTGTTATCATGTTTAACATTTGTTTTAATCTTATCTAAAATTAATATGAATGTTCTTCATACCTTAAGAAAACACTAGTTTAATCTTAGTTCTATCTATCACACTATAATTCATCTCTGTCATGTCTCTGCTAATTAAGAATTCTCTATACCAACCTATATTTTATATCAAAACTTATTTATCCTCATCCTTAGTATGTTTTATTGAATCAGGGACCTCTACTAACATTTATTCCTATTTCCAAGATGGATTATGTTCATTTTTTAATTTATCTTATTGCATAATATAGTTGGCCAATGTATCACATGGATGTTAAGAGTGTTTTCTTGAATGGATACTTACATGAAAAAATATATATAGAGCAGCCTGTTAGGTTTGTTCATGATTCTTCTCTTATTTGTCAACTTAGAAGGTCACTTTATGGTCTTACACAAGCCCCTTAGGCTTGGTATGAGAAGATGGATTCATTTATTCTCTCTAATGGATTTGTTCACTACCAATCCAATCCCATAGTGTATATTTAGTGTATTGGGGAGGACATTGTTATATTAGTCTTGTATGTTGATGATATACTTCTCACAAGAAGCTCCTCATCTTAGAATTAGATTGTTTAGTAGGCACTTTCATCATAGTTTGACATGATAAATCTTGGCCCTTTACATTTCTTTCTTGGTTTATAGATTTCATATTTAGATACAAGGATTTATTTGAGTTAGCATAAGTATACCCTTGATCTTCTTTAACATTTTGGCATGGCTGATTGAAATCTAAGTCCTTCTCCTTTTTAGTCTGGAGTGACTCTAACTACCTCTTGTATTACTCCACTTTATGATCCTACATTGTATAGGTAAATGGTTGGGAGTATTATGTATTTGACCCATACTTACCCCAAAATTTCATTTGTAGTTGGGCTTGTATCTAGGTTTGTACATGACCCTCATGATAGTCACTGGTAGGATGTCAAGAGGATTTTATGATATCTACAAAGCACTACTCATTTTGGATTGCACTACACTATGGGTTTTACTCAATTGGTTGAATATAATGATTTAGATTGGGTAGGTTATCTTGATAACATGCATTCCACTTTTGGATACATATTTTATCTTGGTTCTTCACTTATTTCTTTGTTGTATAAGAAGTATTAGGATATTTCACTTTCATCTACAAAGGTTAAGTATAGGGCAGAAATTACAATGAGTCAATAGGTTCTTTGGCTTCATCAATTATTGATAAAGTTTAGATTCATGTGAGATTCACCCATTATGTTTTGGTGTAACAACTAAAGTATAATTCACATATCTTGAAACTAATTAATCATTAAAGGACCAATCACATTTAAGTACAAATTCACTTCATTTTTTAGCACATCTAGGATTGAGTTCTTAGCTTTGAGTACATTCTAACTCAACAACATGTTGTAGACATATTCATGAAGCCTTTTACCTCACCTCATTTCCTTGAGTTAAGTGGCATGTTTAGGGTTTAAGAAGTTATCATTGGGGGCTGTTTGTGAAGACATATTACTTATTCATTTCATAGATACATATTGTACATGAGTACCTTATTAGACTTATTTATTGAGACTCATATTATGGATATGCCACTATTTCTTTTTTAGCTATTATTAGTCCCTAACTTCACTTGATGGGGGGTGTTAGAGTATGCATTTCATGTATTGATAATTTTTTCTAGTGTATTATCTAACTATTTTTTCATTTTTTACTATGTGAGGATTTATACCACATTGGTTAGTTACACTAGTTCTATGTTTTGCCTTTCCTACTTATGCAAGGAATTTTCTTTGTACTAGCATCTTATTTATAAATAAAACTTGACTTGTGTTTTTTTACAATCATTTATCTATATCTTCATTATGTGATGTTTTTTTAACATGTCTTAATCTTGGGTTGGAATGTTTGTTCAGCATTCCTAACACTACTCATGGCATTGGTTTGTATGAATAACTATATGGATGTACTAGAACCTTATTTTTATAAGATTTAATGATAAATCCAAGGTATAAAACTATATGAATAGTTGAATATAATTCAAGAAGGTATTATTAATGTATTATAACCTATTATATCATAAAACAATCTTATTTCTTCTTGAAAATATTTTTACAGGCCTGAACTAATGAGACAGTCTAGAAGTGCTAGTGAGAGGTGACCTAGTCACCTAAATGAGTAAGAGTTATAGATGTGTACTATTTGAAATGTATATGTCATGGTGTAATATGTTTTATTATACCTAAAACATTATAAATTACCTATTCTTAAGTTTATATGCAAGATCATGGCCATCTAAGCAATTAACACCGAGTGACTAAGCCTAGTTGCCTACTAGGACTATCTGATCAACTAAGGGAGATGCCTATTGGCATAGAGGATTGATAACAGAGTAAATGGAGGGTAATCAATATCCTTGTAAATAATTCATGGATTTTATCAAGAAAATTTCATGTCTATCATGGAGGATGGGGTAGTTTTTCAAACATTATTAACATGTAAGAGAGAGGTAAGCTACTTAATGCTTAATAGAGGCCAATATGGACCACATTTCTACCTTTGTAACTATAAAAATGATAGATAGTTTTCCATTTTTGAATTATAAAACTTTTAATGGGGTTAACCAAAACTAAAGGATCCTCCAATAGACCACTTCCTACACTATACTCTCATTGAAGGCCATTATAAAGTCAAGGCAGTGCATATGGGGAATCATGGAGATATTACTAGTCTTTGATCATGGTTATAACTAATTGTTGATTAAATTAGGGTCATTTTGGAATCTTATCCACACTTAAATTCCATATTATTCCTCCTTTTCCATCTATTATTCTATAAATTGAGGCTAAAATGTCATTATATGCATCCCTCAACTAGGTATAAATAAAAGCTGCCCAAATTATACCTTGTAAACCTTGTGAATGAATATAAGGACTATTAAAATTCTTTATACTAGATTAGTGTGTTTCATACTTGTTTACTTTCATAAGTTTTGAGTCTCATCTTCCTTTGTAGGTCTTTTTTCTCACCTAGTTATTAGGAGATTGTCTTAAATAGGTCATATGGTGTGTAGAAGTGTTGGTGACTATGTTTGAAGTATAATATGATTGGTAGTGTCATGAAAGTAGACCTTAAATTCATCTTCCTAAAGTTTTATCCACTTAACACAACCTCTATGTGATGTATTTATGTTTAATAATCTCTAGGAGAGATTAATCTAATCACTAGTCCTTGTCTGATTCAAAAGTGTTGTCGAAGGGTTAGTTAGAGTGGATAAAACATTGTTGGTGCATCACCTCCTTATATTAGGTTTTGTTTCATTCATCTATTTATACATTTTCATCATCAATTTATTAGGTTTAGGAATTTATCTAATAGATGATGTATTAGGGGAGCTAGCCCCAAAACTAGAGGTTCACCTCATCAATTGGGCTACCCACACATAGAGGTGATCCCATTATATCAGCTAGATGAGGTAGGTTTGAAACACCTATGCCTAGAGGGTGAAATTAATACTACTACTACTACTACTACTACTACTACTACTAATAATAATAATAATAATAATAATAATAATAATAATAATAATAATAATAATAATAATAATAATAATAATAATAATAATAATAATAATAATAATAATAGACCAAACTTAAACAAAGATGGAAAAGGATAATAAAGTAAATCAACATTGATGAGTGAGAAGTAATAATCCAAACTCACTCAAGAATGGAAAAAGTAGAATATAGAAATATAACAAGATGATCCACAAAATATTAATAAACACTTATTATAATTTTTATAATAAACCAAAGAAGTCAAATTAGTGTAAATTAATGGTGTAAATAAGTAATGCATATCCACTCAAAAACATAGTTTTATTCTTAAGATTAAAAAACCAAAACAAAACTATTAGTAACATGTGTAAAGAAGATATACAGAAGAGGGAATAAAAAAATTGGGAAATATATTTAGAAACAAACTTACCTTTCAATGGGGAAATAAAATTAGTTGTAGGGTAAATATAGGAAATACCAAGTATTCAAATATTTATCAGAATCAAGACACTTGAATTAAGTTGGAAAGACAAGAGGACTTTCAACATTAAGGACTCTAGAGAACTTGCCTTAGCCATACAAATTTGAATTATCTAGTGAAGTATAAATATCATCCCGTGAAGGCTATACACATTAAAATTAAAATGGACCTAACTTCCCACAACATGTCCCCCATTCCTCAGGTCCCCTTATAAAGATATTGATATACTATGAAGATTAGGTACTTGTGTGAGAAAGTAGGTGTCACTATAGATAATTTTGAATCTTATATCCCAAAATATTGGCCTACCTCAGCTCAATGGAATTCAAATCTATCATGAGGCCAATTGTGGAGTTTGAGCTTCAACTATAATAGAAGGTGTGCTTAATAATCATGTATTTTGGTGTGATTTTAACTTTTTATTTATAGTTGCCTTTTTATCATTAACTTTTGTTTTATATGATTTGTATTTTAAAAATTTTATGAATTTTTTGCTTCCTCCTCCATATGGATTTGGAAACCAATATGGGTGTTAAAAATTACTATCACTAGAAAACTTAGACTTGGTATCTAAATAAAATAACTTAGAGAACATGCTATCTATGAGTCTTATATTTTCATGTTAAATAATAATGTTATCTTAAAGCCAACCTTGGTGTGCCCAATGTGGAATGAAATTAGGGGAGAAAGGATAATAAACATGAAATGATTAATTTACCTCAAATTACAAAAAAATGTGACAATATGAATAGGATACAATGATAAAAAGTATGACTCTATATCATAATAAATAATGGAAGTGTAGGGAAACATGTAGAAATAGTTTATTTTTAAGGTATTACCTATAAAATAATAAAAATTAATTTTGAGAGTATGAGATCACAATCTTTAACCATTTCCTTAATTTTTAGTAAAAACATTGTAGTTTAAAGATAGTTTTGAAAAAATATTCAAAATTATATATTTTGAGGAAATCTTGGTCCTATTCAAGGTCTTACACTACAACTCATAAAGACCAAATAAAAGTGGGTAAAAATGTAAAAAATTTCATTGTGAGGAAGGCCTAGACCTATCCAAGTTAGTATACTACAACTCACAAAATAAAGAGGAAATAAAGAGGAAATAAAGAATGAAAATAAACTCATAAAATGATAATTTTATGATCAAAGATAAAATGTTAAGACTAAACTATGAAATAAAAGATAATCATGAGGATGGTTAGGTTCTATCCATGGTTCTACAATACAACTCATGAATTATCTAAAAGTAATAAATATAAACCAAAGGACTAACGATTGGTGTTAAGTCTATTGCATAGAATGCAATGTTGTAAATTATATATGTTTATAGGAGACCTAAAAAAAGTGTTATTATATATAGGATATGGAAGTATGATAAGAAAGTAAATATTTAAGCAAATTATTTGTTTAAAAACTGAGCATTAATAGGTTTTTTGAAGACATGTCCTTCATTAATTTGTAATTTATGGGTATTAATACCAAGGATATATTTTACTAAGTACCCTACCATTTTTGGGCATATTTTCCTTCTTTATCATGTGTATAATCTAGTTTGAGGACTAAATCACCAACATTGAAAATTCATACTTTGACCTTTTTATTATGTTGTTTAGCAATGTGAGCCTTGTATTGTGATTGTGTTATAAATCAACCATATGGTGTTCATAAAAAGAGTCTAAATCATGAAGATAGGTTTCAAATAATTCTTCATCAAGAATTATACCATGAAAATATATACATATATATGGGAGTTAAACTTCTAATGGTAAGAATGATTCAAATCCATATACTAGTGAAAATGACATTGCCCCAGTAGAAATGCATATACTAGTGTGGTAATCCCAAAGTGTGGGATAGAGATGGAGGTGTCAAAAAATATGATTTTCTCTAATAGTTTTTTGTAATATTTTAAAAAAGAAAAATTTAACGAATTTTTCTAGGCCATTACATTAAGGACAATAAGGTGTTGAGAATTTATGGGAAATTTTTAATTTCACACATAATTAAGTTGTGTCTTTATTTTTGAAGTTAAAACCATTATAAAAAATGATGGTATGGGGAAATCTAAAATGATAGATGATTTGATTGAGATTAAATTTTTAAATGGTAATATTGGTGACATTAAAAAGAGGCATAACATCTACCCATTTGGTAAAATATTTAGTAATAGTTATAATGAATATATGACCATCTTGTGATCTAGGTAGTTTGTTAATGAGATATAATTTCTACATAAAGAATGGACAAGGAGACTCTATTATTTGAAGTTTAGATAGAGAAGAGTGTATTAGATTATCATGGATTTGATAAGGATTACACTTTTTATTAAAATTAAAAGAATCTTTTTCTAGAGCAAGCCAAAAGTAACCCATATGCAAGCATTTACAGGTTGTAGCATGACCACTAAAAAGGACACCATGTGCTTTTTATAGGAGAGTAGGAACTTAATCTTGCATTACATAATGTAGTAATGTTCCTTATAAATTATGATAGTAAAGGGTGTTATAATGAAGTACGTACTTTAAATCTCATTTATGTATTAAATTTTTTTTATGAGAATCTATGTCTGGAGGGTAAATTTGATTTTCAATAAATTGAATTATTTTTTTATACCATGCACTTTGTTAAATAGTAACAGCCTTGATGTGAAAAATTAGATAATCATTTATTTATTTTTAAAGTAGGTGTTTTTCTTATTTGAATAATAAATTGAGAATCATGAAGTACTTGGTGAGGGTGAAATAAAGATGATGGTGAAGTGAGATAATTAGCTATAGCATTTTGATCTCTTGGAATTGATACCATTTCAGCAAATTTTTGCTTATTATTCATAAAGGTAAAGAAGAAACTAAGTATGGGTATGGTTGACAAACTTGTTTGATTGTGTTCAAATTGAATCAAAAGTTTATAAAGAGCTCCTCTTTGGCTTAGGAGGATGACCTATAGATAAGAAAACACTAAAGCAAATTTGTTTGTTAGACAAATAGTAGAGTGGATTTCCTAGTGATATCTATATTTTATAAGAAATAACTTCTTTAGGGGTTGTTAATCCACACATTTTAAATAATTAAGTTTATAAACAAAATAGAAAGTACTTGTGTCAATAGTCAAAAGGGTACTGAAATTGAATACAAGAATGCTTACTAAGAAATAGACTATAAATAATTAAAATAGTAATTAAGATAATTAATACTAGTGCTAGATGGTTTGGGTATGCTTCAAATAATTAGGTAGGGGTCTGTGAACAAGTAGGGACATGAAGAATTAGGTTTAGTTAGGGGTAGGTGGGTGAAAATAGCTTGCTATAATTTAATGCCATAGTGACCATCAATAGTTGGATAGACCATCAAAAATTAAGACAAACATCAATGGTTACTATGTGTGGATCTAGGTTGATAACAGGTAGATTAATGGGATCTCAAAGTGAGATTCTAGGAGTTGGGGAGATCTAAGGCTATGAGAAAAAAGTAAATAAATTAATAAAATACTAAAAACCATGTACTTATCTCATAGAAGATGGATCAGATGGATGCTTGAGGTGGTTGACTCATTGGTGGAGTTTGACATGATTATGATAGAGTAATGATACTTGGAACTTTGGCAGAGATGTAATGGCAAGTTGGCTCTCTAACATAATAGTTGGTTTATTGAATTGCTAATGATGATTGACCTAAAAAAATATAATTTTGGATGCAAAATCTCTTGATATCACCTTCTTTCTCCTCTCTTCTTATAGGCAAGGCAGGAGAGTTGTAATAAGATGTGAATTGGGCTTCCTAATTTTAACTCACACATGTAATGGTTTGTAACTAGATTTAGATGAGTTACATTTAGAAAAGTAAGGTAGGTGAGTTTACATGTTGGTGTTTAAGGAGCTACACCCTGACCATCAATGGTCAAGGTGAACATCAATGATCAACCTAACCATCAGTGGTTGAGGGTGGAGGGTTAAATTGTGTAAAAGCTAGGGTTAAGATAATTTAGTAAAAATAACTATAGGTTAGGTTTGGTTAGGGGTTGATAGGTCAAATTGGTCCTAAGGGGATCCTAAGGTGGTCAAGGGAAACTATGAAATTCAAAATAATGGTGTGTGAATTTCTAGTGTCTACATTTTACCCTTTTTTGTTATGAATCTTTAAATCAACTAGCTGTAAAACAAAAATTGATGCTGGTCAAAGGTCTGGTTACCCTAAGTATGGGAAGAGGTGTTCCCCCTCAAATTGGGAGTTGATGAGGTAAAATAGAATTAGGTGTGGGTTTAATAAGGTGGGTGAAGATGATGATAAGGTAGACATAATGGAGGTGGATGTTGGGCACTAAAGTGCAAATAGGCATGAAAAGTATGACAAAAGGTGTGATAGCTAAGATCATGCATAGAATTCACTACCATAGATGATAAAAAAAAGGTTAGTGCTAAGAGGATAATGGACAAGTAGACTATAGACTGTATTTAGGTTTGGTGATTGGGTACACTAGCAAGTCTTTGAAGTGATGTTTATGTTGTGATGGTTATCAAAGGTAGGAAGTGATCTTAGTGAAAACATAAATAGGTCAAATGGTGTGGGTATCTAAGGTAGGAAGTGATCCTAAAAAGGCATAAGTATGTTAGGTAATCATGAGGTGGCATAAGTTTAAAAAGGGTAAACATGGCAATGTTGTCATTGTGATCAAAGGATTAGGCAAAAAGTGTCACAAAATGCATGTTAATTAGTCCAAAATAAACCAACAATGAGGTGATGAGGTGGTTAGGGTGGGTGGAGAAGGTAGTCTCTATGGGTGGGTGAGGTGACATGATTCTACTTAAGTAATCTTGCTCAAGACAAGAGTAAAAAGGTGGGGCCACTTGACCATCAATGGTCTAGTTCCCCAAGGGTGATTGTCAATGGTCACCCTAACTGTCAATGATCAGGGTGGAAACCCTAAAAGTCCATGGGGTAAAAGTGAAAAGTGAATCACTTTTTACTTATTTTTACTATTACTTATGTTTGACTTTTGAGCTCTAGTAATTTTGGTGATTTGTGGTGAAGGTGCTTACTAAGGGTACTTGTTGAGGTGGAGGTTGATTTTGAGCTAAGGTGGATCGAGGTGACCAATCAAGATGCAGGGAGCATGTAGGCATAGATAAGGATGAGTAAGCCTATGGCCAACTCCATGGTGGTGGTCACAAAATGAGGTATGGGTTTCCATTAATTTGTTATATTAGCTTTGAATTTGTAAATACATTGGTTAAGGGTAGGTTTAAATGCTTAGTTTTGGATTAATGTGACCTAAGTAGGGATTTTTGTGGGTTTTGGGTAAATTTGTAGGTAAAAATGGGAATTGATAGGGTGGGTAGTTTATTGGGGTTGGGTAGGGATTAGGTTATAAAATTAGGTTATTTTATTTATATTTTGGTTGGTTTTAGGATAGATAGGGTTTGGGTGTTTCATATTTGGAACACCCATAGTGATCGTCGATGGTCAGGTCTGACTATTGATGGTTAACATCCTTGAAAACATGGATGTCTAACCATCGATATTCATCATGATCATCAGTGTCAAAATAAGGTAAAATGGTAGGTTTGGGAAAAAGAGCTAAGATAAAGATGCCAAGGTAAAGTCCATGCATGTTTGCTAGGTATATGCTTGATTTTTAGGAGGTAAACTTAGTAGGTATTGGGTAGATGGGTGGGATGGATAAGGAAATAGGTCAATTATTTAAAGGGTAGGGTAGATGATATTAGTGTAGGTGAATAAGTCATGTTTCCAAACTAGTGTAGGTTAGGGATTAGATACAGATGCATGATCGAGTGTCACATATCTTCATAAAGATTCAATAAGGGATGACTTCAGCTGACTAAGCCCATATGGAGGAGGTGGGTTTGGGAGCTATAAGGCACTATCAACATATGCCTTAGGATACATCCATAGTCATAACACTCATCAATAGATGGGATCCTACTATGAACACCTTCCTGTTATTGACTAATGAGACACTTATCTTATCAAAGAACATACATAGGATCACCTAGCTTCCACTTTGAGGCAATCCAATCTATCATATAGATCATGTATATCAGGATGATCACATTGAGTTATTATACAAAGATGAGAGTGACTAGGTTATATGGCATGCTAGGTGGTTTAGGTATAGTGCTTTGTATCAGAGGGCTCTAGGTGAGAGGAGACTTATGACCATGCTGATGATTATTTGTTCATACTTTTCCCTTTTTGACTCAAGTAGTGGGAGATTCCCTTACTTGTTACTAGGGGTTATAGTTGATTTATTTCTAGGTCAAACTATATTTAGGTGCGTACTTATTCTACTTGTATAGATATATAGGGAGCTATGGGGGTTTAGGGCCCATAGGAGGTATGGTATTAGTGTTGACTTGGTTTTACATTGCTAGGCCTATGAGCATATTTGGGTATTAAAGCCAGTAGGATTATTATGGTTAGGTTTCAAATTGATTGAGTTCCCCATTAGTGTAAGAGGTGGTGTATATGATGTGGAGTGGTTCAAGGGTGTACTGGGTGAACTAGTGAGAGGAAACATCACCTAGAGGCCTTATGTGTAATTTTTAGTATGGATAGGCTATAAGAGGTAGACACTTTCCTTTAGAATATAGAAATGGATACTTAGTAGGTGGTATGAGGAGGTGGATCTCATCTTATTTGAGAGGGTGTTACCTTACAGGGTCAAGTTGATACCATGACAAGTGAGAGGGATCAGGCTAGGACCTCACTAGGCTTGGTGACCTAGGAGAGGGACTCTTTGAGGTAGAGAAGAGGATAAATAGTAACATAGACAAGGCCACTAAACACCATCCCCATAGTACAATACTTGGCTATAGTAGAAGAACTATGGTATTATGAGGCCATCTTTTAGACATAGTGTCCATAAGAGCCCTGATGGGGTGAGTATAGGGCTAGCTTAGTAGGTAGTGCTAGTGTAGTAACACCAGGGTAGTGGGTAGTGTCTATAAATAGATAAATAGGGATAGCTAGGGGATTGGTAGGTATAGTATTTGAGAAGGCACTAGGATCCAGTGGTGCTTTAAGAGATAGTGGTGCCCCTAGGGCATAGATATATCTAGATTCTGACATTTTGTATATCATTTTGACTTTGGCCTACAAGATGATGTGGTGAGGTGTAAATTTTTAGAGAGAGACATGTCTATCTACTTATACACATTATTATGTTATTTGACTCATGATTTATACATATGATCATTGTTTATACTCACATTCATGGTTTATGGTTTGATGTTGATGTTTAATGCTTATGGTTTGATGTTTATATTTCTTATGGATGATGCTTATGGTATGAATGTTAGATAATAATATAGGATTATCTAGGCATGAGATGGTTTTGATATATGTTTATGCTTATGATATTCTAAAATTTTAATGATTATTTGGAATTCATTATTTAGATTTTAAACATATGGTGGAAAAATGGTTGGTTGCTTTAATTGCTTATGGATGTTATGATATTATCTTGCTTGGTATGATTATGCTTTTTGTTAATTTTTAAGACAAAACACATGAGTTAATTTAATTAGCAACACTATATGGGAGACCAAAGAATATAATCAAGAAACAAATGTCATAATGAAAATATCAACTAGTCATAATAGGATAAGAAGAGGGTACAATGCTTTTTCATTGACAAAGACAAACAAAACCAAAGTTGGATTGGCTTAATGCAAATAAACCCTTTGAATGCTTTGTATTAGCACACGTCAATTAATTTAAAAGGTGTATTTACTACATAATGCCAAGTAAGCTCAAAAACCCCTTGTATATAGTGTAAAAAAGGGGGGATGGATGAAAATGGAACCTTCTTGTGAGACTAGCATGCCTCTTTTGTAGGTGCCCAAAGAATTAGTGTAAACAATACTATGAAAAAATGTGTAGACTAATCAATGCATGAAGCCTAGTCGTGAAACCCGATTGTGGCTTCCACCTTATTTTTTTGTTTTAGAGCTGATTGTGGTGTTCAATATTAGTTTGCTTTTATTATGATTATGATAATGGGTATTTTGATAATTGTTGTCTATGGGAAGTTGATCGATGTGGGAAGCTTCCAAGAAATTTCTATGATTTTCACAAAATAATTTACTTAGCCATCCTTCAAGGGAGTGGTCTAAGTTTATTTTCTTTATTTAATGCTTTTTTTATAGTTGTCATTCAAGGGAGTAGTCCACCTTACATTTGACAATTATAGATGTGCATATTCAACTATCCTTTGAGAGAGTAGTCTATGAATGCTAAGGAATGACCCATGATTACTATTGCTATGTATTTTTGATTTTATTTCTTTGATCTTTCTTGACATAGAATTGCTTAGGTTGGCTTAGTGGTTCAACTTTATGAAGGCAAAACTAAAAGCACAAGAAATTTGATTAGGTGTAAATAGGTTTAGGTGACAATGATCATAGGAATCTATCTTAATAAAAGGTTATAATGTACCATGAGAACCATGCCATAGGTAGAGCTGTGATACCCTTTGTTTAATATAAGGCTATGTTGGTGACATATAATCACATGGTTTGGTTATAATTGGTTACCCCTAAACTAGGGAGATGGAATGTAGGTAGACAAAAAGGGATGATCTTAAGTTAGACAAAAGGTTAACTTGATCCTTCTTAACAAAAGAATGGATACAGATGCAAAGCATTGAGGGGCTCAAGTTCTAGGTGGCCTTTGAGAGAAGACAACTGGTAAGCTCCTGAGCCATACTTATGGGTTATGATATAGGGTCCAAACCAATTGAAAGTAAACTTGGCCCATTTGATTTTCTCCGTATTAGTGACATGTTGGTTTTTCTTTAAGATGAGGTCTCTAATATTGAATTATTATACTCTAAGGTTTTTTTATAGACATTCTTGACATGCTCTTGATATACATGGAGATGGGTAAGGGCTGCTAAATTATGTTCGTCAAGTAGCTCAAGTTGAGATAAATGGTGTTGATGATAATCATCCTTAGAAATAAGCTCCTGAAAAGATATGTGAAGAGATGGGATTTAGACTTCAAGAGGAAAGATGCCCTCTACTCTAAACATAAGAGAAAAAAGGTAACACCTATAAGGGTTATAATGCTGGTAAGATATACCCATAAGGCAAAGGGGATGTGCAAATGCTAATTCTAACTAGATACACTAACCATTTTAGTTAGCATGTTATTAAGGGTTTTATTAGAGGCTTATGTTTTTCTATTCTCTTAAGGGTGATCAGGAAAGGATAAGATTAACTTAATGCCAAATGCATCATATAAACCCTAGAATTGCCTATTTTTAAAATACTTACCATTTTTGGTGATAATATTATGAGGAACAACAAAGCAAAAGATGATGTGATAGTTGATAAAGTCAAAAATATTTTCTGTTTTGGTCAAGACTAAGGGGATAGCCTCTACCTATTTGGTGAAATATTTGTTCATAATGATGATATAATGGTGTCACTATGAGGAATGGGGGTTAATTTCACCAATAAAATCTAGGCCTCATTATGAAAAGGGCCAGAAGTCAATGGAAACTTGGAGGCTATGGCTAGGTGTGTGATGCAAATTGGTATGCTATTGACACTTAACACACTTTTTCAAACAATCATAGTAGTCTTGGTTAAGGGTAGGCTAGTAATAGTTGAGGCAAAGGATAAGTTTAACTACAATGAGGCCAAAAATGTGGCCTCTATAGATACCATCATGTGTTTCTTTAATAGTGTGAGAGACATCATGACTACATAGGCAATAAAAGAGAAGACTATAAAATCTATGTTTATAAAGGATACCTCCTAGTATGGTATAACATGAGGTACTTTGGATAAAATCTCTTTGAGAATTTTAAAAAAAGATAAAAGGAATGATGGAAATTTTGATGTAGTTGAAGGTTTGCTGATACCAAAGGTCAGGTTGGGTCTTTTCCACATTGAAAATGGTGGGAGAATCCAATTTAATGTAGGAAGGCTAGGTGAGTCTATGGATAATGATAGATAACTTAGATCTAGAGGGTATAGATGGTATCTAAGACCAAATGGAAGCTATGGTGTGTGTGATCTTATTAGTAGATCATGGGGTTAATTAGATATGGTAGTGTTCAAACGATGCTAAGAGTTCATCAACTAGTTTCTTGTACTATTGTCAAACATCATTTTTAAACTGGTAAGAGCTATTGATTTGATTGACCACAAGTTAGGAGTCATAAAATATGCTGATTGTTTTGACTCTTAGGGCTAAGGTAGTTTGAAATCCTATCACTAGGGCTTCATACTCAGCCATATTATTGGTACATTCAAAATCAAGCTTAAAGGACAAAGGAAGAGGTTCACCATCAAAGGGGATAAACATGACACGAGCTCCACCACCATGTTGACACTTTGATCTATTAAAGAACATGATGACTTGATAAGTGAAATCCACCTAAGAGAGGGTCATAATAGACTCATTAGGGAAATCAAAAGGAGGAGGCTAGTTATATTCTAAAGGTGCTTTAGCTAGCTATTCAATAATAACTTTCCCTTTAATTAACTTTTGCTAAAGGAACTCAAGTTCAAACTCTACTAAGAATATGATCCCCTTGGTCATACACTGGTTTTGGTATGGCTTGGAGTACATGTACTTGAGTGGGTTGGTGTTGGTTATGACATAATTTTTATGGTTAAGAAGGTAGTGACAAAGTTTGGTGTCCACAAAGACTAAAACTAAGCAAAGTTTCTCGGTATGGGTATACCAAGTCTCATATTCTAAAAGAATGTGGCTAATGTAATATACAAATTTCTCTTTGTGTTGTTCATCTTGGTGAGATAGCATTTACCTTAGGGAATGGTTGGTGGTAGAGATATAAAGGTAGAAAGGTTGGTTGTCAATGGTAGGGGTGAGGACAAGTAGTGACAAGAGGTACTCTTTGAGTGAATCAAAGGCCTTTTAATAGTCACTATTCCACTAGAAAGACACATCCTTATTTAAAAGGTGGTGAAAGTGTTGGTATCAATCTAAGAGTTGGGATATAAAATGATGAATGAATTTAAGCTTCCCTTGCAAGCTATGAAGTTGATTAAGGCTGGTTAGAGGAAGCATGTTGAGGATGGCTTTGATTTTGGTGAGATCAACTTTGATTCTATGAAGGGAGATAATGAAGCCAAGAATTTTCCTTGATAAGACCCAAAAAATTTATTTCTTGGGGTTAAGGTAGACATGGTAATGGATGAGGCATTTAAAGATGATCTTAATAATAACCAAGTGATCTTTTCAGAGTTTGGATTTTTTGAAAAGGTTATCCACGTAGTCCTGAACAATCCTATGGATAAGGTCATAAAAGATATAAGTCATGGCACATTGGTAGGTTGCATAAGTGTTATTTATTTTGAAAGTCACAAACCTATAGCAAAATGTTCCCCAAGGGGTGGTAAAGGTGGTCATGTGCTAATCTTTGGGATCAATTAGGATCTAATTGTATCTTGATAACCTATCTATGAGAGACAACATCTCATGGTCGATTGTAAGATCAAATAGCTAGTCAATGCTTAGTAGAAAAAAGTTATATTTTGGGAAAATTAGGTTGAGGTCATGAAAGTCCACATAAATGCATAGTCCCCCTGTGCATTTGGTGATGGGTACAACATTTGAGACCTATTGAGGATAGTTAATGGGTTGAATGAAATTGATAGATAAAATATGCTAAATCTCCTCTTTGATAAGAAGGGATATGTAATAGTACAAGCATTAAAGCTTCTACTTGATAGGCTTGTCATAATAGTTATTGACTATGTTATGAGTATAAATGGTAGGGTCAATTCTAGGCATATCAATATAAGACCAAGCAAAGGCTATGTTATGGTCTTGGAAGAAAGAGGGGAAATCCCAAAGTTCCTCAACATTTAGTGATTAGCCAAGTTTGATAATGTAGGGGTTGTTTGGAGTGCCCAATTTGACATTCATGGTGGATTTGTTCAACATGGTTGAGGTTTTAGGATGAATGTATTTATGGATGGAGGAATCTAGGGCACTAAAGTAGGTGAAAATAGAATCATCATCCTAACACTAGATGGTGTTGATAGTAGGGGAGTCATATCCTATCATCTTAGGATGGGTCAAATAAATAGCCACTATTTCCCATTCCTTTTGATAAGTTATGGATCTAAGGCTGATCATATTGATGAAAATTTAAAAAAAGGTAGGTGGGATGATGTCATCATCCTCACATGCGGATAGAGGAAGGGTTGGTGAGGAAGGGGTATCTTCCTCAATAATGATGGTGGTAGGTGTTTAGGGTTACTTCTTATTGGGTAGAATGAAACCAAGTCCATGCTTCTCATGAGGCTTATTGGTTTTAATAGTGACCACCTTATGTGGGCCATGCTCATACCACCTAAGACCAAAGCCTTTCTAAGCACACCAATGGAGGTATGTCTTAGAAAATCTCAGTTTATCTAGGTAAGAGAAACTAGTGGTAAATGGCCCAAGTGAAAGGGAGGTAATAGAAGTTCTTATGGGTTTATCAAGTCCCCCATAGAAAAAATATGTTTAAAAGTGGAGAGGTCTAAAAGGAATGACAATTTTGGTATTGATGTCATATCCCAATTGGTTAGTAAGTTGTCCATACTCGTGAGGAGTAGGGAAAGCATAAAGGGATAAAAGGTGACATTTACCCAATAAAATTCAATACAACATTGATTCAAAATGGTCTATGGTGGGGATTTGGTCTAAAGGGATAGAGGAACTAATCGATGCCTCATCAGTGGAATGGGATGTGATATACATTTTGGTGGTTTAAGGTTGGGTTTTAACCATTGAGGGTGTATTGGATCGGGATAAGAGGAAATAATTTAGGTGATCGGTCATGTTTCATATTGAGAAAGGACTTGGGTTAGCTTGGATGGTGATAACCTAGCCTTTTTGCTTAAACTTAATGCAATGGTGAAGGGTAGAGGGGACACAACCCATGGAGTAGATCTAGGATCATCCCTATAAAATGTTGCATTAAAATTCTCCTTCCACTAAAAATAAAATTTTGGGGAGTGTGTGGTGTCCTTAAAAAATAGGAGGATGATATTTCCCAAGGTAGTGGCCATGATATCATTAAATGATTAAAGGACAATTGAGGTCTTAAACATGACATTATTCAGTAAGTTGAGTTGGTTATAGGCATGGGAAGAAATGATGTTAACTCCATATCCCTTATTGATTATGACCCATTTGATGTGGGTTTGGTTTATTTAATTAGTAATAAAGAGAGGGGGATCTAGGTCCTCAAAATGGATGGAAGGTATTTCTAAATCCTTGAAGGTAACAAGGTTGGAAAGTTGAAGGGTGCCAACAAAGACTGCTAGAGGTTGAGGGTCTTCGAGTTAGACCTTGATGGATTAAAAATTCTATATTAAAACTTGGTAGTGATGGGGAAATATAGATATCAACTAATATAAGCTCATCTTAGCTAGGGTCTGGTGAAGTTTCTTGAGGATAACTCTCTTAATGGAATCTATGGGGTTAGATTGGGAGGCACCTAAAATAGACACCTTAGGTTTGGTTGGATATGGAGATAGTTGGGTGTGGGTTGGTTAGGAGGTTAAATATGGATACATCCATGGAATAAACACCTTAGCCTTCCCCTTATCCTTTTGATATGATCTCATTACCATGTTGATAGTATGTATTAAAAAAGAGGTTAAAGTAAGAGATTGGTCAGACTCATCTTCACTCTGAGGTGAGAGTGGAGGACTAGGTAACCATTGCATAGGTATGGTTTTTAGTTAAATTAGTATGGGGCCCATAAGATTTTTGTTTATTAATAGATCATCCTTATCATAAGCTATTAGATAATGGTTTAGAGAGCTTTGCAATTCTCCATGTCATGGCCAAGTGTCTTATGATAAGAACACACTTGGTGTTCATTATACCAGATGGGTTTTGAAGAAAGAGGATCAAATGGCCTAATAAGAGGTAAGGATAAACAAGAGGTTTGTAATAACCTATCAAAAATGGTTGAGTAGGATTTGGCCAAATGTGGTAAAGGTATAATGGTCTTTACTTTGGTTGTTGAGATAG
This sequence comes from Torreya grandis, assembly GCA_037957365.1. Classification (NCBI taxonomy): domain Eukaryota; kingdom Viridiplantae; phylum Streptophyta; class Pinopsida; order Cupressales; family Taxaceae; genus Torreya; species Torreya grandis. The sequence continues at coordinate 679,099 of JARHVA010002518.1, read as the reverse complement.
AAAGTTGTTTAGGAATAGGTTTGATGGTAGGCGTATGGAGTAGGATGGTGCACTCGGTTGATGGATTTATTTTAGGTAAGGAGTTTTATGAGCTAGAGGTGGAGGATCATAAGGTATGTAGCTTGGGTATTTCTGGTGCAATGAAGAGAGGTGCATTGAAAAGTAATTACAAAGGTGTAACCAAGAGAGGTGGTGGGGTCTTGATATATATAATTAGTTTGATACTAAAGGTAGAAGGATGAGGTCCCAAAATGGAGGGAAAGGTTGAGGGAGGTAAAATTTAGGGCTTCAAGCCTTTAGGTAGGTTTACCTCTTTGGTTTCTTTGGTTTGGTGCTTGGTTGGTGGGTTTAAAGGGGTTAGGTCTACTTTCATAGATGGGTGACTAAGGCTTGACATAGGGAAGGTACTAAGGATTTTAGTTGTTTTGGTTGGGGTGATAGAAGAGGGTTTTTCCATTTAGATTTTGGTAGACTTAGGTAGTTAAGGACTGGTTGGTTTAGTAGAGGTCTTGATTGGTTTAGTAGATATGGTAATAGGTTAGTCAATAGAAGTGGCAGGTTGGTTTGCCAAAGAAAGGGTTGGAGATTTTTATCTAGTAATATATGTGAGGCTTAGTTACTTCTAAAAGGTAACTTGGTCTAAGCTAGGTTTGGAAACAAATTCCAATCTCTAAACTAGTTTAGAGAATGGTTTATAGATCGGTTTATCTCCCTAGGTAGTAGGTTTGAATAATAGACCTATAGGTTGGGGAAAGGGGGTGGTAACCTTGTCCTCTTCCTCACTCAAAAGTTTCAAGGTTGAGATTAGGTGGATCCTCTATGGAAGGAGTGGACATGGGGATTTATTCTTTAAGAATTATCTCTAGAGAAGGTGTGGTTTACTTAGTAGTTATAGGTGAAGATAAGGTAGCGATGGTTAGTTTTTATGATATGTTAGTTGAAAGGGAGGCTAGTAGATCCAATACCTCAATAAGTGGAGAGGGATAGGATGGTTATTCTTCAATTTTAGTGTCTAAAATAAGGGAAGGTAACTCCACTACCTCAATAGATGGAATAGGCAAAGAACCAGAGAATTGGGTACTAGGTGGTTTGATAATGAGTGCATCAAGGACCATGTTAACTATATAGGTATCATGAGAACACTCAATTTTATTGCTCTTCATTATTGGTAGGAGCATGGTTTGTAAAATATTATTTGAATATATCAAGGGCTTGGTTAGATGGTGCATAGGGGTTGTCCAATGTAATCTCCCCCTTATTAATGAGGGGTTGGATAAGTTTCTTGAAGGTGTTGCACCTATTGACATCATGTCCTATCACCTAATGAAATGCACATAAATCATTATCATTGTAATAAATAGGGGTAAGATGAGAGGAATAAAACTAAAGATCAAGATTTATAGGATGAATTTTATTGATATTATCTTTTAATAACCTCTTGAAGATAAAAGCATAAGATTCTCCAAGTGGAGTGAATTACTTCTAGTTGTTCTAATTTTGGTTCCTCATGTTTTGATTTGAGGAACTAGAGGAATTTGGTTAGTTGATGGAAGGTGGAGGAGTAACCTTAAAAATAATTGCATTTATGGTTTCCTTGATTTTAGTATTTGTATTGGGCTAGTTGCTTGACTTAGAGGAAGAGGCCTCATTAGTTTTGTAGGTTGAGTTCTTTTTTTTTGATCTTTAGCTTTCCTTCATCAATGGATTTGTTATCTAACTTATGAACCATGGTAAAATATTCATCAAAGGTTCAAAATCTTTGGACACATAGTGTAGAGGAGATATGCTTGGCATATAACTAAGCAAAGAGCTCTATGAGTTTAGGTTAAGTTAGGGAGAAGGAAAGTTGGTTAATTAGGATTCTCTAATGAGCTATAAAATTAAAAATGGATTCATCCTCAAAATATTAGATAGAGTAGAGGTTGGTGATAAAAAATTTCTTGGAGATATTGATCAAAAAGTGGTCCAAAAAGGTTTAAACTAGTTGGGTAAAGGATAAAAGGAAGTGTTTGGGTATGGCATTGTACCAATCCAATGTTGGACTGGCTAGAGACATGGGGAAGGTGTGGAGAAGGAGGGAATAATCATAGGTGTTTAGATAATAATCATGTATAAATTCCCTAAGGTGTTATTGGGGATCCTCCTTTCTTTAAAACTTAGAGAACTTGGGAAGTTCCCATTTGGTAGGATATGGCCTGATAGGTACAGATGGATGGATTAGCTCATTATAGATTTGGTTATATGACAATATGTTGTGAGCACCCAAAATGGATGAATAGAATGTGGTAATATTGTCCATAATCATATTCATTATTTTCATTTGGGGTTGTCCACCTAGAAGGTTATAATATGCATACTATTGCAATGGTTAGGAGACACACTGATAGTGTGTAGAAGGTTGGGAAGGTGCCACATATTGGTAAGTAGATGCCAATGGCTAAGTGGAAGATACATAAGGGTAGATAGAAGTATGTGGTTAGGTAGTGGGTAGGGGTACATGCCCTTGTAGGTTAGGGATGTATCCAAATTTTAGTCCAAGGGGTACTTGTTGGATAAGAGTGGTAGTTGGGTTGGTGACTAATGGAAGGGTGGTGACCCTTATAATGATGGGTGGAAAGATAAAGGGTATGGACATCATAAAGATTTGAAGTAGAGTAGTGGTTGATGTATTTGGGTTAGCTAAACGAATTTTGGTAGTGATAGAGTTAGGCACTCCTATTGTGGAGAAGTGGTTGGTAAGAATGGAAGGTATAAGGGCAGCAATTTCTATGGTATTCTAGAAGGGGTTGTTGGTTGATGAGGAAGCTTGGGTAGTCAAAATTTGGGTAGTAACTATGGAAATATAGGTACTTACCATGAGGTGGATAGGCATGTCATAAGTTATATCTATAGGTGGGGCTGAAGCTAGGATACAGTAAGACATAGTTGTAAGATAATGTTGTAAGGCTACAAGATTATTATCTAGGAAAGTGGAAAAATATACATCTCCTTGAGGAACCTCTCAAGGGAAATTAGGACTTCTTGAGGGGTGAGGAGAGTTTAATAGTTCAAAAATGTAGTCCATGAAGAGGTGGAAGGGGTAGGTTGGCTTGGCGATGGGTTTTGCTGCATAAGGATTTTCATTGCTGGTGAGTGAGAACCATACAAGGTAAGGGAGATACAAAACACAAACAACCTCACTAATCAAACAAAAAGAAAACAAAAAATGATCAAAGAAATCAAATCAGACTCTAAAATTTATATTAAGCCCTAGATTTTTAATTAATCTAGCTTTTGGCTTATGCCTTAAGAATTTATGTGACTAAAACTAGTTTGTAGAGTGGGTATTAGAGAAGAAGTCTAAGGTTAGTGTTAGGTTATGTTTAGGCACTCAAGAGGAATCTATATTGGAATCAATATGTGGCTTGGTATTGGGGCCTACCCCCTCACTTCAAAAAATACAATGATAAGGGTGTTAGATGCTTAGCCAATATATATATTGATATATATGATGAGAGATGAGTTGGTTCTCCCCTTGGTAATGACCTCCAAGTGGGATTGCTAGGAAAGGGTAAGGTTATTGCTAGGTGATAAAATCCTAGTCAGGCCTTGTCTCAAGTTTATTTTATGAAAATAGTTTGGTTGAGTGTGTGCAACAAAGATTGAAAATATGGTAGATTAATTTACTTTTAAGTTAAGCTACGTGAACTAAAATTTCAAGCAGTCGATGTATGCACTTAATTTTAAGCCCAAAAAAAACTTTTGATTTTGTTAATGAGCATAGAATAGAGAGAGAATGAAGGAAAACAAGAATCCAAGTAAAGACACAAGGGTACCACCAAGTGTGCTAGAATATTTCAATAAATTTTTGCTTATTATTCAAAAAAGGAAAGAAGAAACTAAGTACAGGTATGGTTGAAAAACTTATTTGATTGTGTGTGCATTGAATCAGAAAATTGTGAAGAGCTAATCTTTGGATTGGGAGGATGACCTAGAGATAAGAAAGCACTAAAGCACATCTTTTTGTTAGATAGATAGTAGAGTGGATTTCCTAGAGATAGCTAAATCTTGAAAGAAAGATCTTCCTCAGGGGAAATCAATCCAAACATTTTAAACAATTAAGTATATAAATAGAATAGAAAGTAATTACATATATAGTCAAAAGGTACTAAAATTGAACACAAGAATGCTTGATAAGAAATAGACTATTAATGATTAAAATATAAATTAAGATAATTAATACTAGTGTTAGATAGTTGGGGTATGCTTCAAAAAATCAGGCAGGGGTATGTGAACAAGTAGGGACACAAAATCAGGTTTGGTTAAGGGTAGGTGGATGAAAATATCTTTCTAGAATTTACTACCATAATGACCATTATTGGTTGGGATAACCATCAGTGGTTAAAATGATTGTTAGTGGTCAAGGTGACTATTGATTGTTAGACAGTTTATTAGTAGTTGAGACAACCATCGATGGTTATTGTGTGTAGATCTAGATTGATAATAGGTTGCTTGATAGGATCTCAAAGTGAGATTTTGGGAGTTAGGTAGGTGTAAGGCTATAATAAAAAATAAAATAAAGTAATGGAATACTAAAAAAAAGGTAATTATCTCATATAATATGGATTGGATGGATGTTTGAGGTGGTTGACTCATTGGTGGAGTTTGGCATGATTTTGATAGAGTAACGATACTTGATGCTTTGGTAGAGCTACAGTAGCAAGTTGGCTCTTTGACATAGTAGCTGGTTCACTAAATTGCTAATGATAATTGACCTATAAAAAGAGAATTTTGTATACAAAATCTCTTGATAATAATTGCAAATGATTTTCAACTTCTTGTTCTTCTCTACTTATAGGCAAGGCAAGAAGATTATAACAAGATGTGAATTAGGATTCTTAATTTTAACTTGCACATGCAATGTTTTGTAACTAGATTTAGATGAGTTATATTTAGAAAGAAAATGTGGGTGAGTTTGCATGTTGGTGGTTGAGGTGTACCCTAACTTTTGATGATCAAGGTGACCATTAATGGTCAACCTAATCATCAGTGGTCGAGGGTAGAGGGTCAAATTGGGTAAAAGTTAGGGTTAAGCCAGTTTAGTCAAAATGACTATGGGTTAGGTTTGGTTAGGGGTAAATAGGTCAAATTAGTCCTAAGGGGGTCCCAAGGGGGTCCTAGGGTGGTCAAGGGAAACTATAACATTTGAAATCATAGTGTGTGGATTTTTTGTGTCTATAGATACAATGGTAAAAGAGGCCAATTATTTTGTAAGTGTAGTAACAATTTAATGATATGTGATTAATTTTTAACTTTTACATTGATAATCATCACTATCTTGATGGAATAAAAATTGTGAATCACCCAAAGTGTGTAAATATGAGATGTCTAAATTGATTGCTGCTTGTATGCCTAGTATTAGATCTTCATATTTAACCATGTTATTGGTTACATCAAAAGTTAATTAAAATTTTAAAGGTATAATTTTACCATGTGGATTGGTTAGGATACATCCTACCCCAACTCTTTGGAATAATTTGGTGCCATCAAAGTGAAGTGTCCAAGTCTCTTCATATAAGTAAATTTTAATTTATGGTAATCCTTTAATGACTAAGTTAGATTTAGTGGTAATTATTCTAGCTTTTTTGCTTCTAAATTAGTATTAAAATTGTTAAAATAATCTTTGAGAGAAATTTATTGGTTAAGACCTTCAATATAAAGAGTTTATTCATCAAGGAGAGTATCTTGAAGGTGATTTACAACTGGTAATGAGGACACCATAAGTTAGTCTATGATGACTTGTCATTTGACATATTTTTGTGTAACAACTCAAAGGTAAAATTACATCAATAGGACCATCCATTTTCAGATTCTATCTCTAGGTAAGAAATATTTGGAGAAGAAATGATGAAGCGAATTAGAATGGATAATGACATAAGTGGTTTGATAGAGCATATAATAACAGATCTTTTTAGCTACTAAGTAGATAAAAACACAATCATGTTAGATATAAATTGGTATAACATTTTTCAAAATTGATTAAACCTTGAATAATATAGTAAATACATATTCTCTACCAATATCACCTTGTTAGGCAAACATTGTCCCAATTGATATGGGAGTAGAAGATGTATATATAATTAATGGATAATCATTTAAAGGTGGACAAAGAGTGGGAGGATGAAGTACAGATTATTTCATACTATCAAATTATTTTTGGCATGAATCTATCCATTCTAAAACATTACCTTTTTTAAGAAAAGAATTGATTGAGTAAATATGGTAAGCCATTTCTAAAACAAACCAATGAATTTACCCTAGTTTTATAAGGTATGTTCTTATGTCAGGGTTAAAACAAGGAATAGACATGTTGGTGATGGATTTGATTTTATTAGGATCAACATCAATGCATTGAAGGTAAATAATAAAACCTATAAGTTTACCAGATGTAACTTTGAATATGCATTTATATGGATTAAGTCTGATTTTATATTTAATGAGTAGATAAAAAATGATACTAAATCATGAATATGAATTTTATAAATTTTAGATTTGGCATTGAGGTCATCTACATAATTTTTAATAATTTTATGAATAAGATCATGAAAATTATGGGTTGTTGTAAATTTATAGGTGGCTCCATCATTTTTTAGACCAAAAGGTGCTAGAGGTATAATCATTGAGAGGCAGGGGGTGAATCAGTGAGCCTAAAAAATCCAACTTCAATTTCAATCCTTTCAATTTATTAATCAATTATCATAAGCATTCATGAATCATACATAATATTCATAGCTATGAGTAAGAGAAACAATGCAAGATCAATCACATAACACATAACATACATGGGAAACCCTCTTGGGGGAGAAAACCCACTAGAACCTATAATTGGAATACTCTTCTATAATAATAAGATCCAATTTAGACTAGATGCAACTGATCAAGGAACTATAATCCCTATTTAGTGAGACTATAATTTCACAAGGTGCTTTAACACCTGTCTAGTAGAGATGCAATAATAATCATAGTTTTTAGCAAGTTTCACCTTGCTAGGAGGCTGCAACCACGTTAGATTTTGATATTACACAACACCTATGAACACATCCACCTTTTCACTAATGTATTCAACACCTAATGATGGACCTTTGATTATCACTCTTCACCTTCACTCATACTCAAATAACAAGAGCACTATTATGTCAATAGAATTATGAACAACATGTCATACAAATAACCCTCAAATTGATCTTCTCATCAACTCATCCATAGGGTAGTCTACCCTTCCTTCTCTCCCCAATTAATACATAATCCTCTCTCAAATATCTCCCAAGCCTCTCTTACGAAGTCTAAAAATCACCAACTTTGATTTCACTATTTATAGAGAATTTATTATCAACAACATCTTGGTTAGCCATTAGGCATGCATTAATTCTTATTTCATCTCTCACATAAAGACATGGCTACAAAAAAAATCTTCATAGGTTGGGCATAGCATTTATGGGTTAACTTTAAGTAGCTACACCTTTTAATAAGGAATTTATAGCTCTTATTGGTATCATGAAAACCTATTCACCCATTTAGCACACCATCGAGAAAAAAAATAAAATAGGACCACTTTCAAATACATGGGTCCACTCCTTATGTCACTTTAAACATCTTTAAATGATCACAATCATCTTTTCTCACCTATGCATATGCTTAAATAACTCAAACACTAATATGGTACATAAGAACATTATGAACAAATACATAGTCAACTTATAGACCTTTGTTCATATATAATATCGATTAGTCAAACCTATAAAAAATACATAGAGCATCCTCATGTACTATATAACACTCCCAAATATCTAAGTCAGCATGATACATCAAAACAACATTAATACAAGCTCAAACATCCTTCTCGATTCACTTGCAAAACACAATTGAGCATAGTCAAACACTTAGTCAACTTTAGAGCCTAATAACTTTGACTATAAAAACACTTAGATCTTCAAAATAGGTTTAATGGATGTACCATGGAGTCCTCTTCATCTTTGATTTTACAACACTAAAAAATTCATTTTGGATCAAAAGTTATAGTATAAATCTTAAAAACTAGTTTTTCCCTTTGTAAAATTCAAATTCCAATGATCACAGTTAAATCTTGATCACTTGCCTTCATCTCATGCTCTCACTCATCTTGGCCAATCACGCTCTATTTATCTTCTCTAAACTTTAACACATATATGTCAATGATTAAATGTTAAACCTCTGTCATTTTTACCTTATCTCATGCAATCTTATAATATTAACTCATCATGCATCATCAATCTTTAACAATGCTAAACAACTACCACTTTAACCTCTTGACTTTAATACACACCGTTGATCTCTATCTATATAATATACTACTCACTAGAGATCCTTGGAAGAATATCAATCTTTATCTTAGTTCAACATTAAAAAATGAACACTTATCCACATCTCACTAATTATTGACTTCTTAAATAAAATGTACTCTATCTATCTCCTTGAGACTTGCTTGATCTTTATCTCTTGTAAAATTGACTATGGGGACCAATGCAATCTATTTGACTAGCCAAATTTGAACCTAAATAACTTCTGCACTTACATGATCTTAAATTTGGAACATATGATCTCCTCACAAGAGGATAATCTAGCCATATGTCAAAATACTCCTAAAGCTTGAATATATGTGAGATATAATGCCATTAAAATGCCTTCTCAAAATATTCTATCATAGAGCCAACTATGCTTAGAACTTACCTAGAAGGCCAACTTTTCACATGCATATCTTTTGATGCACTTTGATGTATGATCTAAAATTTAACAAAAATAAACTAGGTATAAAATTTAATAAACCCATATGATCAATTTCTCCTAAAATATCCACATGTGTGAGATATACCACCATCAAAATTCTTACTTGGCTCTTTCTTACCTCATGTAAAATTGGCTAAGTATGAGAAAATATTGTCAAAATACTTGGGAGCCCAACATTGCACTTGCATATCTTTTGACGTAATTAGGTGCTTGAACTAAGATTTAACACATAATAACTAGGCACAATATTGAACAAACCCATGTGAATATTTCCTCCTGAATCATCCACATGTGGCAATGGTTATGTCATCAAACTGCCTACTTAGATTTTTTCCACTAGACCCAAAGTGTCTAGATGAAAACTATGGACAACCAGATGAATTCTACTTATGCACATAAGCACTAAAAACATATAAAACATATTAGGGACTTATTTCACATCCTAAAATCACAATAATAATCATGAACATCTCTAACCATGCCAAAATTTAAGATCAACCAATCATACTTCAAGCATACTAAGACAAGCACATTGCACACTTTGTCATTATCACATAGATTATCAAGGCACTTCAGCCACACACTAAGACACCTATAGACATCACCATGACATCATTAAAAACTCTTTAACAATCTCTCCTATTTCATTAATGTCAACAACCATCATATATAACAATATATAACTCACTTCTCTCTCTTCATTCACTCCCATAATAGGAACTTTCTCACCCTTTGACACAATGACAAAGTGGGTACCAACTGATCCTAAGGACTTTGAAAATACCATAAATATGAAAGTACCATCTTATAAAGATGATAAAAAATCCCCCTTACCTTAATCCTACATCTTATTTCCTTGACAACTTCCTCTTGATCCATACCAACACTCTCTTCAACCAAGCACTGTAACTAATGAAGAAAGAACACATAAAAACACTAGAATCTGATAGAACTCACCAAGAAACATATGAGAGGGATTACCCCTAATATCTATGAGCCATTACACCTTCTAAGCATCTTTATATCTCCAGACACCATGAATAACCAACATAAATGATTACTAACATTATTTTTCAAGCTACCACAAGGACCACCAACAAAACTTCATTCCACTCACAAAATAGGAAACATGCTCTCAACCAACTGGATAATATCAATTATGACCCTATACTATATCTCCTACACAAACCTCTAGATCAAGCTCATGAAATTCCCCCCCCTTAACTAAAGACTTATTTATTTACAGAGAAAGAAATGACACCCAAACTTTATCTTAGATACTCAAAACTAGCTTTTGATAATGGTTTGGTCATAATATCTGCAAGCTACTCTTTTGTAGGCACATGTTCCAACTTGACACATTTGTTAATCAATTTTTATCTTAAGAAATGATATTTAATAGGAATGTGTTTAGTTTTTGAGTGCATAATATGATTCTTTGAGATACTAATTGTACTAGTATTTTCATAATAAATAGGACAAGGTCTATTTTGTCTTACCTTATAATCCTCTTAAGTTTGTTTCATCCATATGCCTTCTATGCAACAAGAGCCATCTACTATATACTCAGCTTCTAAATTTGATAGAGACATTGAGGCTTAATTTTTTGCTTATCCAAGACACCAAGCATTCTCCCATGAAGAAGACCCCACCACTAGTACTTATCCTATCATCCACACATCTTACCTATTCAACATAAGTATATGATTTTAAAGATAATTATTTAATCCTAAGATACCATAAACCATAGTCTATGGTGCCCTTGAGATATCTCAAGATCCTTTTGACTGATTTCAAGTGAGATTCTTTAGGATCAACTTGAAATCTTCCTACACGACCTAATTATTGCATGATGTTAGGCCTAGATGTAGTAAAGCACAAAACACTTCCAATCATGGATGTATACAAATTTTGATCAACTTTTGATGAGTCATCTAGTTTACTTAACTTGCATCTTGTGATCATTGGATTACCCATTGGCTTACAATCCATCATTTCAAACTTCCTTAGCATATCATTGATGTATTTATCTTGTGAAATGAATATCCCTACATCAAATTGATTAATCTATAATCCTAATAAGAAAGATAGTTCTCCCAACATTGACATTTAAAACTTAGTCTTCATAGTATCTACAAATTCTCTACTCATTTTATCATTATTAGATCAAAAAACTATGCCATCAACATATACAACAACTATCAGTTGATGATTGCCTTATGTCTTAATGTACAAATTACTATCATCTACCCCCTTTTAAAGCCTTAACTCAAAATATAATTATATAGCCTATCATACCAAGATATAAAATTTTATTTAATACCATATAGACCCCTCTTCAATTTACACACAAAATCTCTATTACTTGGCATGAAGTATCCTTCAGGTAATTCAATGTAGACTTCTTCTTCTAAGGTGCCATTCAAAATGCAAATTTCACATCCATTTTATATACCTTAAAACCTTTGAAACATGCATATGCAAAAAAGAGTCTAATTGCTTCCATCCTTACCATAGGAGAAAAAATCTCATCAAAATCTATTCCTTCAACTTGAGCATATCCTTTACAAAACAATCTAGCCTTATTCCTTGTGACTTTTACTTTATCATTCATATTATTTTTGAAAACCCACTTGGCACCTATCACATTTCTATCTTTTGGCCTAGGAACTAAGTCCCATGTTTCATTCTTTTCTATTTGATAAATTCCTTCATCCATTGGATCATTCCAATTTTATCTTTGCTAGATTCCATGAATTTTTTGGTTCCAATAATGGTTAACAAAGTTGAGTCTTGTTGATTTTGATTGATCAACATTTTCCTTCTAGTTTATAGCCTTACACTAACATTTCTAATAATTTGAGAGATTGGATGATCTTTACGAATTATTTTATATGGAGCTTAAGTATCTTATTTCTCTTCTTCCTCTTAATCTTCATCATCTATTTGAATAGATAACTCACCATTATTTGTAATAGTATTATGAATTGAGTCACTTACCTATAATTTTGGCTTCTTGACTCTTCTTGTCTCATCTACCCTTACATTTGAACTTTTAACAATCTTATGAAGTCTCTTGTTGAAGAACCAATAGGTAGTACTAATAGAATAATAACCTAAGAAGATGCCCTCATCAAAGCTTGAATTATATTTTCAAATATTATCTTCAACTCTTTTGATGAAGCACCTACTCCCAAACACTCTGAATATTTTACATTAGCCACTCTATTCTTCCATAAATCATAAGGAGTCTTATTAACATTACTCTAATTTGAAACCTATTTAGGGTGTACATAGAAGTGTTGGCTTCCTCTTCCCAATATTTGTCTAATAATTTTGCATCTTGAATCATGGTTCTACCCATCTCAACAATAGTCATATTCTTACTTTCAACCACACCATTGTATTATGGTGTTCTAGCAATAAAATATTGTCTTCTTATCCCATGTTCTTCAAAAAAATAATCAAACTTATGAGACCAAAACTCACCTCTTCTATTTGATCTTCACACTTGATCTTTGAACATTTATCATTTTCCACAAGAGCTTTGAATGTCACAAATTTTACAAAATCTTTTGATTTTTATTTAAGAAATAATATCCAAATCATCTTAGTAAATTCATCAATGAGAAGCATGAAGTAGTTAATACCTTGAATACTTTGAGTTCTCATAGGTCCACATAGATTAGTGTGGATCAACTCTAATGGATACGTAGTGGAGAATTCCTTGGTTTTGTATCTTCTCTTGATTTGCTTCCCATGAAGACATGACTTGCAAAGAGAATATATAATCTTAAAAATCTTAGGCATATGCCTTACCAGTCCCTTTGAACTAATTTTTATCATATTATCAAAATTTATATGTCCAAGCCTTCTATGACAAAACCAAATTTCTTCCAATTGACATATGAAGCACTCTTCCTTCTTAGATTCATGGAATACATACATGTTTTTATCTATCTTATGAACATTTTAAATTAATCTACTAGATTTTTCCTTTCTTATTTCACATACATCATTATGAAAAGTTTCAACATTTCCTTGCTTACACATTTGGCTCACACTTAATAGATTAAGTTTAAAACCTTATACATATAATAAATTCTTAGTCCTAGTATGACTATTGTCCAAACTCAAAGTAAATTTATTGACTATGCTAACAAATTTGTTGTCACCAAAACTAACTGCACCTAGGTTGGTCTTTTAGAGATAGATAAACTTGCTCTTGTATCCTATCATATGATTTGAGCATCTACTATCTATGAACCATACCTTGTTATCATCTTTTAAAGTATGCAAAGTTACTTCAACAAATAATGACCCTTCCTTTTATGATCTACTTGGATTTTTCTTCTTTAGAATTGGTCTCCTTGAACCATTTGATAGTGTCAATGGCTTTTATATCCTTTTTCCAAAGGGATCTATTATAGTTATTAGCTATGTGACCTTGTTGGCTACTATTTTAACATATGAGATCCCTTTTGATCTATAGAGAGAGATAAAAATATTTATATCTATGACAAAATTGATTACATGAGAAATAATACCCATTGAAGACATTATTCATGTTTGACCCTCTTTTCTCTTGACCATTACCGCTCAGTTGGTTTTCATTCTTGATCCTTTTAATGGAGCTAAGATCATTCTTATCCTTTGATAAGAGCGCATCTGAGTAAGTCAAAAATTTATTTTCATATTGTTTCATCCTTTGATTGAGACCTTTATTCACTATGACCTATAGATTCTTGACTATTGCCTCTAGATATTATGCTTGTGTCTTTACACTATTAACTTTTGATAAAGCACAAACTAGATTGTCTTTAAGATAAGCCATAACCTATTTGTCAACCATTATACCTTTGATCACCTTTAAGTGGTTAAAATTTACATGAAGGACCTAATCTGATACTAATTGTTGAAGGTACAATCACTAAGAGTGGGGGGTGAATCAATGATCCTATACAATCCAACCTTAATTTCAATCCTTTCAAGTTCTTATTCAATTATCATAATCATTCATGAAGCACACACAACATTCATAGCAATGAATAAGAGAGATAATGCAAGATCAATCACATAACACATAACATATGTGGAAAACCCTGTTAGGGTAGAAAACCCATTAGAACCTAAAATTGGACAACTATCCTATAATAACAAGATCTAATTTAAACTAGTTGTAACTAATCAAGGAACTACAATCCCTATTTAGTGAGACTACAATCCCATAAGGTGCTTCAATACCTATCTAACTAAGCTATAACAACAACATAATTTTTTAACAAGTTTCACCTTGAAATGAGGCTATAACCACCTTAGATGCTAAGCTACCATAATAACACCTATGAACACATCCACCTTTGCATTGATGTCTTCAACACCTAATGATGGACCTCTAATTATCACTCTTCACCTTCACTCATCTCAAAAAATAAGAGCACTATTTTGACAATAGAATTATTACCAATAGGTCATACAAATAGTCCTTAAACTAATATATTAATCAAATCATCCATAGGGCACTCTACCCATATTTTTCTCCCCAATTCACACACAATCCTCTCTCAAATCTCTCCCAAGTCTCTCTTACAAAGTATAGAAATCACCAACTTTGATTTCATTATTTATAGAGAATTTATAATCAACACCATCTTGGTCAGACATTAGGCATGACTTAATCCTTAAGGAATCTCTCACATCAAGACACAACTCAAAATAAATCTTCATAGGTTTGCCATAGCATCTATGGGTCACCCTTAAATAGCTACACCTTTTAATAAGGCCCTTATATCTCTTATAGGTTCATGAAGACCTATTCACCCATTTATCACACCATAAAGAAAAAAAATAACACATGACCACTTTAAAATACATGGGTCCACTCCTTATGTCCTCTTAAACATCCTCAAATGATCACAATTATCTTTTATCACCTTCTCATATGCTCAAACAACTCAAACACTAATTTGGTGCATAGGAACATTATGAACAAATATATAGTTAACTTACATACCTTTTTTCATATCTAATATAAATTATTCAAACCTCAAAAAAACACATAAATCATCCTCATATATTCTATAACACTTCCAAATAGATAAGTCACCATGATACAACTAAAAAACATCAACACAAGCTCAAACATCCTTCTTAGGTCACTTGCAGAACATAGTCAAACACATAGTCAACTTTGGAGCCTAATAACTTTGAATTTAAAAACACTTAAAACTTAAAACTACATTAAATGGATGTGACATGGATTCCTCTTCATATTTTATTTTTACATCATTAGAAAATTCATTCTGGATCAAAAGTTATAGTCCAAATCCCATAAGATGGTTTTTCCCTTTGTTAAATTCAAATATTCAAATACCAATGATCATAGTTAATCTTCAACCACTTGCCTTCATATCATGATCTCACTCAAATTGGCCAATCATGCTCCATCTATCTTCTCTAAAATTTAACTCATAGGTACTAATGCCAAATGTTAAACCCCAATCACTTTGACCTTATCTCGTGCAATCTTATAATGTTGACTCATCATACACTGTTGATCTCTTATATGTAGCTCAATATTTAAAAATGATAAATAGTTATCACTTTGACATTTTTAATTTAAAACACACCATTTATCTCTATCTATATAATCTCTCACTCACCATATATCCTTGAAATAAGCTTGATCTTTATCTCTATTCAATCTTAAATAATGAACACTTGTGCTTATTTCCTTGCTTCTTGACTTCTTGGAGAAAACACACTATATCAATCTCCTTGAGACTTGATCAATATTTACTTCTTTTAAAATTTACTATGGGGATCATTTCAATCTTTTTGAATATCTAAATTTGAACCTCAATAACTTCTTATGTGCTTACTTGCATGATCTCAAAGTTGGACCATATGATCTCTTCACATAGGAGAATCCAATCATGTATCAAACTAATCCTGAAACCTTCACATATATGAGATATAACTCCATTAAATTTAATTCTTAAAATATTTTTTCATAGAGCCAACTATGCATATAACTCTCTTAGAAGTCCAACTTTGCACATGCATATCTTTTGACGTGCTTTGGTGCATGATCTAAAATTTATCATAAATAAACTAGGTACAAAATTGAACAAAACTATATAATAACCCACCATCAAAATTATTACTTATCTCTTTCTTTTCTGATATAAATTTGGCTAAGTATGGGGAAATACTTTCAAAATACTTGGGAGCCCAACTTTACACTTGCATATATTTTAACAGAATTGCATACATGACCTGAGATTTAGAGTATAATAACTAGGCATAATACTAAACAAACCCATGTGACCATTTCCTCCTAACTCATCCACATGTGGAAATGGTGATGTCATCAAACTTCCTACTCATATTTTTTACCACTAGACCTTAAGTGTCTAAATGAAAACTATGGACAACCAGATGAATTCCACTTATGTACACAAGTACTCAAAGCATAGAAAACATCTTACAGACCTCTTTCACATCCTAAAATCACCATACTCACCCTTTAACATCTATAACCATGCCAAAACAAAAGATTAACCAATCATATTTCAATCATACTAGGATAGTCACATTGCACACTTTGTCATTATCACATAGACTATCAAAGCACTTAAACCACTCACAAAGACATCTTCATAACATCACCATGACATCATTGAAAAATCTCTAACAAAAAGAATTTTAACATAGTAATAAGTACCCCATTCTATAGTAAATGTTATTTATGTTGATTTTTAGGAATTTTTTTATGGCCTAAAAAACTATCCATAAGTGATAACATCTCATACCCAACAATAGAATCAATAATAACATCTAATGAAGGTAAGGGAAAGTTGTATTTTTGACATGATAAATTTATATTATGAAAATGAATGCATATACAAATAACCATTTTGACTTTTTTTATGAGTGAGAATAATGTTTGATACCCATTTTGCGTAGTCCATGGGTTTAATGAATTTAGCATCCAAAAGTTTAATGATTCTTTATGACATAACATATAAATTTTAGGTGGGAACATTTTTTGTTTTTATATAATGGGTTTAACATCCAAATAAGTGATTATGTTATGAATAATTATTCCAAGATAAATTTTTGGAATATCATCATATGACCAAGTGAATGATTCATGATATTTTTTAAATAACAAAATAAAGTTATCATGTTCTGTAGGAGTGAGCTATTTATAAATGGTAATATTTTGAGGAGATGTTGGTGTATCATATTCTATTTTTGTAGTTTTATCAATGAGCATATAATTTCCATCTTATAAATGGTATATAATAGGAGGAAGGGAATACATAGGATGTGTTTTAATATCCACACTAGAAATTAAATTATTAAAACAAGGAACCTTTTGCTTAATTTTTCCATGTTTATGATGTTGGCATGGAAACTGAGCTTATCTAGCATGGAGTAGCTCAAGTATAGCAACTTCACTAGAAATCATAAGTAAGGGTCCATAGTATTAGACATCTACTTCAAAAGCAATGATTTTATTACCATTGCTATCATATTGGGATTGTATTTGTCTAACCTTAGTGGCTTTAACATCTAAGGTCATTTTGGGTGTAATAATGGTTATAGATTCCTTATTTGGGATATTTGGTTGAGTAGAGTCAATTGGATTGGTATTGTTTTTTTTAGTTTGTTCAATAGGTGAAGTTTCATTCATATTGACTTGTATAACCTTAGTGGTATCAATGTGATCATAAGGAGGAATATGTTGTATTATACTAGTTTGTGTATAAAGTTAAAAAGATTATTGAGTTAGGATTTATTCAATTACCCATGGGTATCTAATAATGTAGGATTAATGGGAGGTACATAATCTTTAGGTTATAATTAAATATCATATGATATATGAATGACATGGCATTGTGGTTGAAGGCATATATTTTTGATAATGTTATACATCTAAATCTTGTGATTGGTCTTGGTCCATGATATAATTATCATCATAAGTGAGAAAAATAGTGCATGCCTCTATTTCCATGGGATAATAAGTAATTGGAACACATAAATTATTAAATTTTCAAGGAGACATAATTAAAAGATATTTAAATAATTTGGCCACTCCATATTCATCACATGTAAATCCATTTTCTATGTAAGAAGTTTCATCTACATTTCATGGAGGGGGAGTCTTAGTAATATTATCAATTAGAGGAGTTATGTGATCATGTCAAAGTAAACGAGGAAGACATTATATAATATAATGAGGTGTTTTAATGTTTTAGATTATGGTAAAATCAGGTTTTGAAGGGACCCCAAAACCCTACACAAGGAGAAAAATTAACCTTAAAGCACAACCAGGTTAACAAAAGAACCTGATTACAGAATAGAACCAAAACCAGGTTTTACAGGGACCTGTTACCAACAAATAAGACCATAAAAAATAGCTGTCAAAACACTGACCTGAAAGTTTACCAACTGGAATAGCATGCTAAACAAACTTCCAGACCAGTAACCAGTAAACTAAAAAAGTGACCAGTTTACTGCCCCCAAAAAACCACTCAGCAGAATGGAACATTGGATGAATCTTTTAAGTTAAGATTTTTCTTTTTACAAGACCAAAGATTCATATCTAGAGGAGGGACCAAAGGCTTAGACTTCTTTCTTCTAACTACTGTCCACCCATCCTCTACCTTAGCTACCTCAACAACCCATGCCTCAGAAGACACTGATCTTTGGACACCAGTAGGCATTAACTCTTTATGAAAGTCAAACACAGTCTGGCTCTTAGAGAGATCCTTCAAAACAGGGGAAGAGACCACCACCTCCTCCTCAGGCTCAGCTGTATCACTAACTACAGCCTCCTCAGAACCTTCATTTGAATGATTCTCCAGTGATTCCTCTTCATCTTCTGATTCTGATTATAACCTATCCTCATTCTCAGTCTCAGATTCTATTGTTGTTTCCAGTGGTTGTTTGTCCATGCTATGTTCAGAGAGATCCTTTGGCCACCAAGAAGGTGAACGTCTGGGGATGGTTTTCCCAGCACCACAACAAGCAGCAATATGTCCCATCTGGTGACACTTCCTACACCGAAAGGGGATCCCCTCATAATCCAGGATTTGTGTCCAAGTATCCCTTGGGGAATCAATGTAAATCACCTCAGGGAGGCCCTTTGAAACATCCAGATCAGCCAAAAATCGTGCATAAGTTGAGTGGTAACTCTTCGAACTGTCTTCTTCATATAAAAACTCCCCTATTGCATTTCCTATGGTTTTATATACTGCCTCTTGCCATAAATGTATCGAAAGATAAGGGAGCCGCACCCATATAGGGATCTTGTTAAAGGATTCCGAGAGAGGATTAAAATCCTTATGCCAAGGTTTGGCCATAAGAGGAAATCTGCCTTGCCAAGAAAAATTATTATGACACAATATAGACTTTCTATCTTCAGGGCTTTGAAATACTACTATAAAAAACTGCCTAGCATAAGGCAGGATTTGACCGTCTTTAATTTTTAGCCAACTCTTTGCTATCCAGTTCTGTAGATCTACAAAAGAGGGCCAGAAACATCAGAAATGAAAAATGGCAGCACAAGAGGTAAACCGTTTTTCCTCTTGGAAGATATTTTCTGCTAATACAGGGTCTAGAGTTACCCTAATAGGTTTTAAAGCACTTACAAGTGATATGTGGGTAGGTACAGGTGTTGTATGAGGTAGAGCATCATGTATATCTACTTCAAAGGCTGCCACACCCGCATAGGTTCTCCCTCCAGGTCCCTGCCCTGAACCAGGAACATATGCCGGATGCATGGCAGTAATATCTTCATTCCCCATAGTAGAAATCCCTTTAGGGGTATTCTGGTTCCTCCCTCTATTGACCGAAGAAACCTCCTCCGTAATGGCAACTACAACATCACCAGCCGTTCGATTCACAACAGCCGATTTCAATATTTTGGGTTCGCGCGCGCAAGACCCATTTGAGCACTCGGTATGAGGTGTTTTAATGTTATTACAAGTATTTTTTATTTTAATAGGTTCATCATCATCTAAATAAGTGAGAGTAATATGTAAATAAGTATTTATGTTAACAAATTTAGGGAGAGGTGCACTATTAATATATGGAATGGTTGGAATGAAATATTGAGATTTAGGATTTGGTAGTTGTATAATCCATGGATTATGATAAACTTCATGTTTGTAACATTTATTATTATGAATGAATTTAATACATTGATTACTTGAAGAGGTAATGGCTCACATACAATGTGTCTATGGGTGACCAAAGAGTATGTTTTAAGATAGTGGTAAATAGAGAACCATGATATTATTATTAATTATCTTAAGTCCAATATTAAGTGGGAGAAAAATACAACCAAGTGTCTTTTGATTTGTTTTATCAAATCTTATACATGTGATACATTTTTATGTATATCTAATTTATTATATTAACCAAAGAGAGGTAACATTAATAAATGATACTTCATATACTAAAACTTTTTGAATAAGGGTATTATTTATAAAAAATTTGATAAATAAGGGTGGATATTCATCTCAAAAAATAATTTTATAATTAATCATATCCTCTTCAAGAAATTCTATGGATAGTTTAGAGTATGTGGAAATGGTTTCAATTGTATGCACTTCTATAAGTAAAGGATCTTTAGAAGGGATTTTTGAATCAAGTGATAGTAGTTATTTGATATCTTGTAAGGCTTGCATAAGGATTTTGTGATGATATTGATAAGTACAAACTAACTCCATGAGGAAAATTTTACAAGGCATTGAAGTAAGTTCTTCCAAAAAATTACAGTGTGATTTAGAGGATGAAAAACCAATATGAGGCTTATTTGGTATGATGTTTTTTGTAAGAATAGGAGAACTTGTAATATCTAATTTATAATATCTATAGTTGATTACTAATTCTCCAACTATTAAATAGGAAAACTAAATATTGCATCTTTTTTGTAAGAATAAGAGAACTCCCACAAGTTCTCCTATGTTTTTCTAATAGTTAGAGAAATGTTTCCAATATCAATGGAGACAATGAAAAGAGTTAAATATTTATTTTGGATATTTTAAAGCATCTTATTATGCATAAGGGATTGTGGAATGATAATCCCATTTTCATATCTAAGAGGAGGAGGAATAAATTTTGATTATCTTGAGGTAATATGAGAGGAGATTTATTTGTCATTTTTAATAAATTATGTTGCATTTGCATCATTTGAGAGGTGTTTTATATTTTCATAACATTCATTTTTTGGAATATTTGTGCAAGGATTTGAGTAGAGTCAATTTGTGTTTTTTGATTATTGGTATTTAAATTTGGAATATTAGGATTGTTAAGAGGAGGAATGTTAGTGTTAGTAGGAGGAACACTTCCATTATTAGGGTTAGGGATGTTTCTTATTAGATTATTCCTTATGGTATTATTCATTAAGCTTGTATCAATTATCCTAATAGTTTAATAAGGTATTTTGGATAAGGTGGTATCCTAAGAAGTGTGAAATTGATTAGAATCATCCACATCATTAGTTCGAGTGATTTCTACCAAGTTTTAATTAATAGATTAAGGATGGGAAAAAGTACACCAAAAGTGATTATCCTCTTAAGTAGATAAATTAGGTAAAAAGGAATAACCCATGTATTGTCTAAATGGGTTAAGGTTATCAAGAAATATTTGGAGATGTGATTTCTTGATGTTTAAACAAGGTAAAAAGAAAGTGAAAAATGTGTTTAAGGATGAAAATTATGGGAATAATATGAAGTCCACCCAATATTATACATGATTAATTAGTTTAATTTTAATAATGCAAAGAACTATGTTGGCCAAGTATTACACAATCAAATAGGTCAATGCCTCAATGATAGGGCAATCATTATACTAGATCATTCAGGTAGTACAGAGTCAAACATGTCAACATAGTTACAAGGAAAATAAAAATATTAGGTCAAACATATCAACTTAGTTATATAAGAAATAAAATATAAAAGTCTATAAAATACTAGGTTAAGTAGGCTGACTTAGTTATATAAGAAGGAAAACATAAAAGTCTGTAAAAGATTGGGTTGATCAAGTTGAATTAGTTTTATAGAAATTAAAAAGGAATGGTCTATAAAAGATTGGGTCAAACAAGTAATTTAGTTCTATAGGAAGGAAAATAGAACAATCTATGAAAGACTAGGTTGAGCATGTCAATTAAGTTTTGTAGGAAGGAAATTTTTAAAATGGTTTGAGTCTAGATGATTTAGTTTTAGTTATAGAAAAGAGAACTTAAACACATAGGCAACTAAGTATATCCAGTTGATCTAGTTGTAGCACATATCACAAAATTTATATTAATGTTGGCTAATACAATTTTAAAATACAACATAGAATATAAAATGATAAGTAAAAATAGTAAAATTTATAGCCTAATTAATTACTTGAAAATAAGAGCAAGAATTTTTAATAAAAGTTTTGATTAAAAGTTTAGGCTTCCAAAAATATTTTCTCACTATGGCAAAGTAGAGGTTTCTAAGGCCTCTAGTCAAATGTGATAACCCTAACTAGGTATTATGATTGTAAATAATATAAAACAAGCTAATATACTAAACAACTATGCAATTTAATATAGTAAATGCATATAAAAGCTAATTTAGTAATCAGCAAAGCTTATGGCACAAATGGAGAAGAAAATAAACTTGCAAATACAAATCTATCTATAACATATAATTGATCTAAGAAAGGAGAGATATAATTCAATATATATTAACTCTACAACATCTACTTATCAAAATATAAAGATATGGGAATATACTTGCCTTAATTAAGTGATCCCATCATGCCTCAATCTCTCTCTTGACCAATGGTTATTTGTAAGAGATTGTTAAGGGCTTGTAATTATCACAAAGATAAATCATATCTAGGCTATAGGACCTCTGTTATACATCCAAGACCTTCACAAGCAATTACTACTTCTCCAAGGCAAAAACCTAAGTAATAAAACCTCTTATTGATAGTATAATCATATTTATGAGCAATAGTGATGCATAATTTAATGATCCTATCTTAAGAATGAAATGAAAGAGGGTATATATATTCATGGATTGACCCTAAACCCTCTACAGACTTTAGTCAATGTAATCAACCCAGCATTAGGTAGGAAATAGATCTGTTAGGTCTCTAATTATGTCAGCGTAGGCTAATAGAGTTTCATAACATGTGCTAAACCTCAAACATGATCTACCTAGTTGACATAATTAAAAAAGTGGTAAAAGGTGTTTTTTTACTTAGATAGGGGATATTTTGGATGGTGATATGTTTAGGGAAGTGTGCAAGTGGGGTTTCAAGGCTTAGGGAAATGGATAGGAGTAACTTGTATTGGTTTTAAGTGGTGGTATAGGGGAAAACAATCTTGTGAAGCACTAAATATCTACCAAACCCTTTCCCAAATGACCCTTTAAGGTGTGAACTCAAAGAGATTGAAATTGAACATGTTCTTATAAGAAAGCAAGCATTAGTAACTGATAAATTTTAAAAATATTATGTTTACACACTTTGAAGAGGGCCTCAGACTTATGTAGTTCTCCCCTATATTTTGGTTTGTGTATGTATTGAGATGAAACATGTGACAATCAATTACATATAGTAACCTATCTTGTAACTTATAAAATATAGCTCATGGAATTCTCCTTTAGTACATCATACCTATAGTTGTGTTGTATCTATAACTGATATTGAAACAATAAGAATAGGTAATCTCTATTCACTTGAATTATTAATTGAATTCTTTTGGTGAGTTTCCTTGTGAGTTGTTATTTATATGATATGTGAGGAATGAATGAGGGTTGATATTGTGTGTGTGTGTGTCTCATAAATATCTCACATTAAATCACTTAAGATTACCTTTAGGATACATTTCACTTGTAAATTATATGACTTTAGGGAATTGGATGCTTAGTTTGACATAGGACACTAACATCAATCTAGGCATCCAAATGGGATGCAAGTGTCTAGGAAGCTAAAAAATAGGTATAGGCCCAAAACATATAGAGGATGATAATATGCAATTTTATATCATTATGAGTATTATATAATTCCTAGTCATTATAATAACACGTGGTCATACTAAAATATAATCAATGGACATAAGAGATAGTAGATGTGAGTGTTTCAATATTAGGAAGATCTTAAAATTGAAAGGTAAAACTATGAGAAGTACTTTACATGTATATAAGATTGAGATGCTATATAATTTAAATTTAGTATCTAAATAACCGCCCCCCCCCTTTAATCTAATAATGATATTTTTAGTTTAAAGGAGAAGGAATACATACATGGGTGTGTATAACACACCTTGTCTTTATAAGATTCCCACTTGAGTGACTTGATAGTAATTAACCTAAAACTAAGATCATGTTATAGTATATAATGAGTGTGTATAATCTAGAATTTGAAATAATTTAAAATGTTTGAAATTAAATAGAGAAAGGCTAGGATTACACCGGTGTATTGATTCAACCATCTTGCCTTTTGGTAATTAAATTTGAAAAGATGATTTATTATGAAGCTTTGGAACTTATATTAAGAAAATAGTAAAAGTTTCAAGTGAAAATATATATAAATAATAGAGGTAAAATTTCTTCCAACCTTGGAGAAAAGGTGAGTTTCCACCCATAAATTGAGACTAGCTCAATCATGCCAGTTAATCATGCTTATAACTTGGTGAGCATAAGTGATATAAGTAAACTCATAATATAATTCTAATGAGATTGTAATATTTGATCACTCCATCCTATAAACTTGGTAAGATTTAGTGATGTAATCACATAAACCTTTCTTAAATTGAACTAACTACTATAGTAAATTAGCTTAATAAATTCCATAAAAGTCCATCTTGATGTAAACTAAAATCCATAGAAGTATTTGAAATCTAAAATTTGATTTTATTTTGAAATTTAAAGTGCTCTTTTATTTGTAATATGCACCTCATATATGTCTCAATCTAAAACCTAAGTATAAAAATAGTACCACTATATATAATGTTATGACAAGTGTGTATTTGAATCATATAATTATGCAATTTGTCCAATCAGATTTTTTGAAAGTTTTGAAGATATGTTCCCATGACATGCCCCCACTATAATCTAAAAATTCTAAATAATAAATAAGTGTAAAAGTGACATCTTTTTTTCATGCCCCCACTGAAATCTAAAATTTTGAATGTGTGGAAGCCATGCCTCTATAACATTCCCCCATTAATTACCCCTCTTTTGAGGTGAGGGGAAATATAAATTGGTAATCACCTTACCTCAAAATGATAAGATAACTATATAATATATGAATGTATCATATAACATATAAGAGTAGCATGTCTAGGTAGATATCATAATGAGGTACATAGCATGTGATCACATCAAAGTCCTAATATGCATTATGTGAATCATGGTTTAATATAGATAGTAATAATACACTCTCAACAAGAAATCAAGAACACACAAGAGAACTCAAAATCAAATTAAAATACAATGGTCCAAGGAGACCTCAAAAAAGGGACATGTTAAAATGCTACACAATCACAGGGATATGAATTAGTCAAATGTCCAAAAAGTAATAAATTCCATATTTAAATGTAAACATACAACAAACTATAACATATTAAAATGTCATGATAAGTGGACATATGCATGATTCTACAAACAATGGAGCGTATTTAAATGCTCAAAAAATCAATATGATGTGAGGGACTCAAATAAGTGCATAAATGGAAAACATGGAACATAATCAACCAACATCAACATATCATAATAGTCCCTATATATGTGTGTTATAAAAAAATGTTAATCACATAGCATATGAAGTACACTATGAAATATATAAGTAGGGTTAAAGGCATGTGTATGTATATAATCTCAAACGTGATACTTTAAAATGATCATATAATGATATAACTAAGATTTATCATGATCAAAGAATTGGATGCCCCCAATGTCCAGATGACATGAGTAGAAGGAGGTCCCAACATTTAAAAGTTAAAGATAATGTGTCTAGGTATGTTTATATCACACACAAAAGATGCATGAAACATATGTGTGTATATAGAAAGAAATGATATGTTATCTACCAACATGGAATTAATAACATAAATTCCAAGGAGATAATAGAACATGTAAAGGTTGAAATTATTTTTGGTTTTTTTTTTTTTTTTAATAATTTTTTGGTATTTTTATAATATTTTAAAATAAAATACTATTTTATGATCTCATCAAAAGGATACTCATAGGTATCTCCCCACAAGGAACTTGGTGTAAGAAATTGGTGGGAGCATGTATATGTGTAATATATGGTATTGTAGGATCTATAATGCTCTACATATGTAAAATAGGACTCTATGATTTTTAAAATACAATATATGGTGGTTAGTGTAACCCATATTTTAATCCTATATGGTTTCTTTGAAATAACAACAATAGTAATATGCCTAGGTTCTCTAGATATTTGACTATGGTACATAGTAGATAAGGGTTCCATGGAATCCACTATGTGTCTTTTATGTAATGGTATGTCAAGTACTAGATAAATAGAAAAATATATTACCTGTTTCTTACCCTTTCATGTAGGATTAACATTGCTAGGTTTTAAAATTAACTTCCTAGATATAAAATTCTTGCATTCAAGTGCATGTTCATATGGTATTTTGGAAACTTTAATTACCCTAGTGGCATGAATGTATTTAACACACCTATAAAATATAGAAGGTATTTATCATAGTGTATGTATCCAAATTAATTTTAATAAAATATCAAAGACACCCATGTGGGGTATAATAGAAAAGGTAGTAACCACATGTGCTAGACCCACTTGTAAAGGTAAGTGAATCTCACCAACAACCTATTGCGAGGTCTCATCAAAAGTGTTAAATGATTTAGTCAAAGGATGTAAATCATAATGTGTATAGCCCAAATGAATAAGTAATGTCTTGGTGTAAATTTTCTCACTTTCACCATTATCAATAATAATAAAGTGTATAGACTGATGATCAAGGTATGCTTAGATGATTAAGGAATGAAGATCAGAGTCATCATACACAATCTCACTATCATAAAAATTAATAAAAATATTTTGAATCATGTGAGGTGTATATTATGTATAAGTACCAATAAACACATATAATGTGTTCCCATTATGTGATGGAGGAGGATTTGTATTATATTCCACTTTCACTTCTGGTTCCTTCTTATAATGGTCTTGTAAAGGATTGTAAATTATTTTATAATTTTGGTGATTAATAGGTTATGAACCTAATTCCTCTAGAGGATCATCAAATGTAATATGTTGGTCATCAATAAGGTCTTAAATATTATTCTTCAAGGTAAAAAAATGGTTCATATAGTGCATAAGGCCTTAATGATATACACAATAAACATTGGCATCATATCCTTTGGGTAGACCTGACTCATATCAACCTCTATATAATGAGAGAGAGTTATGAGGTGACACTCCACTAGATTTAGAAGTAACAAATCTAGAGACTCATGTAATAATGTAAATTATCTCCTTGGTGTATTGGATAAGACAAGCTAATTAGTTTATTTTGACACCGCATTAACTATGGCATTTATTTCCCTTTTAGGTTTTGTGAGATTTACCTTATAAATTGGTTTGATAGTAAACTTGGTATTTAAGGTAGTTAGTGTGTTTTCTACATAATTAAGTTTGCCCAATGAGATAAGTTTCATTTCATGATTCTAAAAAATATGGTATAAGTCATTGAAAGATTTGATTTTTTTAAAAATAATGGACTCATGTAATGGGGAAAACAAACTTTGCTTAAATATGTATTGAATTTATTTATCTTCCATTGGATTGGTCATTTTATCCAACATTATCCACTACCTTAAGACATATTCATTGATATATTTATTAGTTCCTTATTTAATTTTTATAATTTAGGCATAGGAAAACTTTTTGGTAATATTGATAGAGAAGTATGCCAAAACCTAATTTGTAAAAGGTTAAAATGAGTTTATTGATTGGTTTAGTAAATCATAGAACAAACCTCAAGCATAGTCCTCAAGGATCCTTGGAAATATTTTAATCAAAATTTTATCATTAAAGTAATAATCAAGGCATGTTGTATAGAAATATCAAAGATGTTGTTAAAGATCACCCTTGCCATTATAAAATGTGAACTTAGGTGAAACAAAACTAGTTGGCAAGGAGTGAAAATATATCTCAAGTATAAGGGGTTTATGCAACACCTTTTGTGATTTAATAACATAAAGTGATTTCATGGAATTTTTTTTAATAATTGTAACCTTAGCTTGCAACAGTTTTATAGTTTAGATAAGATCTTACACCTCTTGATTATTAAGGCTATAATCTTGGGAAGTTACCAAAGGAGGTTTACACATATGTTGAGTAGATATATGAATTTAATCTGGTAAATGGGTTGAATTATTAATGTTTCACATGTAAGATGTGGTAATATTAGGATTGGTTTAGGGAATAAAGGTGTAGACACATATATTTTACCCCTATTAGAAGTATGAAGTGGTGATGTACTTAAGGGGAAGGTTATTGGTATAAAATTAGTTGTAAGACCACTTAATGATTTACGATCACTAGGTGAGGAGGCTGTAGCCTTATCATGCTTGCTAATTTCATCTCTTGTGACACATTACAATTCATCTATTAAGCCCTTGTTATTATTAAGATGAGTAGCTAATGCTTCTCTATATTTCATTTGAAAAAAAGGTTTTTTTATTAACCTTTTCCATTTCTTACAAATTAAATTTTTTGAATTTGAAATAAATTATAGAAATCAAAAAAGAAAACAAGAAATAATAATCCAACTTAAGGTTTGCATACATAGACACAGAGTTCATATTCACCAAATGTTTTATAGCAGATTGAAATGAGTCAATATAGTATAAGCTTAAGAATATAGAAATGAATAAGCACAAGGGTGATAAACATATAGATAACAAATCAATTAATTTCAAACTCAGATAAATAATATTCTAAATTTAAATGTTGAGATATGATAAAAATGTAAAGTATAACTATTGATTGATATTACAAACAATAAAAAATAAGAGTACTTAATTGGTTTATTGTGTGCATGCAGATCTAGGCTCAAATAAGTAAGAAGTGGACTAGATCAAGATCCTAAAATAGTCATCATATTATGGAAATTTTCACTCTATGGCCTAATATTCTTGTGTTGGATCTAAATGGTTACATCGACACTACTATCTAACTTAGACACATGTGTCTAGTATGGAATATCAACTATATATAGGTGTGAACACCTAGAAACTTATGGGTTTTTTTTAATCTCTACTTTGGTGTGTTTATATCTCATGCATAGATTTTATCTCTTTATCAAATTATCAAACCCTAGTTTCATCATCCTTGGGGTGACTATGGGAAAAATGGGTTAGTGGGCACATAGGGTCAAGTTATCCCAAGGTTCCCTCTATCAATGGGTGTTGTCTACATATCTAATACTTTTAATAGGGCCTCAAACTTATGTATGTATACCCTACATGTTATCTTGGGTGTGTATTAAGATTAAATGTGTGATAAACACGTACATAGAGTGACCTAGCTTGTAATTTAGAAAATATGGCTCATGAAATGGTCCTTCAATACATCAAACCTATATATGGGTTCTCTTTATGACTGATATTGAAATAGGAAATAATATGGAAGGTTTTATCACTTGAATGCTTGATTGATTGATTTTGGTAAGTTTACTTTTGATTTGTTACGTGTAGACACTATGTTTAGATTATATAACACCTCAGTCTCGTATACTTGGAAAATACATATCATAAATTTACCTTTAAATTCTAAACCCTTCTCACTACTAAAAGGATCACATACACTATCTATTTATTATGAATTACTTATCCCTTAGTCTAACCAATGATATTTTGATGACTTAGACCTTATATCATGCTTAGAATGTTATAAACTTGTTTATATTCTATGTCTATAAGTTCTAGACCTATGATTGTTTCTAACTACTTGGACACTTACATCCTAGTCAGATGCCTACATTGACACAAGTATCCTATCTCAATTCAAGTATCAAGTGCCATAAAATTCATCCAATTTTTAAATAAAGAAAATACTTATGGTCTACCTAAGGGCTTTAATGTGATATATTCTCAAATGTGTTCGTATGAATATAGGATAAATCTTCATTCATTTCTCACCTATCAGAAACCAAACAACTCACAAGAAAACTTACTAGAAGCATTAAATCAAGGATTCAAGTGAGAAAATATTACCTATTTTATAATATTTTCATATCAGTCATAAGGATAACACATTTATAAGTCTGAAGTGCAAAAAGAGCATCCCATGATCCATATATTCTAGGTTACAAGTTGGGTCACTCTATGTAATTTATTATTACACATTGCATCCTTATACATATATAAGCCCACACATAAGAGATAACTACATTATTATTAGGCACTCTTAAGAGTAGTGGCTATGTAGGAATCACCCATTAACTGAGGGGTCATTAGTTTGACACTATGAGCCCACTAACCCATTTTCCCCCACAACCACTATGAAGATGAAGAACTAGGGTTTTATTATTTGACAAGGATTGATAGCTTATGATCCATATATGAGCACACTAGAATGAAAATGACAAAATATAAAATATCCTAGGTGGTTACATCTAGATACAATAATTATTCCATACTACACATTTATGTCCATGTTAGATATAAGTGTCAGCACAACTTTCCCAGGTCAACATAAGTGTCTAAGGTCATATAGATATAATTTTTATAATTATATGACTAATCTAGAATCCAAATCTAGTATATTTCCTTTATGTTCTAGATTTATATCTATACTAGCATTAGAATAATCTAAGGATCTTGTTCTCATTATCATTATAATATCTAATGCAGTTCTATTTTTTATTTTTAACACATCTTGGTATATAAATTTAGAATATCATTTATCTATTTTTTTCAAATTAATTGTGCTACTATAGAGATAGTTTATTACCCTTGTGACCTAGGCTATCTCTATACCATTTAACCCTAGATTCCTTAATCTATATTTTAGGGTTAAACACTAGGTTTATGCTAGGTAAGGAATGAATGAGGGTTGATCTTATATATATATATATATATATATATATATATATATATAAAATATCAATTAATTTTAGAAATAAATCACATTAAATAACTTAGGTTGACCTTTAAGATACATTTCATTTGAAAATTTAATGACTTTAGGGCATTGGACACTTAGTTTATCAAAGAACATTATTGTTAATGTAGGTGTCTAGCCAGGATGCAAGTGTTCAAGAATATAGAAAATAGGTATAAGTCAAAAAATTGTAGAGGATGATAATAAGTAGGTTTATAGAATTTTTTATAGCATATAATCCTTGGTCAGTAAAATAACATATGGTCAGACTAAGAGATAAGTAATTGGCACAAGAAATAGTATATTTGAGTCTTTTGATAGCAAGGTCTTAGAACTAAAGGGTACAGTCATGAGGATTACTTTCCAAGTATAAAATATTGAGGTTATATATAATTTATATTTATTATCTACACCTATATCAATCATCATCAAATAATAAAATTCCCTAAATGTATTATACGATGTGATTAGAGGAAAGGTCCAACATTTAAAATTGCCTAAATCATGTGTTTGGGTATGCTTATATCACACTCAAATATGTTTGAAACATATATGTATATAGGAATGAAATTATATGATATATAATAACATAAATCAAACAAAATATATTCCAAGGAGGTAATGAAATTTAGGAATGATGAATATTTTTTGAATTTTTAGAATATTTGATTTTTTTGTATTTTTGGAATGTTTGAAAGGAAAATCCTATCCTATGATACCACCAAAGATATCATCATAAGTATATTTAATATCAAAGTATGGTATATGAAATTAGTGGTACTACCAAGGAGCATGCATAAGTTTCATATTTGGATCTATAAAATTTATGGTATCTTGTGTATGTGTAATAGAAATCTATGGTTGTGAAGAGACAATATAAGGAATAGGGGTTCATAGAACCCATTATTAAGATATATGTTATTTATTTGGAATAAATATAATTATAACATGTTTAGTTTCTCTAGGTAACAAATTATATTATGTAGAATTATATGAAGATTTTTTGGAATCCACTATGATATTTGGTGCAAAGGCCTCTCAAGTATGGGTTGCCTATTTTTAACCATTTAAAAAAGAATTAACCTTAGTAGGTTTTATAATTATTTATCTTGGAATAAAATTCTCTTTTTCAAGTAGATGTTCATATTTAATTCTAGGAACTATGACTACCCTGTTGGTATGTATGTATTTAATACACCCATGCCCTATGTAAGGTACTACATAGATTTTATGTATCCAAATTAATCCCAATAAAATATTAAATACTCTTTTATATGGTATAACTGATAAGGTGGTAACCACATGTGTTGGACCAACCTATAAAGGTAAATCAATTTTACCAATAACATGTTATGATGTACCATCAAATGCTCTAATCATTTTGGTCAAAGGGTATAAATCATCATGTGTATATCCAAAATGTTTAAGTATTGTCATGGTACATATACATTCTCACTAGAACCATTATCAATCATAACACTATGTATAGGTTGATGGTCTAGGTATGATTGAATAAATAATTAATAAAGATCTGAGTCATAATCCATGATTTCATTGTCATCAAATGAAATAAAATGTCTATGAACTATAGGTGGTAATGTGCATGTATAAGTGAAAATAATACCATATAATGGTTCTCATAATTTTATTAAGGATGATGTGTATTGTATGCCATTTTCACTTTTGGATCTTTCTTAGAATGAGTTTTCAATTGATAAATATCTTATGATTTTTGTGATCACTAGGTTGTGAACTTGAATCCTTTGGAGGATCATCAAAAGTAATCATGTGTTCATCAATGAGGTTTTGGATCTTGTACTTCAAGTTATAACATTTATTTGTATAATGGCTAGGTCCTTGGTGATAGTCACAATATGCATCAACATCATATTCTTTGGATAGAGTTTGAATCATATCAACTTCTGTGGAAGGAGGGAGAGATATGATATGACACTCGACAAGCTTCTAAAGTAAAAAATTTGAAGACTCAAATAATCATGTAAATTTATTTTTAGGTGCAATGATAAGGTGAGATGATTAGGTTATTATGACATTACATTAACCATTTTGGTTTTTTATTTTTTATTTTTTATTTTTTATTTTTTATTTTTTATTTTTTTATAGGTTTCACCTTGTAGCTTGGTTTGATATGAAACTTGGTATTAGATGTAACCAATGTGTTTACTACATTCTTCATTCAAGGAAATTAATTTCATTTCATGATCTCATATAATATGGCATTTTAAATTTTTTGAAATAATGTAATCATGTAATAATGCAAATAATATTTACTTGAAGTTGTCTTGAAGTTATTTATATGCCATTTGATTTGTCATTTTAGCCAACATTGCTTTATATCTCAAAACATATTCATTGATAGGTTCATTGGTTCCTTGTTTGATCTTTACAATTTGAGCATATGACATTATTTTAGTTGTTGATAGAGAAATGTGTTAGGAAATAATCAGCTAGAGTTTTGAATTCTTTCATTGATTAGAGTGGTAAATCATAAAACCATCATAAATCATAGTATTTTAGGTTCCTTGGAAATAATTTGGTCAAAAAATTATGATTGGAGGCATAATCAAGATATGCTACTTATAAATATTGGATATGATTTTTAGGATCACCCTTACCATCATAAAATTTTAAATTGGGCACAACAAAACTAGTGTACAAAGGGTGAAAATATATTTTGGGTGAAAGAGTTTTATGTAACACATCTTGTGAATCAATAGCATAAGGTGATTTCATATAATTTTTCTCAATATTAATAACCTTATCTTACAAAAAAATTATATTTTGTAAAATATCTTATGCATTATGATCACTAAGGTTTAAAGTCTTAGAAGTCACCAAAAGAAGTGTGCCCATGTTTTGATTTGATATAGGCATTGAAACTAGTAATTGGGTTAAAGTTCCAAAGTTTCCCATGGAGAATGTAGAAATAATAGGATTTATTTTAGGTAACAATGGTGTAAATACATAACTTGTGCCCCCATTAGATGTAATAATTAATTATGTCCTAAAGGAAAGTTTTATTAGATTGGAATCAGTTTTAGTACCTCTTAAGTATTCACCATCAATAAGTTAGGATGCCTTAGCCTTATTATGTTTACTGATATCATCTCTTCTAACATAAAAAAATACATCCATTAAGGTCTTGTTATTTAGATGATTGACTAGTGCTTCCCTATCTTCCATTTGAAATTTTTTATTGTGATTAATATTTTCCATTTCTTATAAATGAAAAAAATAGA
The DNA here is from genome assembly GCA_037957365.1 of Torreya grandis. Classification (NCBI taxonomy): domain Eukaryota; kingdom Viridiplantae; phylum Streptophyta; class Pinopsida; order Cupressales; family Taxaceae; genus Torreya; species Torreya grandis. The sequence continues at coordinate 644,882 of JARHVA010002518.1, read as the reverse complement.
ATTTGAAGCAACAATTTATAGCAATCAAAAAGTTAAAAATAGAAAACCCTAATTTACTCTAGTGTTTTGATATTAATGGTTGGGTTCACCAAGTGTTTAACCCTAAGTTTTTATAGTGAGGGATAGGGTTGATAAATATATATTTAGTTATAACACAAGGGTGATGTGATGTAGGTTTATAGTGTGAAATAAACTTATATTTTCTATCACTTTTTTCTAATGTATTCAAATATAGGATACATGTTTATGTTATTATACTATTCCCTTAACCTATAGTGCATCTATGGATATGTGTGGCTGACTTGTGGCTTACACATATTCATATTAGCTTGTTACATTTATCAATGTTCTTAGTATGGTCAACCTATGGAATAACCATGTCTAAGTAGAGTATATATAGGAGGTAATTATTAGTATTTTAAGATAATATTTGTGAATTTTGTTCTTATTTCATTGTTATGGAGGTTTCCCCCTCAAAGTGGCTCAATCATAATATTCAAGTATTCTTCTCTTTTGTTAATTGTTATTATGTAACTACTTATTCTGCTCTTAATTCTACCACATATAATTCTAATATTGTGAATAATATAAGTAATTTACTTACAAGTGGTAGCATAACATTGACTTGGGCATGTTTCTATAGTGATTTTTTTTCAAATATAGCATCTTGAGTATCAGAAGGCCAAAAAAACATAACTTATGGTTTGGGAGGAATTGAGTTTTTCATCACCACAGTCTAGAAATTATTTTAGCTTGTACAAATTAGTAGTCATTGGATTCATCTCTATTTTATTGTCACAATAGTATATTCTACTAGTACACTTTTTTAGGTTAAAAACTTTTACCCTTATGCACAATAATAGTTGTTAGATTTATCTCAATGCGATGATCGTAATGGTATTTATAAAAATTTTTAGGGATGGAACCCTCTTAGGGTCTATGCATGGTTGGTCCAAAAACTCATGGATGTGGGAAAGGTAAATAAACTCCAAAAATTCCTCACAAGGATGACATGGAATATAAAAGTTTTGATCCATCTATTTTAGATGTAATTCAGCAACTTAAGTCAGAGTTGTAGGGCATGGTGAAAAAAGATGATTTTGATATGGTTTAAGGGGAAATTATAGGTTTATAGGTAAATTGGATAGATTGAAGGATCAATTATAACAAATATTTGGGAAATTGGCCAACTTGTCAACTTAGCCACTGCAAAATAATCCTCCACCACTTTAGTTTGGTTCTCCTACTCTAGACAATACCAATAGTATTTTTTTCACTAAGCTAATGTTTCCAAAGGTGAACCTATGAAATTATTATGGTAATGATTCACTCACTTGTCTCACTCAAATTTAAAATTTATTTAATCTACATCAAACTCCATGTTCACAAAAAGTGGTTATGGTATCTCTCTATTTAGAACCTGAGCCATTCATTTGGTATTGTTAGTTGTGTGCTCAAAAGAAAAATAAGGGTGTCCTAATTTCATGGTCAATATTTTTTAAGGAGTTGTAAATCCAATTTCATAATAATTTCTATAAAAATTAATTCAATTATCTAGCCAAGTTGTACCAAACTAGGACTGTCAAGGACTACATTCATCAATTTTAGAATCTCTCCTTATGTGTGGTAGACATCATTGAGGAAAATCAGACTGACCTATTTTTGGGTGGCCTCAACTATAGCATCCAATTGGAGGTTCAAATTTTTGGAACACAACTATATACTAAGAATGGGGGTAAATTAGTATATAGATTAACTCATTCCTTTTCAAAACTTTTTAATGTAGATTAAAACTATATGTAGAGACTACATACACATAAATATGCATAAAACTATATATATCATAGAAAACCTAATATGGGAAAAACCACCATGAGAATATCTACTATAATCTACTATTCTAATCTAACCTCACTGGTTATAATGTTTAGAGGCACCAACCCTAAGGAGACACCGATTCCTTGATTTAAGAATACCTACTCTAAGGAAGCAAAAAAACCCTAACTAAGCACCAAATCAATTTATCTGATGGAACCAACCTATTATATCTATAATGGAAATACAACTCTAGATTAAAAATTTGATTCATAAATGAATCTAGTTCATTTCTCTATTATAGATCTGATATGTAACTACTCATGCTTTATACATCTCTCTCTTCTCTTCTCAGCCATGCTATCTTTATGTCTTTATATTAAATCTATTTGACATAATTTAACAACACTAATAATATATTTTGTATCCTCTCTCTCTCTCTCTCTCTCTCTCTCACACACACACACACACACACACACACACACACACACACACACAATAATTTGATCTAGGGTTCTATATATTCTTTATGTTCAAACTAGTTTTCTAACACATCATGCTCAGTTTTGTTATACTTTAGTTCCTATCTTTAACAAGTTTCCCACATCTTTAACTCATGATTCATCACCATTAATCTAAGTCTCATTACTGTTTTCATCATATAATAGGCTCTTGTTTTAATTCACATGCCATATTACACAAATTTTATCAATTACAACAATTAATTTCATTGTTTATGTCATATTTTATAGCTTAACTATAAGTTCCTCTACTTGATCATTGGGCTTATCATATATTTAAATATTGATCATTGATTTTAAGTTTGGCATCATGATCTAATGATCCTCATTTAATCTACTCAAATTTAACTATAAGTTCCTCTACTTGATCATTGGGATGATCATATATTTAAATATTGATCATTGATTTTAAGTTTGGCATCATGATCTAATTATCCTCATTTAATCTACTCAAATTTAAAATGAATTCATTAGATGAAGTTCTGATAGGCTCACATGCTTTATTTGATCTTTGTACACTTTCACACTTTAACTTTTCAAATTTAAAACATGTCCACTGATCTTTATAATTTGAGCTCCCACGTGCCATTAGATATTCAAACCAACATGAACTTTATCTCTTCTAGTTGTTAAACATCGAGCTCTTAATCTCATCTCACTACTTCTTGAGCCTTTAGAATAAACACTCCATCAATCTTGTCAAACTAGCCCATTATTTAACTTACTTATATCTCATTAAATATAGAGTACTTAATCCCATTAAGTCTACTCACTCCATTAGATCTTTATTACACAATCACAAGTGTACCATTAATCTTTGGAATAATCTCTATCTTTATCTCTAATGAGATCTAAAGAATGTGATACTTGGCATTAGTGCATACCTTCTACACATTCCTATCATTTCCAACTATTGAGACACTTGGCATCCTCGCATTGATCATTGACTATTTGACTTTGAATTGCACTATAGATTTACTATTCAATCTTCATGATTGTGACACTTGTCACTAGTGTGTTCACTCACAGGTGCTTTTGACATATTGAATTTACTACGCATCATTGTATCTTCAACGTATGATTAAACATGCACCATTAGTTATTATAACAATCTTGAAATTTACCTTGTGCAGATGACTAAGTATGAGGACCATTTAAATGTGCCTTGAAGGATAACTTTGCACCTTCATATCTTTTGATTTTCTCATCTGCCTATTCTAAAATTTGGACCATATAAACTAGGCATGATAATGAACAAACCCATATGCTCATCTCTTCCTAAATCCTTAGCATATACTAGATATAATTCCATTAATCTACTCACTCACATTATTCTACCATATAGTTAACTATGCTTAGAACTGGTTAGAAAGGCCAACTTTGTTCTTGCATATATTTTGATGTGCTTCATAGCATGACCTATAATTTAGTGCATAAGATCATCTCACATAGGGGATTCCATCCATATATTCATCTACTCTAGAAAACTTCATGTGTGCAAGATATGGCATCATAAAAATTCCTACTTAGGTTTTTCTTTCCATCTACAAATTTGATTATGGGAAAACACTGTTAAAATGTCTGGGAGCCAAACTTTTCTCATGTATATCTTTTATTGCACTAGATTATGTGAACTAAGATTCAACACCTAGAAAATAGGCACAAAAATAAATAAACCCATATGATCATTTTATCTTGACACCTCCATGTGTGTGAATGCTAACCTCATCAATATGATTACTTGGCTCTGCTTGAGCCCTTTTGATAATTTCGCTAAGTATAGAAACTTAGTGAATTTTGTCTGAGTAGCCAACTTTGCATCCCTATATCTTCAACTATGCTTCATCACATGGATTTAAATATGGTTCATAATAACTAGGGACTAATGTGATCAAAACCATATGACCAACTATCCCAAAATCATCCACACATGGCAATAGTGACATCAACAAACTGCTTATTCATATTTTCCTCTATAGACCCAAAATGTCTTGATGATGAATATGAAGAACTAGATGAGTTACATTCATGCACACAAGCATTCAAATCATCCTTGACCTTTGATGGGATTATTTTCACATCCTCAAATCACCATACTTAGACCTAAACATCAATGACATGCATAATGCCAATAATTTCCTTTTTGACATCAATGACAATCATATTAACAACAATTTCCCCCTTTGTCGTTGATGGCAAACTAAATGCACTAATCTTCTAATATTTTTCTCCCTCTCTAGAATTGCTTGCATTAGCTTATGATGAGTATGAATTAAAATTGTGCATACCAAACTTGTTCCCCCTTAGGCAATGGATCATTTTCCAAAACACAACTTGGACACATGCTCTGATCTTATTTAGCATTTGCACTTTTTGTCCAAACAAATGCAGATAATATTTGCACTTTTTCTTCCCCTTTGACATCAATGGCAAAAGGACTCTTTCTCACTATTTATCTAAATATTTCTCCCCCTTTATTATATAAAGGAGTTTATCCAAGAATCTAAAACCATAAACTCATTATAAATTTGTGAAAGTATGCATACCTAAGTTTCCTTTTCTCTCTTCTTTCAGGGATTAACAAAGATTCTATGTAACTCCCCATGGACTCACCCTATCACTAAGATCTAGTAAAGTGATGTAGGAGCCACCACTCCCAAATTCTATCTCAGATACTCAAATTATTCCTTGGGAAGAGGTTTGGTTAATATGTCTGTAATTTGATCTTGAGTTGGTACATAATCCATTGTGACCTCTTGATATACAACTTTTTCTCTTAATAAGTGATACTTGATTGATATGTTCTTGGTTCTAGAATGCATAGTTGGATTCTTTGATATGATAATAGCACTTAAATTATCATAAAGAATAGAGATATGTGATTTTTACTCTACCTTGATGTCTTTTAGTGTTTTATTCATCCACAAGAATTGAGTGCAACATGTCACTACTACCACATAATCTACTTCTATTGTAGAAAAAGTAAATGACTCTTGCTTTTTGCTCAGCCATGAAACAAGTCTATTACCAAGGAAAATTGCACCACCACTTATGATTCTTCTATTACCCACACTTTCTACCCAATAAAAATTTATATATGTTGTCAAAGTGAAATCTTCACTTTTAGGATACCATAAGCCATAGTCAATTATGCTCTTGATATATCTAAAGATTATTTTCACAACATTGACATGTGACTCTATAGGAGTAGCTTGAAATCTTTCAACCATGAACACTTCTTACATGATATCAGTCTTTATGTAATTAGGTATAACATGATACCTATCATTAATCTATATATAGTCTAATTTTAATCAAGGGATTCATCCTCTTTACTCAACTTGCATTTAGTTAACATGGGAGTACTAACTATTTTTCCATCTTCCACTCCAAACTTTTTGATCATTTCTTTTACATACTTAGTTTTAGATATAAATATCCCTTCATTAGTTTGTGATATTTTTAGACCAAGGAAGAAAGAAATTTCTCAAATAATAGACATCTCAAACTCACTTTTCATTTGTGTAGCAAATTTTTTGCACATTTGTTTTTGCTACCACCAAAGATGATGTCATCTACATAAACAACAACAATCAACATATGCTCACCTTCTAATTTGAAGTATAAATTATTTTTTGCACATCCTTTATTAAATCCTTATTTTTGTAGGTACTATTCAACACCATGTTCTAGGTGCCTATTTTAGACCATATAGAGCCTTCTTCAGTCTACACACATAATCTTCTTCCTCTAATAGCTGAAATCCTTTAGTTTGTTCAATGTAAACTTCCTCTTCTAGGTTCCCATTCAATAAAATAGACTTAACATCCATTTAAAACACTTTGAACTTCTTATAAATAAATAATGATAGAAACATTATTATGGATTCTAATATAGCAACTGGAGCAAATATTTCCTCAAAATATATGCCCTCAACTTGTCCACATCCTTTGCACACTAGTCTTGCCTTATTTCTTATGATAGTTCCATCCTCATTGAGCTTGTTTCTAAAGACCCATTTTTTACCTTTCAAATTTTTGTTTGAAGGTCTTGAAACTAATTCCCAAGTTTTGTTCTTTTTAGTTTGGCTTAGTTCTTTTTCCATGGCTTTTAACTAGTTCTCGTCCTTACTAGTTTTAACATATATCTTAGGTTCAATTTCGAACATTAGATCAAAACTTACATATTCCTTATTTTATGCAACTCTTCTCCTTGTTTGAACTCCTTCATTATTATTTCCAATGATATATTTTATAGGATGATCCTTTTGAACAAATATTTCAAGTGAATTTTCATTTATTTCCTCATGATCTTCATTAGTTGCTTCATCTTCATGATCTAATTCCTCATTATAGATTTCTTTGTTAGGTTTAACATGTTTCAAGCCTTCTTCAACCTTGACATTGATTCTCTATATAATATTGTGTAGCCTTTTTTTATAACATATGTAGGATTTTCTTTGGGTGGAATAACCAAGAAATATTCCTTCGTCATCTTAATTCAAAAATTTCCAATTTATCCTCTTTTTCTTGATGTAGTATTTACTTCCAAACACTCTAAAATACTTCACAAAGGTAGGTTTTCCATACCATAATTCATAGGGAGTTTTGTCATAGTTTACCCTCAATTTAACTCTATCCAATATATATATTTTTATTTGGATTACTTCTCTCTAGTATCCATTAGGTAACTTGGCCTATTTTAGCATTGTTCTAGCCATCTCCTTAACTGTCTTGTTATTTCTCTCAACAACTCTATTCTATTGTGGAGTCCTTGCTGCATAGTAATGCCTTTTGATTTTATGCTTCTCACAGTACTTTATGAACTCATTTGAGGTATATTCACCAAATTTATCAGATCTTAAGCATTTGATTTTTCATCTAATCTTAATCTCTACCATGGACCTAAAGATCTTGAATCTCTCAAATACCTGTGACCTATCCTTCAAAAAGGTTACCAACATCATTCTTGAGTAATCATATACAAATAACATGAATTATATCTCTTCTTTATATCCTCTTATTTTAGTAGGAATAAAAAGTTTAGTATGAACTAATTATAGAGGATTTATAGTTACATACTCCTTTGTTTGAAATCTAACCCTTATATACTTGCTTTATTGGCATTCCTTAAAAATAGTTTCTACAAGTTTGGTTATATTAGGCATGTGTCTAAAACACTTATTTTAGATTACCTTTACCAAGTTGTCAAAATTGACATGGCCCATTCTATTGACACCAAAATTACATCACACACATGTGTGTAACTCCCTATGTTGAAACCCCTTATAGCCCATTTTTCAATAATAATAATTAGCCTCCCTAACCCATGCTTTTAACCCTCACACATTTAATTAATTTAAAATAATTAATTAAGTTAATTAAAACCCCCTTTTTCCACCTCACCTAGCCACCTTGACCTATGACTCATTCTCACTTGATGAGTCACCTCAATACCTGGTCTCCTCATCCTAACTACCCAAGACTTATTCTAACTTCAAAACTAAATTCCTAACCAACTACCTCCTTTTTAACATCTTATTTTTACCATTTTTTAATGGGTTCCACACTTGGCATGAAGAGCAATAGAAAATAGGCCAAAAATAGTAATCTTTACCTATTCTAGGGCCACCAATGTTGGTCAACCCACAACTAATGTTAGTGAGATCACTGAGGTTAGTGATATAAGCCAAACTTCAACCTAAAGTTTAGGTCAGCAAAAATCAAGAAAATTCATTCTTACTTGTATTCAATCTCTCAACATTCAATTTTTGACATCTTGGCTTATTTTCATATTGTGTAAGTCAATCACAATTAGGAACTAAGCTCTTGAGGATCAATAACACCCACTTGTTCTCTTTGTTGAGGCCATCAATTTAGACTACCTAATAGGGACCATCAATTTGGAACTTATCATTTAGTGACCATTGAAGATAAGTACATCACCTATTCTATAAGTATTTTAAGTATTTACTTTGATATCACTTCATATCTATTGTTCATTACTTTATACACTCTTGAACAAACCCCCATGAGGGAGTTACAAAGTTTCCTTGCTTATTTTCCCTTGACCTGACACTAAACCTCTAACCAAATCTACACAAACCATTATATATATATATATATATATATCTCACATAACTTTCCCCAACCTCTCAGACCTGATCAAAACCATTTCCCAGACCTAGAAAAGCCTTCAACAAGCTCCTAGGCAATTATCACCCCTATTAACCTTGGTAGCCTAACCAACATCAGTCATATTCACAATCGACCTCAGTATTATAATTTATATCAGTCACTCCCCTACCAATATTGGTGGCTATGAATTCCATAACCTTTTCAAAACCTACCCAAACAATTTCTAAAATACAAACAAAATACACCACCTACACCCTATCACTCTATGTTGCACTCAAGTTATGAATAATGGTAACATTATTTATCTTTCTCTCCCTCTCTCTTTAATTTACCTCTTTTTTAGTTATTTATTACTCTTTTATCTCTCAAAAGTGGACTATCATCTCTAAGGAAGTTTCACACTTCCTAGAACAAGCACATAGCTTGGTAACCCACTCATTTATCTACTAACAAACATTTTGTGGTAGCACTTTATTATTTGTAGGTAGTCCTCTCCAAGCAAAGAGGAGTGCTCATAATTTATAGATATGATGCACAAACCAATATAGGTTCATTCTAATCACTTATCCCTATCATACTTTTTTATTTTTCCTTTAGACTTGAAATAGACAAAATTTAGCAAAACATTTCTGGCACATCGGGTGGGACCCTAGAGTTTTCCTTGGGTTAATTTCTTGTTTTAAGCATTCATATAGGTGAATTATAGTGAGAATTTCATTTCTTTAACTTTCCTCTTCTCTTCTATCTTAAAATTAAAAATTAAAAATTCAACATTTTATTTTCTATTTAAAACCATTAAACTAAAATTTTCTTTCTTTTCTCTATGCCTCTAAAAGAAATTTATCATTTTTTTTACAAGTTAAATAGAATATCTTCTTTACTTCTTCTTTCATGCACATTATGATAGTGAATTTCATTCTCTACTCCTATTTTCATCTTTGTTTTTATTCAAATCTAAACATTTTAGATATGGGTTTAGAACTTACTACATTTCATTGTTTACTTGCTACATATTAGCTCACCTAGTTAATTACATGTATTATGAATAAATTGGTGTGCACCTATGTTACATAACCAAATCAAATTCACACAAACAAAAATCTATACTCACTTGAGAAAAGGCCCATCAAGATTTCATCACCTCATAGATCAGCTTACCCTACTTGGCTATCCTACTTGGATTTCACCACCAATGGGAGAACCCACTCTGTTCTCTAGTAGAGTATAAACTCTAGACAAAAGGTATATTTTGGCTAAGCACCCTATCTTGGCTCTAGGTCTATGAAGGATGGAGAGCAAGTTCTTATAACAAGCTATGTACCTGATCTAACACAAATTTCCTCTTGAACACTAAAACTAACCTAAAACTAGCTCTAGATTGCTTTCTAGTACCTTTGATAACCAAATTCTCTTTTTGCTATCTGATTAAGGCCTAAGCCAACATTGAGACTAAAAATTAATCTCTAAGACTTAATAGTTATTGGTTGTATGTTTTTTTTCTACTTTTCTATTACCTTCTATATTTTGGAGTTGGTAAGGATGTTTTCTTATTGATTCACAAAATCAATACTATTTCTAATACTCAGTTTGTATAACCTGTTATCTCAAGTTTTTTGAGTGTTCTTCCTTCTTAGACATACCTCTTACATCCATTATTTTACATAGTTTTAACTTATGGTTTTCTAAAACATTAAATTTTCCATCTCCTAAGATATCACAGTGATTGACATTGGTTAACTCTATCGGCATTGTTAGATTTTACCTACCAACATTGATTAATCCAGTAACATCAGCAAAAAAATTCTACTGACATTCATCAAGTGACCAACATCGATGACTATGTAATTTTCATCTGCTCAAAATAGCAAGTTGAAATAACCCACTTACCTACACTCAAACTTGGTTTTTCCTTATTATATCACTAATACAAGGTAGTAAGACTATTTATACTTCCTCTTGCATGGTATTTACATAAGCTCAAGCCAAAATTATTGTCAATTACATAAGTCAGCAACCACTTCCACCTTCCACTCTTACTTTTGATTCTATCATGGAGCATACTTTAGATATAGATCATACTCCTAGCCCCAACTAAATTCCCATTGTGCTTGAGGGAGATCAAGATTTTGATAAATTTTTTGATCATAATGTGGTAGTGCTTCAACATTACTTTGCTATGAACCAAACCCATAGTTCTTCAATATATCCAATCTATGGTATGCCAACCTCTCTAATGGAGACAACTTCAGTTTTAGTTACCTCCACTATTTTCCCCATGGTTACCCAAACCAACACTTTAATGACTAACCTAACTATAAACAATGTCCAAAGTTTAGCATCACCAACTACCCAATCCCACCTAAACCCTGGTGTGACCTCCCTACTTTCATAACCATAACTAGTTTAGTCAAGTCTTACCCCATTTCAAAATTTAGTGGTACCTATTCCATCTACCCTTGCACCTATAATTACCCAAGTTATGAATCACCATTCATCCAATCTAACCATGTCAATAATATAACCTACAATAACAATAACCAACCAAAGCATAGTCTCTAACCTAATAGGATAAGCCCCTTTTCTTTTCACACCCCAGCCTATGACTCATTATCCTTATGTTGCCCCAACATAACCTTAACAAGTTATGGCATACACTCCCTCTACTTCTTATCAGGTTACCTATAATTTAGGAGGTATCCCATAAACTAATCCCCCTTTAGACCTCATTAAGATGCTTATGGACAAGATGTCTAATCTAGAGACATCCATTTCTAGTTTAAAGAATGTGTTATCTTATGATTAGATATGAAATAAACCCATCCATCCTTCTGTGCCTATTTTCCCTTATCCAAGTCAATGGGAACTCCCTAAATTTACATTTCTATAGTAAAGAGGACCCATAATAGCACTTATGAGCATTTAGACATGATTGTTATTTAATAAGGCACGATGATGCATTACTACTTTACACTTTCCCTATATCCCTTTCAGGTGCTGCCTTGGATTGGTATATATTTATACCTTAGCACTCCCTTTTCTCATTTACCCAATGTGCACAAATATTCTTGGACCATTTCTCTATTAAAATTTCAAAAAAGGTTTCTATAATAGACCTTTATTCTATCAGATAATTTGATGATGAGTCTATTTCATATTTTGTCACTCACTGGAGAAGCTTGATCAATCAACTCTCCTTTTCCTTACCCCAACCTAAGCTTATTGAGATCTTCTCAAGGGCATGTGCTAAGCACATCTCATCCACACTTAAAGTACAAAATTTCCACATATTTGATGAGGCTTTTACAATGGCACAAAAACTCAAGGTTTGTTCTATAGATTAAGGCAAAGTCAAGTTGTGCATTAAGAATCCCAATTCTAAATCTAATGAATCCTCTTCTAAAAATTCTCTTTCTAACCAAAAATCTAAAGGCTCCACCAATGCAATGGTTGTTAAGTTAGCTTCTTCCAAAACCACAAACCAATCAAATTCCTTGACTTCCCAAAATTTAACCAAGTAATTCCAATAATGGTATGAATAAAGACAATACACTCCCATTGGGGAGTCACATGCATCCATTTTGGAGAAACTATTACAAAAAGGTGTCATAACCCTTCCTCAAATAGAACCTCCTATATAGTTTAACCCCACCTATCCTATTCCAACTTGATACAAAGAAGATGAGTTTTACGGTTACCATCGAGTTAAAGGCCACAATTCTAATAATTTCAAGACATTCAAGAACATTATTCAAGATATCATTGATAAGGATGATCTCGTATTAGATAATCCTAATGCACCCCCTAATCAAAATATGGATGTGTTCAAACACCCTTTTCCTAACCATTCACTAAATCAAAATATTGTTTAGATCACAAATAACTCAAGTGCTCATAATATCCATATGATTAATATGGTATTTCCTTTACCTTTAGTTCAACCTTCCCCTCAACAAGAGATACCCATTTCATCAACTCCTCCCTCAAATTTAGTGGCATTTGTTTTGCCCATTCTTCCTCCTCGGGTAGAAGAACCTATTTCACCCATTCCACTCCCTCATGAGGAAAATCCTCCTTTACCACTTCTTTTGCCATCTGAGGAGCCTATAATGCCAATTCCTTTTGTACCAATATTACCTATCCTCTTACCACTTGAAGACCACACCCTACTCATTCCTCAACCACATGTTGAAGGGAACATCATTCCTATATTATACCCTCTTGAGGAACCTTCTTTGCCTACCTCTCCTCCACCTATAGAGAGTAGTACCCCATCCAATCCACCTTTAGACTTAGAGGACTCAGTATTATCTACTCCCATAATAGATGAGAGACCTATTATACCTCTCTAATTGTACCAATCTTACCCCTTATTTAGTTATGGAGGATCATACTTTACCTATGCCTCACCCACATGTTGAGAGATCCATAATACCTATGCTTTACCTTCTTAAGGAACCTTCTTCACCTACCTATCCTCCACCCATGGCAAACCATGTCTCTTCTCCCATCTCTATTGAAGAGGACCCCATTGAGGTTATTTCTCATCTTTGGCCTAAATTAGTAGAAACCAACAATTTCCATCTTTCCCAAACACCTCAACCTTCTAAAGACACAATCATAAGGCTTATGTCAACTTCATCTAAACCCTTCTCACATTTGGTGAAAAGTCTAGAAATTTTTGTTGACTCTACAAAGTTAGATCATGTAACATTTTGGGACCAACTTAAAACTCCTTATCCAACATAATGAATGTCAACCTTTACCACAAACCCTATCACTACCATTTACCCTAAGGTCTTTGATAAAGCTAGGATTATTCACCAAAATCACCTAAAGTTTAGCCATCTATGTCAGAACCCTCACCCTCACAAGAATCCACCACATTAAAGCAGATCAGGCCCTTAGGTGTACATCTCATCTCTAATTTAATTAAACCATAGGTGAAATTAGATTTAAATCCTCAACCACAAGTTATAGTTTTATGGCCTAAATTATATAAAAATGTTAAGCTTCCTATATATCACCAATCCCTTCTTCAACCCTCAACTTTACCATCCATTTGGGACCACGCCCCTCTACTTTAGCTGGAATATTGCCAACCCAAGAAAAATAAAAGGTTAAGTTACCTCCACTCCTACCTTTTCCATTTGGTAGGCCTTTCACATCTAACACAAAGAAAGTGACCACAAAACATGTAACTCCATTGTCACCAAACAACGCACCATTTAAAATTACCTTTTCAACACTAAAACACAAGAAAGTGTCCACTCCTATTAGCATAACAAGTGCAAACCCACTTGTAGGCTCTTAGAGCTTTTTCCTACATCATTTATTGTAATCTTACATGATAAATCTTCCTCCCATTAAGCCTTATAGTCCTCTTGGAATGAATCCATCTTGGTTTAATGATACACAAGTGTGTTTATATCATCATTCATCTAGACACAATACTGAGAGTTATAAAGCACTCATAGTAGTCATTTGATAAAACTTTGATGTCAACACTCTCTTCAATGATACTCCCATTAACCTTTCTATTATTCCACCTTTTGAATACATAGTGCCTCTTAACATTCCACCTAAATTCAAACCCAAAGATGTGGTCGTAACCCTTTTACCACCTCCTTCACCTACATTTCAGAGTAACATAGTTAATGTGGCCACATAGTCATAAAACCAAAAAGATAAAGCTAAGGAAAAGGTCACTACTCCTTGGGCTCATCCTTTCACCAAATACACTCCTCCTAATCCTAATATTTCCATCTTGGGTGTTTGTAAAACAACATCTTTAGACGTTATTCAAATCTCAATGGTGAAAAAACTTCACTAAACTCCTATGAAAATGTCTTTGTATGATTTAATCCAAAACTCATCCAAACACCATCAAGCTTTGATTAGTTCCTTTAAAGTGACTGAGGTAAAATTTTATTATCCCAAACCTCTTGTAGCTTTGGTCATCTCCCTTAATTCCATCTCCCTAATTTCTTTGAGTGATTCAAAAATTCTACTTCAACACATTAAAGATCAGGATTCTACTCTTTTTATTATTGCATATATTGATAAAGCTTGTGTCAAGAGAGTCATGATAAATGGGGAAGATATTATTAATATTATTTCCACCCATGCCTAAAAATAGCTAACCCTTCTTGATAATTACATGTCTCAAACCGACATAGTACTTCACTCCTTTAATGATACCACAGCTACTATAATGGGCACTATTGTCTTACATATCTGTGTAGGTCCCTAAACTATTATAGACATCTTATATGTTGTGGAATAAGAGTTACAATATATTTTACTACTTGGATGACCTTGGATACATGTTATGGCATGTGTACCCTCAACTTTTCACTATCATGTTAAGTTTGAACATGATAGACAAATACATGTTATACCTACTGACCCACCTCTATTTAAAACATGCAACATGAATTATAGTCCCAATAATGTTAAAATTCAATTGAAAAAATCATCTTACTTTCATGATACTTTTGAATCTTCCACAAGCTCCACTGCCCCAACTACATAGATATCAAAAACACAATTTCTTGACAAGGATCCCATGGAGAAGACTTTTCAATGTTTGTCACTCGATGAATATCATTTGTTAATGTTCAACATGTTCTATACTCCACAAGAGTATGGAAGGATTCACATGCACCCAAATTATGATCCCCACATTGGGATGGTCATCCCTTATGGCCCCCCTAACCTTTGAACTAATTTCACATATGGGGGAATTGATCAAGCTCTCATTGTCAGCAATCCATCTTATTTGCCACAACCATTTATCTATGACTTCTCTTTCCTGAGTAACCCTATATTTACTCACACCTATCTCTATAGGTGTGCCTATAAAGGATTTGGTTTGGGTTGTTATGAACAAGGTATCCATATTCTTACTGAACATCTCACTAGCCAAATCATTAAAAATGCTAAAAGAGGCATGGAGTGGGATATGATGAACCAAATAAACTAATTAAAACTTCCCATGTACTAATTATTGAAGAACCAATCTCTCTTTTTCCACCTTCTTCTCCACCATCACCTACTAAATTAGAGGTATCTATACCTCCTAATTTTTTTTTCAATAAATGTCATCCATTTGGGGCCTCTCACCTATCGCCAAGGTAAGGAAACAAGGTCCCTTCCTCTTATTCATCTTAAAATAATTGATGAAGACTCTCCCACTATTGACACTATCCAACGTCAATATGATGATGGAATTCTCACATATATGGGTGTGGATGATTCTTATATCTAATAGTTTCTCCCATCTAGAACACAAGCTATGTTAAATGAATCAACCATTGACATCAATATGCCCTCTCATGATAACCCTCGCATCCTCAATATTGGCCAATCTTTGGATTCCTCTAAACAAGTTGATTATGTCACATTTCTTAATAACCATAAAAAAGCCTTTGCTTGGTCTTATAATTACATGCTTGGTATTAACACCTTTATTGTCACCCATAACATTATCACCAATCAAGATGCATCTTGTTAAGTAGAAGCTTCGCAAGATGCATCCTCATATTGCTATCTTTGTCAAAGAAGAGATTTAATGACTCCTTTATATTGACTTTATCCAACCCATCAAATACCTACAATGGATTTCCAATATTGTTCCTATCATAAAAGGGATTGAGGAAATCTACATTTGCACTAACTATCATGATTTAAAGCTCACTTGTCTAGAAGATGACTTCACATTGCCAAGTATCAACTAACTTGTTGATCTAATAGCTGACCATGAGATGCTATCACTTATGGATGGGTTCTCTAGATATATTGAAATCTTTGTCACTTCTGAGGATCAACATAAGACAACTTTCATTACCCCATGGGGGACTTTCTACTATTGGGTAATGCCTTTTATCCTAAAGAACATTGGTATGACCTAACAATAGGCTATGAACTACATATTTCATGATCTTTTACATAAAATTATGGAAGATTATGTGGATGACTTACTCAACAAGTCTAAACTTTAGCAAGACCACTTGACAATTCTCAAAACCATATTTACTCATCTCCTCCAATATAACATTCGACTAAACCCAAAGAAATATGTCTTTGGTGTTATTTCCAGTAAACTTTTAGGTTTTATCATTTCTCTCCATGGTATTGAAGTTGATCTTGCTAAGGTTAAATCAATCTTAGAGATGTTTCCACCTACTAATATAAAACAACTCCATAGCCTATAGAGCAAACTTTAGTCAATTTACCCCTTCATTTCCTAGTTATTAGATCGTTACCAACCCTTTCACCATCTCCTCAAAAAGGATCTCTCCTTCCATTGGAATATATATTACCAAGAATATTTTGATGCACTTAAACAATATCTCCTTTCCTTATCAGTTCTTATTCTACCTAAAGAAAATTATCCTTTCTACCTATACATCTCCATAATAAACCATTCTCTAGGTGTTATGATTGCACATCGAGATAACCAACATCAAGAGCAGGTATTTTAATACATAAGCCACACACTTATTGATTATGAGACTCAATATACCCATACCAAAAAAATTTGCCTTGCATTGGTCTTTTCTACCTCCAAACTTTGCCATTATCTCCTAAATCACAAAACCTATGTGGTCACCCATACTAATCCCCTCAAATACTTGCATTCCAAGCCATATCATAACCAATGTATAGCTCAGTGGCTCATGTTTCTTGTTGAATTTTATTTAGAATTCATTTAATAAAAGTCTATTAAGGGGTAAATAATTATTGACCAGTTAGTTGTTGCCCATTTACTTGACAGTCAACCTTCAAACCTTGAATTCTTTGATGAATCCATTGAAATGCTCTCCATCAATGACATTTCCTATCAAATAATGTTGTTCTTTGATGGATCTAAATGTCAATATGATGGGGGTGTAGGGGTCATTCTTATTCCTCTAGATGGTGATCATAAGCCTTTGTCATTTAAAATGGATTTTGAATGCACTAACAATATGGCCAAATATGAGGCATTGATCTTAGGACTTCAAACAACTCTCTTCTTGGGTATCAAATCCATAACCATTTTTGATGATTCTCAGCTAGTGTTTAACCAAGTTAATGGTTCCTACTTATGTAAAAATGAAATTTTATAATGGTATAAAAATCATGTAGATATGCTATTGGGATCATTTGACTCTTATCTCTTAAAATTTTTTCCTTGATCTATAAATAAATTTGCTGACATGATGGCTTCACTTGATTCACACATACCCTCTTCATCCTCTTCCTCAAGAATCTATGTCATTGTTCATTTCTTAACATTACCCTCCTATGTATTAGATAACATCCTCTTTATCATAAATATAACATCTAACCCACATGACTTATGGTAAAATAAACTCACAAATTATCTTTCCTTCTCTATTTCCCCTTCTAATCTCTCCAATAATGGGAGATGTGCCTTCATTAAACATGCCACTCATTACACTATACTAGGGGGACTTCTCTACAATCAAGGTTTTTATGGTCTTTTTTCTTATATACCTCACTAGTATTGAGACTCCCTTCACCATTAAACAAGTCCAAGATGGGATTTGTGGTGGCCATTTCAATGGTCACATAGTTGCCAAGCGTATCCTTCAGCTTGGCTATTATTGGCCTACACTTCATCAAGATTGTGTTGATTACATTCAGCATTATTTCAAGTGTCAACAACACACTAACCTCCTTCATGTTACAATTCATGTATTACAAGTTTTTAAGTACTTTTGGCCCTTCTCCTAATAGGGATTATATCTAATTAAGGAGATTAACCCTCATTCATCCCATTATCATCATTCTATCATTACTACCACTAAATACTTCACTAAGTGGGTCAAGGCCATCCCTCTCATCTCCACTAAAGTTGACAAAATTATTGACATCATCATCCATCACATCATCTTTCATTTTTGTGTCCCTCATAAAATTATAATAGATAACAACAAATCTTTCAAAAATAAGACTATTCAAAGTCTTTGTGATACATTTGGAATCTAATTAAGCTTCTCATCATCATATTATCCATAAGAAACTAGATAGGTAGAAGCTTCTAACAAAACATTGACCAAAATTCTCATGAAGGTAGTCAATGATATAGGTAAGGATTGACACACACACATTCCTTTTTCTTTATGGGCTTACCGCACTAGCATTCAAATCCCCATAGGTGCTACACATTTTTATTTTGTATATGGGATAGAGGTTGTTTTGCCTCTTGAAGTCTAGATTCCTTATCTTCACATTTATCTATAAGACATACTAATGATGAATTTCACCAAAAATATTTGGCTTAACTTGAATTACTTGATGAGCGACATCTCATAGCCCTCAACCACCTCTAAATATATCAAGAGTGTAGTAAACACACTTATAAAAAAAATCTCAAAGAGTAAGGTTTTAATATAGGAGATCTCATCTTAAAATAAAATCAATATGTGATGAACATGGAGAAAAGTAAATAAGGTAAGTTTTATCCTAATTGGATTGGACCTTATATCATAACTCACAAGTATTGCTCAGGAACTTATCACTTGTCTTCTCTTGAACGAAGGCCATAACCTGAGCCTTTACATGCCTTACACCTATGACCATTCTTTTATTAAATAAGTGTCACTTCACCTCATGTTTAACTTGAGCTCATCCCTTGAGCATCCCTATTACATTGATTTCCCTTCCTCTTCACCCTTACTCCTATACATTTAGTTAACTTACATAGTGGTATGGTTTTACCCTCAAAGTGGAAAACTCATATGCCTCTATAGTCTTGTCTATGACTAAAAGCATAAAAAAACAAAAAAAACAAATGGGATATGTGACAAGTTATAGCTCTCAAGTCATGTTTCTAAATGTAGACTACTCCCTTGAAGGATAGCTATGTAACTTCCCTTTACTACTATCAATAGACTTCTCCCTTGAAGGACAACTATTTAAACTTAAAAATGAATGCTCATACCATTCCATTTAAGGATGGCTAAGCCAAGCTTTGTTCTCAAAGGGAAATAAAGATTAAAAAAGGCTTATCACATTGATCAAATTTATACAACCTTAACCCATACAAAATCCCATTATAGGTTTCTTGCATTGATCAGCTTACACAAAAAAAACAAAAAAAAATCTTTAAGTCATGGACTTGCCTATAGTAGCTCTCGAGTCACCCACAAAAAGGGCATATCATCCCCACTTTGTAGGTTATGCTACCCAAACATTTTCCCTCATTTTACCCTTTTTTTCCCCTCATACTCTCTGAAGGGAATGTGAAGCTCACATAATATAAGGTAAACATGATGCTTCTCTAACAAACACAATGGTTCAAAGATGTAAGGAATGAAAGAGGCTCATTTTCTTAAGCCTATTTATGTTCTGATTATGATCTTTGCTGGTGCATGAGCATTCTACCTCTTTATTTTTCCATCCACATCACATTTCAATCTCTCTATTGAGATGAAAAATAATGTCGTACCAACACTAACAAATCCTACTCAATTTATTTTATGCATACACCATCATGAATATGGAAAAATATTGAAATAAACTAACATAACCAATTTATTCATTTTAAGCATACACCATCACAAATTTGGAAAAATGTTGAGATAAACTAACATAACCAATTTATTCATTTTAAGCATACACTATCACAAACTATGGAAAAATAATAAGATGAATCTAACAAACCAACTATGCATATACCATCACATATATGGGAAAGTCCAGTCTAACTTAACTAACATGATCAACATTAACATCAAAATTAACATAGAATTACATAATAATCATCTATATCATCATCATCATCATCTACATCAATATCCTCATCACAATCACAATAAATACATCTCAAAATCACACATAAATAAACATCTCATATATATATATATATATATATATATATATATATGATCACAATAAATATACATCATCACAAGATCATCTCTCTCTCAAAACATACATCTCACATCTTCAACTTGCAAGCCAGTTTACATATAACAAATATAATAAAAAATGACAAAATTTGGCACTCAAGATCATTAAGGCTATCCACATGGTCATGATGAAGTAGTGTCATCACCACTCTCAACTTATCTACGTTTGCATGAGCTAGAAGTTGTGGCATGTGACATAGATCTCTCCTACTCCCTAAACTTGGAATATCATTAAATCTATGGAAACTCTATGATGGCCATCTCGTAATAGGAAATATCATATAGGGTAGTAGTATATCTTGCCAAAGATAGTCTATGGAGGTCCCATATTACTTGATGATAGCCCAACCTATACTAGTCCCTATGGTGGAAGAGGAGGAACAACTTGACTTGTTGCTCTTAGGCTATCCCTCTCTACTATCACTACAGTCACCTAACCCTATAATACTTTGACCTAGACCTGTAGTGATATAACCTAGTCCTGTAATGCCCCAACCTAGCCTTATAACATCATAACCTACCTTGTATGGATAATACATATGCCTATGCTATATCTCTATCCTATAGAGCTGCATATTGTGCCTATATGAGTGCATCCCTCTCTCTTGCCAACCCCTATAAATTTTGTGGTGGCCTCCTAACATCCATCATATGATGTAAACCTACCCACCAAGCTGTATATGCTATTATACACCATAGATCTCTAACATCTAGCCCTACTGGTAGCTCTTCAAAATCTATCCCATCTATCTCTTGGGGTAATGGTAGGGGTGCCTCTATGTCATCCCTCTTATATCAAGTGAAGGAAAGCATAATATCCTAGATTATACTAATTTTCCCCCTAACCCATAATGAGATTTGTAAACCAACAAGCTAGTGTGCCTATCCTCTAAAAATTAGGTATGTCAAGTAGGGTCTCCACAAAATATCCATAGGGATCAAACCCTCAATCATGTTCCTATAATAGGCAATGTCATGCATTACACCATCCACTCAAGTCTGTGCCATGCCCTCTCTCCACCATCTAAAACCAACCCTAAAGCTAGCTAGAATCATGGTAGGTAACCCCAATGGTCATGTTACCATGATGTGCTCATATGCCCAACATTGTAGTAAATGGTTGACACATAAAATGTATCACCATCACAGTCTCAAACCCTATAGCTCTCTATATAACTATGCCAACAATACTAGACCCCATGAAAAAATAGTCTATTTCTCAACCATATATGTAGGCACACCTATCAATGCAATAAAAAATCTACCACCATTGATATCTATTAATGCATACACCATGATCTTGATCATCATTAGGATGCTCAATCGATGTTACTCGTCATCATGCATATACAATGGTTCATAAGAAAAACTCATATAATGATAAGTCACCTCACTAACATGCTCACCATATAATACTACCATGTGGATATCATGATCCTTTCTTGAGAATGAAAATAACTCTTCACCCTAGAGTGGTAGCTATAAAATCCTATAGACATCCTCCTGGGTCACTATCAACTCTTCGATCGATAGATGGAAGGTATTTGTGGTGTGATCCCACCTCTCAATCAATGTTATCATAAGGCTCACATCTCAGGTGACTCCAAAATATCATCACACTCATCCTAACCCCATGATTATCATGTGTTCCCACTCATCTAGAGTGACATCCCTCCTCATACATGTTAAAAGCCTTGATAGATGATCTTGTAATGTCAGCTCCATCCTCACCTGCATCTATACACTCACAACTCAAATCATGTACTTTCTAATATAACCTACCACTACCTTTTTCCCTTCTCTTTAGGAGAGATTCATTGGTCTAAGGATCTAACTTGGGCTATATAACATCAACACCATTGTTATAATGTTTTCCCCAAAAAAACAACCCTAACTTTTTAGACTTTACCCATACTTTGGGGTAATTTGAAGATCAAATATATCTCCTTCACCATGATCACCAAATTAAAGATCAAATATATCTCACCAAACACAAAAAACACCATTAGAGATCATTTAAATCTTCACCCATGATGACTTTGCTTAGAGATCATGAATATCTCCTTGTTCATTAACCATTTTACACCAACCTTACATTGCTTGTTTTGACCTCTTATGCTATTATTATATAGTTGGATATTATGAACATACATGTATATTAAGTGTTTTATATGGAAACCCAGCTCATCCTATCACCTTCAACCCTTTTGTGTTTCCCAGGGGCACTTCCTAACTTGGATACCTAGGGCACATTGACCATTGGATCTACAACTTTGATTGTTTTGACCTAACAACTATCACTTACAAGTTGTGATTTTGTTATTTCTATTTGAGTCCTCCTTAACCTTGCCTATTCTTGACTTTGTTGAATATAGCTCATAGTATTATACACATATTAAGTGATACTCAATTCTTCACCACTCACCTAATTACCTTTTTATCAAATTGGTCCCTGATTCTGGTTTTTCCTCTATCGATTCCCATTTTGAGGGGGGATACCTCATCCAATACTTGGAGAATCTAACTCTTATTTTTGTCTTACAAACTTGTCAGTATAAATTACAAGACAAGAAGGGTAAAATTTAGACACCAAAATTATGTCACACACACACGTGTGTAACTCTCTATGTCAAAACTCTTTTTAGACTATTTTTTAATAATAACAATTAGCCTCCCTAACCCATGTTTTTAACCTTCACACATTTAATTAATTTAAAATAATTAATTAAGTTAATTAAAAACCCCTTTTTTCCACCTTACCTGGCCACCTCACCCTATGACTAATTCTCACTTGATGAGTCACCTCAAGACCTGGTCCCATCATATTAACTACCCAAGACTTATTCTCACTTCAAAACTAAATTCCTAATCAACTACCTCTTTCTTAACCTCTTATTTTTACCATTTTGTAATGGGTTCCACACTTGGCATGAAGATAAATAGAAAATAGGCCAAAATAGTAAGCTTTACCTATTCTAGGGCCATTGAAATTGGTCAATCCATGGTTAATGTCAGTAACATCATCGACATTAGTTATATAAGCCAAACTCTAACCTAATGCTTAAGTCAATAGAAATCAATAAAATGCATTATTACTTGCATTCAAGCTCATATCATTCAATTTTCAACATCCTAGATTATTGTCATCTTGCATAAGTCAATCACGATCAAGAAATAAGATCTTGAGGACCAACAACACTCGCTTGTTCTCTCTATTTAGGTCATTAATTCAAACTACCTAATAGGGACTATCAATATGGTACTTATCATTTAGTGACCAGTATAGCTAAGTACATCACTTATTCTATAGGTCTTTTAAATATCTATTTTGCTATCACTTCATATCTACTATTCATTACTTTATACACTCTTGACCAAACCCATGTGAGGGATTTACAAAGTTTCCTTGCTTGTTTCCCCTTGACTTGACATATGAAACCTTTGACCAGATCTACCCAAACCATACTCTCTCTCTCATAACTTTCCCCAACCTCCTAGACCTAATCAAAACTATTTCCTAGACTTGAAAAAGCCTTCTGCAAGCTCCTAGGCAATTATCTCCCCTACCAACCTTGATAGCCTAACTGACATCGATCACCTTCACCACCAACCTCTGTAGTATAATTGATATCAGTCACTCTCGTATCAACATTGGTGATTGTGGATTCCATAACATTTTCAAAACCTACCCAAACAACTTATAAAATACAAACAAAATACACCACCTACACCTTGTCACTCTTTTCTACACTCAGGTTATGAATAATGGTAACATTATTTCTCTTTATCTCTCTCTTTACTTTACATCTATTTTAGTTATTTATTACTCTTTTATCTCTCAAAAGTGGACTATTATATCTAAGAAAGTTTCACACTTCCTAAAACAAGCATGTATCTTGGCAGCCCACTCATTTATCTGCTAACAAATATTTTGTGGTAGTGCTTTTTTACTTATAGGTAGTCCTCCCTAGCCAAAGAGGAGTGTTCAAAATGTTTGGATATGGTGTGAAAACCAATTTGGGTTCATTCTAATCACTTATCCCTATCATTTTTTTCTATTTTTTCCTTTATACTTGAAATAGACAAAATTTAGCAAAACACATTCTTCTATGCCATAATTGGCTCTCATTAATATTTCCTACCAGGTAGCTATTACCATTCACTTAAAAAATATTATAGGTATTTCTTTTAGTCCTTTTTCATTCTATAACTACTCTTCTAGATCTCCTTAACTTGTAGCCTTTTGTATTAAATGTGACCTTATATCTATTATCAAACATTTGACTGGCACTTAGCAGATTATGCTTCAATCCTTCAATATAGAGGACTCATGTGTATGTAGTTTTCCATCTATGTTCAATGTTATTTTACCTCTGATCTTTACTATAGTGTTGTCTCCCAAGCTGATAGATCTTTCCTTACATTTTCTCAATTTGATGAACTTACTCTTATCACTAGTCATATGTTTTGAGCAACCACTATCTATTACCCACAAATTCTACTCTTTGGCATGGAGTGAAGTTTAAGAAATCATAGATTGATATTTCACTTTCCACACATCCTTGGGTTTCTTATTTAACTTATTTTTCTCCTTTTTAGAGACCTATGAACCTCTGTTCACAATGATAGCCTTGCCTTTATTCTTACTTTGTGTTTTTGGTCTTACAAAGTTTGTTCTACATTGTTTAGCTATATGATAAAAATTATTGCAATTATAGCTATATCTAAAAATGGTATAAGTGATTTTTTAGTTAGAATTTTTTTCTCCTTTTAGGTAAAAATATGCATTTAATAGCCCTATGACCAAATTGATTACAGGTATAACAATAACCATAGAAAGATGACGAATACCTAGTCATAACATTTCTTTATGCAGTATGAGGAGCTCTTATATGTCAAATAATTTTCATGGTGGTGTCATGGAGGTGTCCTAGTGAGTGGATGAAGTGATTTGATAGTCTATGTGACAATGACAAAGTGTGCAATGTGCTTATTCTTGTATGCTTTAAGGTGGCTTCATTGATCTTCAGTATTGACATGGTTAGAAATGTTTAGGAATGAGTATGGAGGTTTGAGCATATGCAAGTGGTCCTATAAGATGTGATCGATGCTTTGAGAGCTTATGTGCATAAGTGTAATTCACTTGGTTGATCATATTTTTCATCTAGACATTTTGGGTCTAGTAGTAGAAAATATGAGTAGGTAATTTGATGACATCACCATTACCACATGGGAAAGAGTCAAGGGGAGTGGGTTATATGGTTGTGATCATAGTAGTCCTTAGTTGTTATGTGTTAGATCTCAAGTCATGCATTAAAGCACAATCAAAGATATGAGGATGAAAAGTTGGCTTCTCTATCAAAATTCACTATTTTCCCATAGCCAAATTTGTACTATGGTCAGAAAGAACTGAGTAAGCATGTCGATGAGGTCAGTGATCACACATGTGGATGATTCAAGAGAAGTTGATCATATGGGTTTGTTTAGTTTTAGATCTAGTTTATTTATAATAATTTTTAAATCATGTGATGTAGTTTGTTAAAATATATGTATATGCAATATTGCTCTCCTAGGGAGTTTGACTGTGTTTTCCCATACTTGGCCAATTTTATGTTGTGGTAGAAAGAGCTGAGTAAGCTTTTTGATGGTGTTATAACTTGCACATGTGAATGTATAAAGAAAAAATTATCATATTTATTTGTTCAATTTTGAGCATAGATGATTTTCCCTAAATTTGAGATCATTTTTTAAAGCATGACAAAAGCTATGAAGGAGAAAATTTGGTCTTATAAACATATTTTGACATGGTTGGCTCTGTGATAAAAGATTTTGAGAAGGAAATTTTATGGTGTTATATCTCTCACATGTGAGATTTTTAGGAGTGTTATCTCACATGGTTAGATTATCCTATAGAAGGAGATCATATGGTCCAAATTTGAGATCCTACGTCAAAGTGTAGAAGAAGTTATTAAGGATCAAAAATGGTTAGTTAGGCATATTGACAGGGTTCCCATACTTATTCATTTCTAGAAATGTTAAAGCTTGAGAAAGATCAATGGTGCATGTGGATCCAAGAATTTAGGAGGTATTAATATGAGGATATGTGCATGATGTTTAAAATCTAAGAAAATTTATAAGATAAGGATAAAATGGTGAGTGGGCATTGATAGAGATTGATCTACAGTGAGCGTTGATCGATATTGACCTAACTGATCCAAAGAGATCAACAGAGCATATTGAGTGAAAATTCCTAGATTGCATGAGATGAGGTCAAAGTGATAGATGTTTAATGTTTGGATTTGGTGGTATATGCATTAAATATTATACAAGATTGATCTATAGTGAGCGTTGATCGATATTGACCTAACTGATCCATAGAGATCAATAGAGCATATTGAGTGAAAATTCCTAGATTGCATGAGATGAGGTCAAAGTGATAGATGTTTAATGTTTGGATTTGGTGGTATATGCATTAAATATTATACAATATTGATGGTGCAAGATTGATCCTGAGATGAGAGTTCATGAGATTCAAGCATTGTGTTCGAAGGTTAACTATGAATGTTGTTATTCAAATATTTGAGTTTAACATATGAGAAACTAGAGCTCTATATTTTGACCATATCTTTTGATAGAAGATGAATTTTCTCATGTATTAAAAAACAAAGTGGTACAGGATTTTAAGATGCATCTAGCTATATAGATTTGAATATCTGAAAGTGAGTATAGTTAGAGATATTGAGCCTAAAAGTTGATTGTTTGTTTTTTCTTGTTATGTAAGTGACATAAGAAGGATATTTAAGCTTGTATTGATGTTATTTCAATGTATCATGATGAATTATCTATTGAAACATATTGTAGACTCCATGAGGATGCTCTATGTGGATTTTAAAGGTGTGATCAATCTATGTTGAGTATGAACAATGCTTTTTATGTTGACTATGTGTTCGTTCATGGTGACTATGTACACCAGGTCAGTGTTTGAGTTGTTGGAGCATATTTAGAGGTGAGATAAGTTAACTGTGATCATTTGAGGATTTTTAAGATGACACAATGAGTGGACCCATGTATTATAAATTGGTTTAATGTTCTTGTTTTGCTTGAGGGAGTGTTAAAGGAGTGAATGGGTTTACATGAGACCTATAAGGGATACAAGGGCCTTATTAAAAGGTGTAGTTTCTTAAGGGTGACCCATAGATGATATGGACAACATATGGAGATTATTTTGATTTTTGTATTCCTATGAGATATTATTTAAAATATAAGGCATGCCTAATGGCTAACCAAGGTAGTGATTATCAAGATTGCTCTATAAATAATGGAACCAAAGATTTTTGGTTTTAGACTTTATGTCAGATACTAGTGATTGGAGAGAGGTTTGTGTGTGTTTTTGAGAAAAAAAGGAGGGATAGAGTGCCCTAAGTGTGTGTTTAAGAGAAAATTAGTTTGATGACTATTTGTATGACTTATAGGTCAAAATTATTTTGGTAGAATATTGCTCTTGTAGATTGAGAGTGAGTGAAGGTGAAGAGAGATAAGCTGAGGTTCATCATCAGGTGTTGTTGACATTAGTTCATAGGTGGAAGTGTTTTCATATGTGTTATTATGGTAGCTCAAAATCTAAGGTGGTTACAACTCAACTAGATAGGTGTAGTAGCACCTTATAAGATTGGAATATCATTAAATAGGGATTATTATTCCTTGATTAGTTATAGGGAGTCTAAATTAGATCTTGTTATTATAGGATGGTATTCCAATTGTATTTTTTAGTGGGTTTCATTCCCCAAGAGGGTTTCCCACATATGTCATGTATTATGTGTTTGATCTTGCATTCTCTCTCTTGCTCATTACTATGAATGTGGTATATGCTTCAGGAATTTTTGTGGTAGCTAATTAAATATTTATAAAGATTAGAATTAAATTTGGAATATTTTTTCTCACTAATTCACCCCCTCTCAGTGATTATACCTCTAACATTCTAAACTCTAGCTTCTTCAAGTCTCTCACTTTTGTATATCCATCTACATTAGCTACCTTTGTCTTCTTTTTTTCTTTAGGATTCTTTTTAGCCTTCCTCACATACCCTATTCTTTTGTATTTCTTTATATCCTTCAAATATTTATATTTATTTACTCCTAATTCTCCTTCTACTTTGAATTTGTCATATAGGTTAGCAAATGTACTAGCTATGGAACTTTTTCCTTTTTCATAACTAAGACTAGATCTCTCTTTTTAAGGTTTTTGAGAGTTGATTAAATCATCAAGAATGTCTGATCCTCCTTTCAACTTTAGACCTTTATCTATTTGATCTTTAGCTTTCTCAAGTTCTTTTTTCAAAGCCATTATCTTTGCTTCTAACTTCATGCACTCATCATATTTAGATTATAGTTCACGTTTGACTACATATTCTACTATTTTAGCCTCTTTAACTTGTGACTTTACTCTAACCACCATCTGATCATATTTTTCAAGACTTTTGGACATTTTCTCAATCTATTTCTATCTAAGCTTCTTCTATTTTGAGTTCTCTTTTCTCAACTTTTATATTTCATCTAGATCATAGATGTGTTCACACTCCAAATCTGCTTCTCCTTCTTCTTCTTCATATGAGTCTTCAACTTCTTTTTGATCCATATAATTTGATACTATTATCATGAATATGACTTCCTTTTCCTTAGACATAAAGGCACAATCCTGGTCATCATCTAAGCTATCACACTCATCCAATGAATCATTATCTTTTTTATGTACAAACCCTTATTATTTTAAGATAATTTATTCTTCTTGGAGTAGTGAGGTTTCAAATATTACTAATCTCTTCTTTCTTAGAGCTATTATTTTTTTCATAAGGTAATTTAGTAGTAAAATGTCCCACTTTACCATAGTTAAAGCATATAAAGGGTAACTTACCTTTGTACTTTCTAGACCCTCTCTTTAATATATTGAAAAAGGTGGCTTCTTCTTCATCAGTCTCCTCAGATAAAGATGTAGGTGCTTCTACCTTTATTGGTTTGGATGCTTTAAATGAAACTTCTCTCTTGAAATTTTCTACTTTTCCCATTATCATCTCATAGGTAGTGAAGGTTCCATGCAACTCATCAACAATGAGTTTATCCATATCTCTTGATTCCTCTATTGTAGAGATTTTAGAGCCATACCTAGATGATAGAGATCTTAGGACCTTTTTGAAAATAACTAATTCTTTCATATATTCTCCAAGACCTATGATTTCATTGACTATTTCATCTACTATGAGGAGGTAGTCTACAATTTTTTCTTCTTCATTCATTTTAAGGCTTTCAAAATTGCCTTTGGATGTTTATAGCTTGGCATGTGTTACCTTGTCATCACCTTCATAAATGATCTTTAAATTTTTCCATATGTCTCGTGAATTTTGAAAATGCATCACTTTGAAAAACTTTGAATTATACAATCCACAAAGGATAACATTCTTTGCCTTAGCATTGCTCTCATATGCTTTCTTGATAGCCTAATCAGTAGGAGTTGTAGTAGGAGTTGTATATCCATTTAGAGTAGATATCCATACATCAAACCCTAATGATGATAAATATGTTTCCATTATTATGCTCTAAAATTCATAGTTTGATTCATCAAAGAGAGGTTCCTTGTTTGAGGAAGAGCCTTCTTGACTAGCCATTTATATTTAACATCTAATATCTACCTAAGCTAATTAAGCTTCTTCTAAGAAATTGGGCTCTGATACTAACTGTTGGAACACAAATATATACTGAGAGGGCATTTAATTAGTATATATAATAATTCAATCCTTTTCAACACTTTTTAATGTAGATTAAAACTATATGCAAAGATCACATACACACAAATA
Organism: Torreya grandis; assembly: GCA_037957365.1. Classification (NCBI taxonomy): domain Eukaryota; kingdom Viridiplantae; phylum Streptophyta; class Pinopsida; order Cupressales; family Taxaceae; genus Torreya; species Torreya grandis. Next base: position 614,641 of record JARHVA010002518.1, on the reverse strand, counting down.
TGCATAACACTAGATATACCATGGGAAACCCAATATGGGAAAAACCACCATGAGAATAGCTGCTAGAATCTACTATTTTAATATAGCCTCACAATAAATAACCTCATTGGTTACAATGTTTAAGGCCACTGACCCTAAAGAGACATCAATACCTTGATCATATACACACAAATATGCATAACACTAGATATACCATGGAAAACCCAATATGGGAAAAACCACCATGAGAATAGATACTAGAATCTACTATTCTAATCTAGCCTCACAAGAAAGAACCTCATTGGTTAAAATGTTTAAGGTCACTGAACCTAAAGAGACACTAATCCCCTAGTTTAAGAGTACCTACTATAAGGAATCACTAACTCCCTAACTGAGCACCAACCTATTAGATCTATAATGGAGCTACAACTCAATTCTTTGTTATAGGTCTAGTATATAACTATTCATGTTATGCACATCTTTCTCTTCTCGTATCTTCTCTAATCTTCTTAGCCCCACTATCTTTGTGTCTCTATATTTCTCTATTTGGCATAATTCAATAACACAAGCAACATATTCTCTATCCTAGCTAATATATATATATATATATATATATATATATAAGCATTTGATCTAGGGTTTTATATGTTTTTTCTTTTCACACTAGTTTACTAACACATCACACTCAATTGTATTGGACTTTAGTTCCTATCTTTAACATCAATTTTCTTGCATCTTGAACTTATGCTTCACTACCATGATTCTTGGTCTCATTACTATTTTTAGTATATACTAGGCTCTAGTTTTGATAAGCATGCCATATTCCACAAATTTGATAAATTATAGTGGTCAATTTCATTATCTATGTTGTATTTTATGGCTTAACTACAAATTCCTCCACTTGATCATTAGGATGATCATATATTTAAATTCTGACTATTGATCTTAAGTTTGGCACCATGATTTGATGATCCTCGTTTAATCTACTTAACTTTAAAATGCATTCATTAGATCAAGTTATGATAATATCAAACGCAACATTCAATCTGTGTATGATTCAAAACATTAACTTTTCAAATTTAAAATGCATCTATTGATCTTAATGATCTGAGCTCCTATGTGTTGTTAGATCTTCAAACTAGCATAAACTTTATCTATGCTAGTCATTAAACATCAAGATCTTAATCTCATCTCATTGCTTCCTAAGTTTTTGGAATGAATACGCTCTATAAATCTTGTAAAATTAGATCAATATTTAAATCACCTCTGTCTCATTAAATATTGAGCACTTGATCACATTGACTCCACTCACTCCATTATATCTTCATTGTATAATCACACACACACCATTGATCCTTGGAAGAAGCTCAATATTTATCTCTTATGATATCTTGAGAATGTGACACTTGGAATTATAAAGTGCCTTCTACACATTGCTATTAGTTCCTTCTAATGAGACACTTGGCATCCTTGCATTGATTATTGACTATTTGAATTTGAACTACACCATAGATTTATTGTTCAAGCTCCATGATTGTGACACTTGTCACTAACATGTTCACTTGAAGGTGTATTTGACATATTGACTTCACTATACATCATTGTATCTTCAACATATGATTAATCACTCATCTTTAGATCTTGTAATAAGATAATACTTTACCTTATGTAGATTTGACTATGGGGACCATTTCAATATTGGAAGGTTATCTTTGCACATTCATATATTTTATTTTTCTCATTCACCTATTCTAAAATTTGGACCATATAAATTAGTCATGATACTAAACAAACCCATATGATCATCTCTTTCTAAATCCTTAGCATGTGCTACTTATAATGCCATTAATTTTCTCACTCAGATTATTTTGCTACAAAGTTAACTATGCTTAGAAGTGCCTAGAAGGCCAACTTTGTTCTTGCATAACTTTTGATGCACTTCATTGCATGACCTATAATTTAGTGCATAAGATCCTCTCAGATAAGGGATTCTATCCATATATTCATATTATCCATAAAAATTCATATGTGTAAGATATAACATCATAAAAATTCCTACTCGACTTTTTTTTTCCACCTACAAATTTGACTAATTGAAGGAAAACATCATCAAAATTCTTAAGAGCGCAACTTTGCTCATACATATCTTTTGTTGTGCTATATCATGTGACATAATATTTGTTTCATAGAAACCAGGCACAAAAATGAATAAACCCATATGATAATTTTGCCTTGACACCTTTATGTGTGTAAATTTTGACCTCGTTAATATGCTTAATTGGCTCTACTTGAGACCTTTTGCTAATTTGGCTAAGAATAGAAACTTAGTGAATTTTGTTTGAGTAGCTAACTTTTCATCCCCATATCTTCAGATGCACTTCATTACATGGTTTGAAATATGGAGAATAAAAATCAGGGACTCATGTGATCACAACCATATGACCAACTCCCCTGAACTCATCCACACATGAAAATGGTGACATCATCAAACTACCTATTTAGATTTTTCTCTATAGACCCAAAATGTCTAGATGATCAATATGAAAAACTAGATGAATTCCACTCATGCACATAAGCACTTCAATCATCCTTAACCTCTAATAGGATTCCTTTCACATCCTCAAATCACCATACTCAACCTTAAACATAAATGATATCCATAATTCTAATAATCTCCCTTTTGAGATAAATGACAATCATATTACTAATACGCATGTTTCATCCCAGTATTATATCTGAGGCCATACCAAAAACATGCATGATTGAGGAAAAATAGATTATCAAAGGAAGAGCTTTCACTAATGTTTATGAATGCACCTTTCTAAAACTATGATTTCATTAGCCTACCAAATTGACACCTCAATAAGTAGAAGAAAAGCATGTAAAAGGTTTGTGTTTTGGTTGTGATAGAAATTGGAGAAAAGTGCATCAATGTGCTAAAAATAATTTTTTTTACATTGATAGTGATAATGATGAGGAAGAAGATGAGGAGGCTTTAGGGGAAGGGTTAGAATAACCTGAGGATGAATTTAAAGATTCTCAACCTACTATTTCCTATCTTGCACTTTTAGGCATTAATACTCCTCAAAATCTTAAGGTGGTGGGGTTATTAAATAAATAAAAGGTTACTATGTTAATTAACTCTGGGAGTGCACATAAATTCATCAATAGTAAGTTGGATACTCCCAACTCTAGACTTTTAGGTCATGATTGTAGATGGATGTATAGTCAACTATTCTAGAAAATGTTATTGTATTAAGCTTGCGATGGGAGACTATTTGTTAGATTACACTATTTTTACTATTCCCATGAGAGGAACTAAGATTATTTTAGGAGTGTAATGGCTCACCACTCTATGCATTACTGAGATGAATTTTTAGGAATTATTCATGAGGTTTTATGCAGAAGGAAGGACTTTTGAACTATATAGATTACATGCTAAATATCCATAACTAGTTAGATCCCACTAGATGATGAAGATACTCAAAAAAGGTGTAGAAGGTTTTTCATCATGCTTATTTTTGATGGAGGTTCAACCAACCAAGGAGTATACACATCATGATTTGTAAAAGGTGTTGGATGTCCATTTTGTTATTTTTGGTGATATTCCAAAATAAATTCCTCTAATTCATGCACATGATCATGAGATAAAACTCATTATATGAAGTACACCACCCAATATTACACCCTAAAGGTATCCCTATGCCCAAAAGAGTGAAATTGAAAATATAGTATAAGAGATGTTGGAAGTAAGAATCATATGACATAATCAAAGTCAATATTCCTCCCCAGTGGTCATAGTATAGAAGAAAGATGATAGTTGGAAGATGTGCCTAGACTATAAATAACTCAACAAATACACCATCATAGATAAGTTTCCTATTCTATTAATTTTTTATTTTATAGATGAATTTCATGGTGTTATTTATTTTACCAAGTCAAATTTTTGCTCTGGATATCATCATATTTGCATCCACAATGAGGACATACCTAAAATAGCTTTTCAAACTCATTAAGGCCATTATGAATTTATGGTCATGCCTTTTGGCCTCAAAAATGCACCATCTACATTTTAGAGTTTGATGAATACTATTTTTAGGTAAACATTTGGAAGACAATTTGAATCATGTGAAATAGGTACTTCAATTTTGGAACAACATCAGCTTTATGTCAAACCTTCCAAATGTGATTTTTATGTCCAAGAGGTAAATTAATTAGGTTATAATGTTTCACATGAATGAGTTAAATTTGATCCAATACAAGCAATGATGGAGTTGTAGGTTCCCAAGACCCTTAAGAACCTTTGTGGATTTCTAGGACTAACTAGTTACTATCACATGTTTATCAAAAATTATAGTAGTATTATATCCCCACTCATCTCTTTTATAAACAAAGACTCATTCTAGTGGACTAATTCAACTACCAAGGAACTTGAATAGTTGAAAATGGTTGTGTATAACTCTAGTTTTGGCTACTCCTAATTTTTCAAAAACTTTTGTTATGGACTATGATGCATTAGGATATGGCATGGGGGTTGTATTCATGCAAGAAGGTAAACCACTAAAATTTTAAAGTCACCAACTTAAGGTAAAAAATAGGCTAAAACTAATATATTATAAAGAGATGATGGATATTCTACATGTATTGAAGCAATGGAGATCATATTTGATGAGTCATCACTTTTAGGTAAATACTAATCATGATAACCTCAAATATTTTTTAGAATAACACTTGTCATCTAAAGAACAACAAAAATGGGTGAATAAAATGTTAGTCTATGATTTTTATATAGTTTATAAAAAAGGAAAAGAGAATGTGGTGGAAGATTCCATCTCTTGGTGGGATGAATCAGTTGAGCCATTGTTATGCACCATGACCATGTGATAGGTAGATTAGCTAGAGGAAGCAATATTAGAATGGGAAAATGACCATGGTACCAGGGATTAGATTCATAATCTTTAGTAGGGTTCTAATGAATCTAAAAAAATTACATAGAAGGGTAACACAATATGGTATAAAGATAGATTATACCTTTGTAAGCATTCTCTCCTCAAACATAAAATTCTTCAGGAACTTCATTCCTCTCCACTTAGAGGACACTCAAGATTTTTGAAAACATATCATAGAATAAAGCAAGATTTCTTTTTGAAATGACTTAAAATGGATGTTCAAAAATATGTGGCTGAATTCATGGTATACCAATAAAATAAAGGTGAAACCATTAATACTCTAGGTTTTTTACAACCTTTATCCATCCCTAGCCAACATTGGGAAGAGGTCTCCATGTATTTCATTATGTGGTTACCAAGGTTTGAGGGTAAAAATGTTATCATGGTAGTTATGGATCGACTCATTAAGTATGCTCATTTTTTCTCCTTATCATAGTCATTTATTGTTAGTACAATAGCTTTTGATATAGTTCAAAAATTTCATGGCTATCTAAAGATCATTTTAAGTGATCGAGATCCCATATTTACTAGTGATTTTTATATTGAATTATTTACATTTTTAGGTACCCAGTAGGCTCATAGATCATTCTATCACCTCAATTTGATGGATAAACAAAGGTATTCAACAAATGTCTGACTTCAATTTGATGGATAAACAAAGGTATTCAAAAAATGTCTTGAAGGGTATCTTCATTATTTTTTTCTGACAAATAGGACAAATGGGTTCATTGGTTTCCACTTGTTGAATGATGGTATAACACTTCTTTTCACACTTCTTCCAAGATATTTGTCTTTATGGAATTACATGCATATCACCCCCCATCCATCACTTTAGTTTTGATATTGCATCTTAATGTTTGAGCTATTAATGAACACATTTACCATCAATAGGAGGTATGAGTCAGTTTGCAAGAGAATTTGGTAATGACACAAAATTGAATGAAACAACAAGTAGATCAACACCATAGTGAGTGTTATTTTGGCATAGGTGATTGGGTCTTTATGAATTTTCTTCCATATAATTAGATGTATTTGAAGCACTAGGAAAAGGATAACAATCTATCACCTAAGTATTATGTCAGTTACCAGATCTTGCATAAAATTAATAGTGTGGCTTATAAGTTAGAATTACCCCTAGCCACTCACATACATCCAATATTACATGTATATTACCTGAAGAAAGTAATTGGACACATATTTTCCACTCATAATGAGTTATTGGAATTAGATTAAGAAAGTAGAGTCATTATAGAGCTTGAGGACATCCTTCACATGTGCACTAAGCAACTGTGGACTTGAGCCATTAAGCAATATTTTATCAAGTAGAAGAACCTGCATTATCAAGATGAAACATGGGAGGATGAAGGATTCCTCTAAAAACATCTTTATTTGACTCAATGTTGAGGACAATGTTGTTTTGAAGGGGAGGGGCATGTTATGCCGTTAACCTATAGTTCATCTAGGGATATGTGTGGCTAACTTATGGCTTACACATCTTCATATTATCTTGTTGCATTTCATTATGTTCTTAGTATGGTTGGCCTATGTAATAACCATGTCTAAGTATAGTATATACAAGAGTTAGTGGTTATTCTTTTAGGATCATATTTGTTAATTCTATTCTTATTGCATTGTTTTAAATGTTTTCCCCTCAAAGTGGATGTCATAATATTCAATTATTTTATTCTTTCACCAATTATTATTGTGGATCTACTTATTTTTCTCTTAATTATACCATAAATAATTCCATTGTTGTGAATCATCTAAGTAATTTCCTTATATATTCACTAATTGATCAAACCCTAATTATTCAACTCCCTCCACCATTAGAATGAGTTTTTTGAAAAATGGTTTAGTCAGCTCATAGTGTCAAGATGACCCAAAGACCCCTCTATTAATGGGTGTTTCTTAAATATCCAATACTTCAAGGAGGGCATTATACTTATGTAGTTCTCCATTATGTGTGTGAAAATTGAGTGTAAAATTTTCATAAAATGTAATATTTTAATCATTGATGAGGTCTTGTATCTTATAATTCAAGGTGAAACATATCTTGGAGGGCATACGACTTTTGTAGTTCTCCCCTAGAAATTAAATACTTTTTTTTTGTGGTCCTCACCATGTTGTGAACTAATTCCTTTAGAGGATCATTGAATTTAATCTTTTGATCATTGATGAGGTCTTAGATCTTATGCTTCAAGGTAAAACATCTATTCTTAGAATTTCCATGGCATTAATGAGTCATAATAAGCATTTACATCATACCCTTTTTATAGAGGTATACTCATATCAACCTTTATAAGATGAGGGAAATATATAAAATGAAACTCTACAAACTATAGGAGTAATGAAGTGGTAAACTTGGGTAAGCATGTAAACTATCTCTATGGTGGATTGGTTAACAAAAGTTGATTAGGTTATTATGTCACCACATCAACCATTATGGTTGTTTATTTTTTAGGCTTAGGGATTTTGACCTTATGATTTAGTTTGATAGAAAACTTTATATGAGATGTATATGTAGCTAGTGTATTTTCTACATAAATTTATTTAATGAGATGATTTTCATTTCATGATTTTGAATAATGTGGCATAAGTTATTTAAAGATTTAAACTTTTTTAAAATAGTAGACTCATGTAAATGAGAAAGCAAATTTTACTTGAAAATATATTAAATCTCTTTATTTTCCAAAGAATTGATAATTTTAGTTAGCATTATCTTATATCTCAAGACATACTCATTAATAGGTTCATTTCTTCCTTGTTTGATTTTTTCAATTTGGGCACAATAGAACTTTTTGGTGATGTTAATAGAGAGGAGTGAAAAAAACTAATCTACAAGGGGTACAAAGGCATTTATTGATTAAGTTGGTAAATCATATAACCACCTTAAATCATAGTCCTTGAGGCTCATTGTAAATAGTTTGTTTAAAATTATATCATTAGAGGCATAATCAAGGAATGCCACATAAAAAGATTAGTGATGTTATTTAGGATCACCCTTGACATCATAAAATATTAAAATATATCCTAGTGCAAGAGTATTATGCAATACCTCTTTTGAATGAATAGCATAAGGTGATTTCATAGAGTTTTTTTCAATATTTGTAACCTTAGTTTGCAAAAGTTTTATATTTTGGACAAGAGATTGCACTTCTTGGTCTTTTAGGTTGGACACTTGAGAAGTCACCAAACAATGTGTACCCATAGGTTGGGTAGATATAGGTATTGACATAGGTATTTGAGTTAAAATATTTTGGTTTCCCATATAAGATATGGCAATAGTAGTTTTAGGGAACAAAGGTTTAAATACATATCTTACACCCCCATTAGAAGTAAGAACCGATAATGTGCTCAAGGGGAGGGTTGTCAACATATATGATGACCCTTAACTCAAATATCATGATCAATATATGGACCTACATGTGCATATATGATTTTTGAGTTTTTAGTTTCTAATATGGTTCTTGGGATATAATTAAAATATTCAAGGTTTTAATTAATACACTCATGAAACAATGCAATTGATTGCACTTGCTCATGATCTATTTGCTTATGTTCATTGGTTTCATTAGACTCATATTTTTTATTATCATAATATTCTTCTATGATAACCTTATCAATAGGTTTTTCATTATCTACATCAGTATCATCATGATCCATAGGATTAGATTCTTTAATGATATTAGACATCTTAGGTGGTAAGATGGGAATCTCAATGCATTCCATAGGCATATCTCCTAATCTAGGGTTATGCCTATGTCGTATGAAAAATAATATAAGAAATGAATAATTACAACAATATAAAATCATAATTAATTAAAAACCCTAGGAATAAAAAAAATTGCATTCATACAAATCAAGTTCACCAAATGTTTAACCCTAAAATCTATATTAGTGTTAATTTAGGGTTAAAGGGGTAAGAGATAGCCTTGAGCATAAGGATGGTAGATTATATCTAGAGAATGCCAATTTTTTTTAAAACTTAGATAAACATATACTAAATTTATTATGTGAAGATTTTAAGAATAGAAATTATAGCTATGTTAGATATTACAATAATAATGAAAAATAATATACTTAGCTAGTTTTGATTCTAATATAGATATAGATGTAGAATAGATATAAAATAGACTAGATTTGGATTTTATAATAGTCACCTAATTTTTGAAATTGTACCTTTGTATCTATGGACACTTGCATTGACATGATACAGTTGTATCGACACTACTATTTAGATTAGATACAAGTGTCCAATATAAAATACTTTTTGAATATTAATACGATCATCTATATGTTTCTAAGTTTTTCATCACCTTAAATATAGTGAATTTAGATATGGGTCATGGGTTGTTGCTTTTTGTCAAATAGAAAAACCCTAGTTTTTCATCTTCATATTGGCTATGTAAAAAAAAAGTTAGTAAGCACATGGTGTCGACCTAACCAAAATACCCATCTATCAATAAGAACTAAATACATAGACAATAACTATAAGAGAAATCATAATTATATTATTATAAACACTATTTTTGAATTATATATCACTTCAGTCTTGTATACTTAGAAAACTCAGACCTTAGTTATTCCTCTCAATTCTATACCTTTTATACATTTTGAAGTCTCACATATGCTCTATCATGTACCCCTTGGCATATCCATTAGTTTGAAAAATCTTATGTTGATGACCTAGACCTTATATCTTTCATCAAATGATCAAAACCTATTTATCTTCCACCTCTACAAGTTTTGAGTTTGCACCTACTTTTCTACTCCCTAGACACTAGCATTTGGGATAGACAATTGTGTCCATGCTAGTGTCCCACTCTAATGCAAGTGACCAGTTCCCTAAATTCATCTAATTTTCAAATGAAATGTATCATAATGATTAGCCTAAGTTATTTAATCTGAGTTACTTATCTAAAGGGATTGATATAAATATAAGATTAACTTTCATTCATTCCTTACCTAGCATAACCTAGAAAAGACCAAAAGAGACCAAGATAACTTATCAAAAGCACTCTATCAAGCATTAAATTGAGAAAATATTCCATATTTTATCTCATTTCCATATAATTAATATGGAAAACACATATATATGTACAAATTACTAAAGTATCGCCCAAGATCTATATTTTTGAAGTTACAAGCTAGGTCACTATTGTACTTACTTATCACATATTACATGATTCACACACAAGCCAACACAAAAGGGAAAACTACATCAGTATAAGTACCTCTTCAAATTATTGGTTATGTAGTTATTTAACATTAAAATATGGGTCTTTGGGATAATATTGACACCATATGCATACTAACCCATTTATTCCCAAGATCATTATGAAGATGAAAAACTAGGATTTTGAAAATTTATGAAGAGTAATAATCCACTACTCAAATATGAATGAACTAGAGTGAGGTTAATACAAACCTATAAATATATAGGTGTTTGCATAATTTTCTACCATTTATTATTTATATGACACTTACATCAAGTTTAGACAGTAGCATCGAGGCAACCATATAGGGTTGATATTAGTGTCCATAGCCCATGAGGCACTCAATCTAAAATATTATGATTGTTATAAAAAAATCTCCAAGTATGCTTCCTACATGTCCCAAATTTATAATTTAATTATCATTATAATAATATTATTACATTACTTATTTATTATTACCATATTTATCATAGTTGTACTTACTATCTTTATATTGTCTTATTTTAATAAATTGAATATATGTTTATCTAAGTTTAGCACCCAATTGGCCTACTATAGATATGATTATTTCACTTATTTATTATAATTTTTATATTCTTAACCTTATCTACTAAATTATGATCATTATCCAATTTAGGGTTAAACATTTTGATGAACATGGCCTTTGTGTTTTTATGTGCCAATCCTAGTTGGCCTAGGGTTTCCTATTTTGTAATTTCTAATGTCATACTTATTCAATTCTAATTTTTTATTATTATGATTGATTACTCCATGTAATTTAGTTATCTTTATTATCCTATTCTAATATTACTTTTCATAACATTTCAAATAGATCAAAATGCACTTATTCCTCTTAACCCTAAGGAGGGTGATAACATTCATCCCTCTCACTAGGTCCACATTATTACTCCTTCAAGGGAAAAGGTGGATTATCTTATTATATCAAAAGAGGATAACCATAAAACCATTCCCACATCCCTTGATGGTACATGTATGCATGTTCAATTTGATATACCTAGGATTTTTACTCATGAAACTCTCAAATGAAAAAACAATACTTTGACCAAGTTAATGCATGAGTTACAAAAGCAAAATTAGTCTCTAAATTCAAAGATCACCTTATTGTAAAATCAGATTTTATATATAAATAATCCACATTATGCTAGTGTGAACAATGTGTTTGTATATTTTAATACCAATTATGTACCTAATAAGACTCCATACCCATATTATAAGTTAAAACCAAAGTCACCTAATAACAATGATTCTACAAGTGAACAAAATCCTACTAAGAGGTCAAGTGAGATTCTAAGGGAGACGCTTATAAATAATTTGATCAATCTACCTCCTCTATGTCCCTTATGAAAGTATAAATACTATTATGCATATCATATAATGCATGTCCACCATACATATAATTATTTTTCATTGAAAAGAAAGATACAAAAGATAACTTCTCCTAAAGCAAAAGATCCAAATGATCAAAAATGGACAAAAAAAGACCCTCAAAAACAAAAGGGTAAACCTTTACCAAATCCACCTCAAGATTAAAATTATATATCATTAAATTTGGATGATCCTATTATATACTTAATTTTCACCCTTTGGATAGGGTTTTTTAGGCTCTTTCCAACTATGCTATAATATTGGGACAACCTAGACTATGGGTAACCTACGTTAGGGTTGAACCTTCAGAGAAGGCTAGATTCCTCTTGATGCTCACCTAAACTAATTCTAAATTAATTTTTCATATGGAAAAGGGTTATAAATATGGTTAAGGGATCTTAATAAAGTTAAAAGGGTGATACACCAAAGTTGAATAGACACTCATATAAGCTTGAACATGCACTAGATCACAAAAAGACAACTATGGCTTACTCAATATCACAATCTCACTAGTTACACAAATATTTCATATAAGAGGTTCTAAATGGAACACTAGTCTAGACCTAAAAGTTATTTTGAAAACACCTTCAAAGAGGAAATCATAAAGACAACAAACTAGGAAGAATCTACATCACAAATGTACCATGCACAAGCATAAAAAGCATCGATTAAAGATAAGAGATAGGCAAAGAGTTGATCTTATTACTTCAAAAGGTAGTTTTTACAATATTTTGATAGGGTTTAACAATATAAAATGAGCACTCTTATAAGTGTCTCCATGAGTATCCTTGTCTTAGAAAATAAAATGCTAAATTCTAAAAATTGAGAACCCCTTCAATGGGAATGAGACCCAGATATATAGGAGAAGAGAGAGAGAAAGAAAGTATGTGGGAACACACTATCATAAAAATAGCACTTTATCCTAGGTAATTAAATGAACTTGAACCACCACCTTTTACTCTTTATCTAATGAAAACCTTCCCACCATTTTTATCAATCAAGACATTGTTTGTGGCTTGTTAAGTGAGAAGGTCCCCAAAGGTTTTGAGGATGCATTGAATTCCCCTAACTTCAATTCCGAATACTAAACCTTTTCTTTTATCCTTCACACCATTTCCCACTTGATGACAAAACCTCATACTCAAGGATCTAATTAGATCATGGCTTTGTGATTTTTAGGTGGATACTTGTTGATACTATGGTCATGTTGAAGGATGAAGATCATTTACATTAATAATATATATACTTTATCTTAATGTTTGGATTATAGGTCCATCTATAGGTGGAAATATAATCTAAGGTTATTGGTTTTCCTATATATTCCATATCAGTACAAACATATAGACCATTTAGCACTTTCTTGTATTATAATAGGTCCAAATAGACCCATCCTTTCTTTACATGAACCCAAAACCCACATATGCATACATAGATCCTTCTTAAAATGATGAACATTATTGTAGAAACAACACTACCTAAGAAAAAATACAAACCAAAGGTCTATATTTAACCTTATGGCAATCTATGTGTTCATTATATCTTACTACATCACATTGATCACTCTAGGGTGTTTAAACTAGATTCAATGACATCGAGATGACCCTAAAAAACCCTATTGTCCATGGTCAAAAATAGCCTCTCAAAATCCATTGAGAATCCTGGGCTCACCTTTGCTATAATTGGTTGTCAAAATCTAACTCATCTCATTTAACACATTGACTCATCTCACTCCATCAATTTCAATCTATATGAATACCCAAAAACCTTTGATCTTCTACCAGTTAAACAAGTCATTGACACATGTCATACATACATTCGCCCTTGATATTCACTGACCCTTTGACCTCTACTTGTCATTAGATCTGAAAGCTTGATCAAATGTCAATCATTGATCTATTGGGACCCTTTATTTGAAATCTAATTGCTAGTTCATGATCTTAACATTGACATCCTCACTCCCATTAAATGACATTTGCATGACCATCATTGACATTTATGTGACTACTAAATTTAAGATCAATAGGATCTATCTTGATCTATCTTAAATTTGATGTCCCACTAACCATCATTTTGTGTTCCAAAAAAAATAATTGATGTCCTACAAGCCATCAAAATTAAGCATAGATATATTTTTTCTTGAGATTTATTTTGACATTAGTGTGAATGTCTTATGTTACAGGTCTATTTTTAAGGCTTATAACTTGAATAGAAAAAGTCATGGAGTGACCAAACTTTTAGGAGATGTTCTCAAGGTTAAAAGGAATGAACCCTTTTGATCCACTGGCCCTTGGGGGCTTCCCAAGTGAAGATATTAAATGTTCAATTTGGCTGGTCCATATTTTATTCTACATGATATCCTAGTGATGGTTGAGCTCATTTGGCTAAGTATGGAAAACTTTATAAAATCTAACTGATGGCTAACTTTGCACATGTATAACTCCATTTTCACTTTAATGAAGGACTTGGAACTTAGCATGTAGTAATTAAGAAGTAAAATAAACAAACCCATGTGACCACTTTCTCATGAAGTTACTTCATGTACAAGATATGGCCTTGTTAAGATGATCACTTGGCTCTATTTAGACTTCCTTGAAAATGGCTAATTTATGGAAAAATAATGGAATTTGGTTGAGAGTCCAACTTTAGATCTCCATAAATTTTGTTTTACTTTGGTGAAGTACCTAAAAATTGGTGCATATAAACTTGGCACAAATATGAAAAAACCCAAATGACCATTTTTCCCTAACTTATCCATGCATGGCAATGGTGATGTTAGCAAAGTGTCTACTCATAATTTCTACCAATAGCCCAAAAATGTCTATATGAACATAATGAGAAATCATATGAAAACCATGCACTCCAATACTCATTATAATCAATCTCAAAATTATGAAGGGTCTCTTTAAATTATCCATTTGTTAATCCATTAACAACCTAATCCATATGGGTAAAAGTTTGGTATGCGGGCCAAAAATGGCTAACATCTTTGGCAACTCATAGGGAAGCATGCTTGTTATGCTTTGAGAACCTAGATCATTTTCCTTATATAGTCCATTAGGCATGGATTCATTATCCTTTGAAATTAATCTGAACCTTTCTTAAAGAAATAAGGATCAAAATTAAAAAAACAAAACAAAATACCTGAGGCACTTCGGAAAAGGAAACAATATAATAGAAAAGAAAAGTGCACAAGGCAATTAGAGGATATCATAAAGCTATTCTAACATGTAAAATATGTTACAATGGATTTAATGCTATTAAATAATAAGTTTTTAAATGAATGTCATTGAATAATATGGGTAATACCTCCCCATCTAGTTGGGCAAGATAAAAAAACATTGTGTTCCTTGTATCCATGGATCAAATAAGAACCACTCCACAAACTATAAAACTTGGTATGGTTTCCTAGTTTGGCCTTATTTGAATCCCATTTAAGGACTAGTTCCCCTTACTTGAAGCTCCTTATTTCATCTCTTTTTTCAAAGGCCTTTTTAACCTAATCTTGATGTGATTTTAAAAAAAATCATATCAAGATCCCTAGTTTCTTCTAGCTCCATGAGTTATATCATCCTCACATTCATGGGATCATCCTCCATCAACTCGAGCTGATGCAATAATTACAATGTAGGTAACTCAATGGAGATAGGAAATTTAGATTCCCTTACATACATAAGAACATATGGAGAATTACCAATGGTAGTTTTATGAGTCACCCTATCAGGACATAATGTTGTCTTTAGTTTGGTGTTCCATGTTCTCTGATTATCTTTCATGGTCCTCCTGATGATCCTTAATATAATATTATTTTTGGACTTTTCTAGTCCATTTCCTTGAAGATAGTATTTGGAAGAGGTGTTTAGGTAGATTCCCAATTTGATATCCCACGCACTTCTATTCATACCAAGGAATGCCAATCCATTATTAGAAATTATGGTGGTTGGGACACCAAACTTGGTTACGAGGCTATCATAGAAATTAAAGACTACAATTTCACTGGCTTCCTTCAGAGTAATGGTTTCCACCCATGTGGTGAAATATTCAATTATAGTGAGTACCCAATTATTCATTGTACTTGATGGTGAATTGATCATCCCTATAAAGTCTAACCCCCATTGCATAAAGGGTTGATCCACCTGAATAGGATTGAGTAGAAGGGCTATTATTTTTTGCTTTTCTACAAAGAGAACACACTTTTGACATTTTATAATCTATGCATGAGCATCTTTGAAGATATTTGACCAGTAATAACCAACCCTCATTACCTTTTTTGTGATGGTTTTAGGTGAAAAATTACCTCTTGTAGGTCCATCATGGAACTACTTCAAGAGTTTGGTCACCTAGTCATCATCTATGCATCTAAGGAGTACCCCATTGAGGTCATTTCTAAAAACAACACCATAAAATAATGAATAATGTATATATTTAAGCATAAAATGCCTTATTTTGGCTCTATAAAAACCATGGGGAAATTCTCTTATTACTAAGAAGTGAGCCATATCTTGAATCCATCTCTCTTGTAATGGAGGTGCACCTACCTGTGAGTTATCTTGGGTAAACCAAATAACTTCCTTGTCTTCCTAGAGGTCATTCACCATGTATTCACATAATCCCTTAGCCATAACTAGCTTGTTGACATATATCTCTACATCATATTCTATGGCCTTCATGATCTAGCCTATTCTCTTCTCATTCAAATCCTTTTTAAGGAAGAAATACCTAACTCCAAGATGAGACACCATAAGATGGATCCTGCTATTGAAGAGCATGGGCCTAAACTTCTTGAGTCTTCTCAAGTATACATGAACTTTATTCTCAATGAAAGTTTACCTTACCTCATATCCTTCTAGCCCATGACTAAAAAAGGTAATTGGTTGCTCTATTACTTCATCATTCTTCTACACCAACATAGCTAATATGTTGTCAATGTTAGAAAAGGTGTACTAGAAGAAGTAATGGGAGAAATCAGGATTCAAGAGTGAGGGTGCTTAGGCAATGGCCTGCTTGATGGCTTCAGAAACTACCGTGCCTTTATCACACCAAGTAAACACTTATCTCTTCTTCAGCATGTCGATGATAAGCTTGACAAGGTTTGAAAAACTAGGTATGAACCTTCTCACAAAGTTAATCTTCCCAAGGAAAATTTCTATCCCCTTTCTATTTTTTAGCAAGGATAAGGCTAAGATAAAACTTAATCTATTAGGGTTAGTGGATAATCCTTATTTTGAAATAATATGACCCAATAGTTTACCTTTATACACATAAAACACACATTTTTTGGGATTTAAAGAGATCCCATACTCTCTGCATCTATGAAATATCAACCTCAGATGATCCATGTGATCACTAACATTATTTGATAAGACTATAATATCATCTAAGTAGACTAGCACCATTTAATTTAATAGTCCTTGGAAGGCCATGTTTATTGCTCTTTAAGTGGTTCTCCCATCATTAGACAATCTAAAAGGCATATTTCGATAAGAAAATGTCCCCCACTTAGTGGTGAAGGTAGTCTTGTACTAGTCTTATTTTCTCACTAGAACTTGGTTATAACCTAAATATCCATCTAAAAGAGAGAATTATTTTGAACTAGAAACTACTAGCAAGAGTTGATCCATGGATGATAGAGGGTAATTATCCTTCAAAGAGACCCTATTAAGATCATTAAATTCCACACATAGTCTGATCTCTCCACCCTTATTTCTAATAGGTACTAGATTATCCACTCATGAGGAATGATTGATTGGTAAGATGATCTTGGATTCAATAATCTTGATCAATTCCTTTCTCATGATCTCCTCAATCTTTATATTTATGGGCCTTCATTTCTACCTAATAGGCTTGGCATTAGATTCTATCTCTATTGTGTGTTAGGATAGATTAGGATCAAAGCCATTTAGGTTACTATATTTCCAAGAAAATATGTCTACATATTCCTTACAAATCTCTATAAAATCATGTCTTTTAGCTTTAGTGTTTACCTTTCCAAGCTTTAGGATTTTGTCTTCAAAGATAAAAAATCTCTCATAATTCTCTTTATTATTCAACATCACTACTTTATCCTTATTCATATGGTATCCTTCATGAAATAGGTGTTATAGGGTGACTAGCACTTTAGGAAGCTTATTGGACCTTAACTTAAGAATCTGCTCCCCATACCGATGCTACAATTTCTCTTGGTTGAGGTAGAACTCTGCTTCTTTCTATAAGAAACATGCAATCTATTTATCATTTTCAAAGACCTACTAATGAGCTTCATTATCTAGCACTTATGGTCCTATTATGACTTTGACATTTGGTTGAACCTTGGTCCTTTTCAATTTATTGGGGATGTCAAAATGATCCCCCACAACTGATAACCTATTCACATGTTTATTTTAGCCTATCAACACTAATTGGATGTTGAAAGGCTCAAAGTCCTTAATTAGGTCCCACACTCTATGTTTTTGGGAACTCATTAAAGTGTTATTAGTGGTATTCTAACCTCTAACCTAGTGTACAACCAATTCACTATCCCCATAGACTTGTAATTACTTGATCCTCCTCTTATTATTCCATTGAAGGCCATGAATGAGACCCTCATATTTTTTTGCATTACAGGAGTAGATAAATTAGAATAGATATGAAGAGAAGTACTTATCATTTTAATGGGATATTAGCATAACACCTACACCCACCCCTTGTTTACTCCTTTAACCATCAAAGAATAGCTTCCATATACCACTAGGATCTTCTTGAGGCCTCATTAGGGATGGCATAGGCTAGCTTTCTTCATGAAAATAGTAGACACCTAAGTCCCTATATTCAACACCTTCTAAGAGGTATAACAACTATATTTTGTTCTACAACTCATCTAGGAACATGCTTGGTACCTTTTTTGGATAAGTGTTTATCTCCTACCCCATTAAAAATTCATCCTCATTGATGATGGCGAAATTAATGTTGACATTATCTAGTCCATAAGGATCAATATAGAATTATGTAATAGGATCAACTTTGATTGACACTTTGGCCCCATACCTTGTCTTGAATGCCATATATGACTAGTCTACTACAAGATAGATCTTATCTTTGCTATAAACTCTCTAGATAAGAATAGTACAAAGTGAAGAGGCACATCCAAGATCAATACATCTTGGGACACCAAGACACTAGGAGAATATTACATATTCATATTGAGGTCCTTGATTATATCAAATGGTTTGGGAGAATAACCATCAAGTTGAAATACTCCTTTATACTGTGGCTCATATTTCAAACCAAGCTGATCAACTATGGACTTTGGCATCACTGAGGTTATCTACTAGGAAATTATGTACTATAAAGTTTTCAATTATTACTAAAATATATAAGGGAGGAGGCTTGAATTCTTTACCTAATTTCCCTTCATTTGGCCCTTTGCTTGCATTGCTGACAACTTCACTCACCTTATTTGGTGGTTTGTTTGTAACATTAATCTTTGACAATCCTTCTTGAAGGATGTCTACCTAGCTAGTCATGGAGAGCATATCCCCCATGAACACATTCACATGAGTTATTCATTTTTTCAATAACATTGATGGATGAACCACTAATCTTTGCTTGTGTTTTAAGAGCCACCACTACTATTTGTTGATCTTATGAGCCTTGGGGCACAAAACAATTCCCTTAGCTCTAATTTTTTAGAGGTACTAGAACCTTTGGAGTGATATCAAGTTCACTTATCTTTTTCAATAAAGGAGTAATGGTCAAAAAATACTTGACTACTTCCCAATTACCATCCATGTTATTTCTTTTAAATCTTGTGTTTACCACAATTGGAATATAGGCTTGGCTAGAACTAGCCCACTAGTTGGATGCATAACACTCTTCTTAGTCAGAATTCATCATTTTAGCATCTAGTTGATTTGGTCCTTGATTTGACCTTTGACCTTTTAGAGGCTCCTCTAGCTTGGTCATCATAGGCACCTCTATATTTTTGGCCATGAGAACTTGGTTGTATCAAAAATTAGTAACCTATTTCCATTGATCATTGAAGGCTTGGTTAAGGTCAATATTTGGGATAATATGTTGACTAAAGGACTAGTTACAAGGCATGGTACCCTCTACTTATTAAGCCACATTATTTTGAATTGGGACTAAGGAGTTATAAGTACTATCAACATTAGGGTTGTAGTTATTCTACCTATTGTAGCCATGTTTCCCTTGTCCTTGGTTTTGACCTTGGACCTAACCTTGGTAGTTCCCCTTATAGGGTGTCTTATTTTCTTGAAAAGCTTATTTATGAGGTTGATATGAACTTTGATTGGGCTTGTTTCCTTTTTACAATTACGAGTTCATTCCAAAAGGACTAAAACATGCTTTTGAGCTCTTGAAAGTTCTTTTACTCTAGTAAATCACTAGATCTAATAGTATAATCTTTCTATTGCTTTGGTGTAGGGATTGCAACAATTTTTGGTGTAGGAGGAATGACATCCAATGGAGGAATAACAATAGGAGGTGGCCTGATTTTAGGAAATCAAGACATTGATGGTCTTAATGTAATTTTTTCAGCTTAAACCAGATAATTTTTTGCTTTAATGTCCACCTCAAATGCATCTAAAAGTATATTTCCTCCCATAGATTAGATCATCACTTCTATGTCACTATTTAAAGCCTTTAAATAATATAGGAAGGTAAAGTTAGGGGTTGGCCTAATGATGACTAGGATTCTATCCCAAGTTTTTTAGAACTTTGTGTTGAAGTCTAGCATGACTTCATGAGGAGCCTTTGAAATGGTAGTTAGTTTCTTTGAAAATGACAAATGATCAATTTTGTCCTCAAATATTTTACATAAGGCTTACCCTAGTTCTCCCATGCTTAAATGGAATTAGTAATAAGGCCTTTATACCAATGTAGGGCCTTTCCTTTGAAATAAGTATCTAACAACCTAATATCTATATTCTCCTCATTAACATTATGGATATTCTAAAAGTTGGCTATGTACATGAGGTGATTAGAGGGTGTTATAGCTTAGTCTCCAATGTAATAGGGAACACTTTTAAGGGCTGAAACTAGGATAGGATCATAGTGAACAAGGGATATAAGGATTTGGTTATTAAAACCAAAAAACCTCTAAGGACTACCATGGCTATGAACTGGGTTAATAAAGGTCTTGTAGTTTTAGGCCTTGGAAATGACCTAGGAGCAAAAGTTCCCTTATATGGATGTGTATTAGCAAACCTTGATATTTTTGATGAATTTAAAGGTAGTTCAGCAAAATAAAAGATAATACCTCTTAAATTTTATCTTGTTATTACCTTTATCATGAGATGAAGCTATTGTTATACACCAAAGTGTTGATTTTTCCTTTTGGATTCACTAGATGTTGTTGTTTGGGAGCTTAACTGCTATAAATTTGATCAAACCAACATCAACTTTGATCAATCTTCTCTTAAAATATGTGTATCCCACCATGCATTACAAAAACTATTATAGAATTAATTTTCACCCTTTGGAGAGGGTTCTTTAGGCTCTCTCCAACTAAGCTATAATATTGGGACAACCTAGGCTATAGGTAACCTATGTTGGGATTAAACCTCTAGAGAAGATTGAATTCCTCTTAATGCTCACCTAAACTAATTATTCATAGGAAAAAGGGTTATAAATATGGTTAAGGGCTCCTAAGAAAGCTAAAAGGGTGATACACCAAATTTGAATAGACACTCACATAAGCTTGAACATGCATTGGATCAACAAAAGACAACTATGGCTTACTCAATCTCACAATCTCACTAGTTTCATAAATATTTCATAGAAGATGCTCCAAATGGAACACTATTATATGCCTACAAGCTATTTGAAAACACCTTCAAAGAGGCAAGTAGAAGGACAACAAACTAGGAAGAATCTCCTTCACAAATTTACCATGCACAAGCATACTAATTACTGATTAAAGATAAGAGATAGGAAAATATTTGATCCTATTACTTAAAAGGGTAGTTCTTACAATATTTTTATAGGGTTTAACCATATCAAATGAACACATTCTTGTAAGAGTCTCAATGAGTATCCTTATCTCAGAAAAGAAAATGCTAAATTCTAAAAGCTGAGAACCCCTTCATTGGGAATGAGACTAGGATATATAGGATAAGAGAGAGATAAATAAAGTATGTGGGACCACCCTATCAAAAAAACAACACTTTGTACTAGGTCATTAAATGAACCTAAGCTACCACCTTTTTCTCTTTATCCAAAGGAAACATTGCCACCTTTTTCATCAATCAGGACACTGCTTATGGGTTGTTAAGTGAGAAGGTCCCCAAAGGTTTTGAAGATGAATTTAATGACCCTAGTTATAGTTCCCAATATTATACCTTTTCTTTGATCCTTCATGCCATCTCTTGCTTGAAGACAAAATTTCATGCTCATGGATTTGATCAGATCATGGCTTTATTCTTTTTAAGTGGTTGCTTCTCGAGACTATGGCCATGATGAAAGATGAAGATATTTTTCATTAATCATATATTTTATATATTTGCATATTTGGATCATAGGTCGATCTATAGGTGGAAAAAAAATCTAATGTTATTGGTTCTCCTTACTTTTCATATCAATACATATATATAGATTATATAGCACTTTTATATATTATAATAGGTCCAAATAAACCCATCCTTTCTCTTTAGGAGCCCAAAACTTTCATATGCATACAAGGATCCTTAAAAAATGGCCAACAGATCCTTCACACGATATTCAATCTTTCATGTTCCAAATTATCCAAAAGACATGCCAAATATTCCCAATAATTATCCAAAGTAGGAAATTTTGTAAGAACAATACCAAAATGTAATATTATAGAATGATAAAAATACATATTTTTATAATGAACAATATAATATGTATAATGTTTTTCTAATTTATATCCCATAAGTTTCCAATGATAAAAACAAACAAGAAAATACCATTTCTAAGTAAGAATCTCTAACCTACGGTGCAGTTGTTTTTTCATATATAGATACTCAAATTATCAAAACATTTATTCAAAATACTTTTATTTAATAAAAACAAAATTTCTTCAAATTATACTTTAATAGTGCTTACATATATGATACTAATGATACTAAAACTTGGCATGACCCTTTAGACTTTGTTTTGATCACATTATTTTGTGCACTTCAATGTTGTATGTTAGAGGTAAAATAACTAAGAGGGGGGTGAATTAGTGAGCCTAAAAATCCAACTTCAATTTCAATCCTATCAAGTTCTTAATCAATTAACATAAGCATTCATGAAACATACACATCATTCATATAAATGAGCAAGAGAGAGAATGCAAGATCAATCACATAACATATGACATATGTGGGAATGCCTCTTGGGGGAGAAAACCCACTAGAACCTACAATTAGACTATTCTCATATAATAATAACCCATTTATACCAGCTCCAACTGATCAAGGAACTACAATCTCTTATTTAGTGAGACTAAAATCCCACAATGTTTTGCCACACCTATATAGCTAAGTTATAACAATAAGTATACCTTTATCAAGTTTCATCTTGTAAGGAGGTTTCAACCTTGTATATGTTGAGATTCCACAAAAACACATATGAACACATCCACCTTTGAACTAATGTCTTCAAAACCTAATGATGGATCTTTGATTATCACTCTTCACCTTCACTTATACTCAAATAAAAATAACACTATTCTGCGAACATAATTATGACTTACAGGTCATGAAAATAGTTATCAATATATTTTTCTCTTCAACTCAACCATATGGAACCCACCCTTTCCTTTTATTTACCACATTATACTCTAAAATGCAATTTCCACACATGTTTCTTACTTAAGTCTAGAAACCAACACATTTGGTTTCACCATTTATAGAGCTATCATGATTATCAACATCTTGGTCAACAATTAATCATGCCTTAACCATTAATACATATATCATATGAATACACATCTCAATAAAATATTTATATGTTAGACATAGCATCTATGGGCCACCCTTAAGAAACTACACCTTTCAATTAGGCCCTTATATCTCTTATAGGTCTCATGGAGACATATCCACCCATTTATCACTTCATCAGACAAAATAAGAACATAATAAAAATTTTAAATACATGGACCCATTAAATATGATATATAGGTCCCCCCTAAGTTCCAACAACCAACATAGTACCCTTCTACTTAAGCACAATTTGCTCAAACAACATTATGTGCACACAGTCACCATGAACGAATACATAATCAACTTATAAAAAAATTTAATACTACATATGATTTTTAAAACCTTAATAATTCACATGGATCATACACATATAATCTAAAACATGATCCAATAGCTAATTCATCATTAGATATCAAAACAAGCTCAAATACCCTTCTCAAGTTACTTATAGAACACAATCAAACACATAGTAAACTTTAAACATTCATAAATTTTAATATACACACTTTTATATCTTTAAATTTATATTTCTAAATGAACCTTCGAGTCCTCTACAATTTTTATTTTTACACCATGAGAAATTTTTGTATAGATTGAAAGATATAGCCAAAATACAGAGCACTATTTTTTTTCTTTATTAAATTCAAATATTCAAATACAAGTGATCACAGTTAAACTTGTAGAGAGGATTAAAAATCAAGTTAGTCAAGTATTAGTCCATAAATAATGAAACATGCATAAATAACTAACTAACCAAGCCTATCTATTCCTATGGGAATTACAAAGGATAGCAAGAAACAAATGAAAGAAATCAACACCATATTACCTTCCCAAATGGATTCACCATACGTATGTGGCTCAAAAACATGTTATACCTTGATCAAGCATCCTTTTATTTTTCAAAAATGGTGGTAAGCTCCTCCAATGCCTTAATAAAACTCCATAAAACCTAGGCTCTTTATTCCAAATCACTAAACTAGCCTATCAATGAATCTTGCAAACAAAATCTATGATCAAATGCAAAACCTTGTGGACACAATTTAAAATTATAGATTTTCAATATTAAAGCCTTAAAATTCATGTCCATGGCCTCTCTATTTATATATTTTTGAGAATGGTTAGGATCAACCATGACCATCCATCTCAAGATTGAGGTGTGTGGCCATGGATAATCCTAATATTTGGAATTAAATCGATAAATATCCTCAAGATAAATGAGCATTAAAGAGGCATGGGGGGTATTAAATAGGCATGGGTGGCCCATAATCCTAATATCTTATGAACTTATGGCTTGATGGATGCCACCCCATAGATAATGTCACTAGGAGATGCATATATTTAAAATCAATTTCTAATAATGAGATACTCAAAAAAAATATATGGAATTATTACTTAAGCTCTTAAATTAGATTAATTATCTTAAGTAAGTTTAATCAAGTTTACTGCAATTATTTTTAAATTGGTGCCTAATTAAACAAAATTGTTATAAAGTCATATTACTAGGTCATAATTTGACTAGAGAGGAACTAGAAGGCGATGTTAGATGTTTTGGAGTTGTATTCCCATTTATGATGTTGCCAACACCAAATAACAAAGGTACATGATGTATACTAATGAATTAGAAGAAAAGAATGATCCAGAGCATTAAATGACAAAATTGTCATTTTGACTTGAGATTATCTGATCAAATTTAGCTGGCTCATAAATTGTATTACCCCATTTAGGGATACTTTAACCTAAATTGGCACTTGTAAATGACAAGTTCACACCATTTAGGGCATTTTTATGGATTTTGACCTAAACTGTGAATTTGAGTGAAATTCAAGTAAGATTGACAATTTTGACACAAATGGTGTTAGGAATTGGATGTCTACATTTTACCCCTATTTGAGAAGGCGTAGTGAGACATTCAAGTAAAGTGATGTATTTTTAAAGAAAAGAGTTGTTAAGAATAAATTGGAATAAACCCATGATGTACTCTCGAGAGGACATACTAAGATGAAAGAGAAGGATGGACTCTTGAAAAGAGAGAAAAAGTAAGAGGTTAACCCATGGAATAGATCACATCTAGATGAGTTAATGCTAGCACACATGATTACCATTAATGATAAAAATATAATGAGAGGTATAATAGGCCCCAAAGATAGGGGGAATGGGAAATATATAATCCATAAATGTAAGGGATACACTATAAACTTACCCAATTTGAGAGTATAAGCTACATGCTTACAACATTGATCAATCTCAAGACAAGTTACACACTAAAATATTGCCATCATGGGCTTTAATGTGGAGATCTTGGAATTAGAGGAAAAGAGATAATGTTCTAATTCAATAAGGGAATCACCATTATAATAGGGTCTCCAAAGAGAATATAATAATAAGTACTCTAGTAGAGCATATTTGATCATGATAAAATAGTTTTACCCTAGTAGGGTAAATCTTGATCATTGATAAAGAATAAAGAATGATTTTTCCCCTATAGGGATAATTTGATAAGATGTTTTTAAGATGTTATGCCCCAACATGGGCAATTGGAAAGCAAAATAACTCAAATATATAACCCAAAAGATAGGTTAAAGCAAGCGGGCACAAATGTACATGTGATGGTGTAATGGATTAGAAAGCCATATAAAACCAAGCATATGATAATGCACAAAATGATGAGAGAGATGAAAAGAAGAATGTAGATAACTGAGCTAACCTCAATATAAATTAAGCACTACCTACATAGTTTTATGGACTCATGTTCTAACATGAACTTTAGGCCAATGTAGTTCACCCAAGTTTGGGAGAGAATGGAATGAGAAATGATGAAAACAAACCAAGAATTGATTAAACTCACAATGTATATGAAGAGATGCATTTCTAAGCATAGAGTTGAGAAGCCTTAAATGAATGTTACCTAGAAGCCTAATTCCATATCATGAGCCTAGTTTTGCAAAGTGCTTTCTATAGAAAAATAAATTAAGCATCATAAGTATGAATAACTTAGAATGACATAAGATTCCAATTGCACTAAGCCAGTTCAAATGTGAATATCTATAACTAAGGATAATGGTAAAATAATGACCAAAACTAAAGTTACAACAATTTACATTTAAACAAAAAAGCAAAAATAAAGAAAAAATATAAACATAAATGAATCTAATTGAAAATCAAGATATGAACAATCAAGACTTTAAAGTAGGAACAAGAATGTTTAAAAACAAAAGTCAAGAATGTCTTAATGACATGAGACCAAGATATGAATAATCAAGATCCATGTGGACCATCAAGGCATTCTTGAACACAAAAGATAAAATCAAAATTAAACATAAAAAATAGACACCAATAACAATCAAATAAACAAAATTGTCCAAGAACAATGTAATAACATAGGATCAAGATATAAACAATCAAGGTCCATGTGAATCATCAAGATGTTCTAAAAAACAAAAGAGATAATCAAAAAAAATCAAGGAAACACGATACCAAGATGAAATAAGAAGTATTAAAAGATAAAAAGAGAAGAAATAAAAGGAGAGGTGTGAAAGCACAACAAAACACCAATAAAATTCAAATAAACACACAATCAAAAACCAAGTTATTGCAATTTAAAGACAAATGTTCATGTATGTATAGTAGAGGTGTTACTTTCCACCACATCATAACAAAGAATAATAACATGACAATTATTCCCTAATTAAAGAGGAACAATGATAGAAGAAATGGGGGAAGAGAAAAAAAGGAAGGGGTTGGTTGAGCTAACTCCAAATGTATAAGACAAGTGGATGTTGTCTACATAGTTCTATGGATTCATGTTTAAACATGAACTTTAGGCTAAATGTAGTTATCCCAAGAAATGGGATAGAAGAAAAGTTATGATTAGAGCAACATGATTTATAGAATAAATGGAAGATACGACAAATAAATAAGAATTGTCTGGTAAACAAAAATTTGATGAGATGCAAAAGAATGATCTTGAAAAATGGCAAGTGCATGGGACAAGATGAAATGAATTGGTGTTTTTGTACTTTAAAAATGTCAAGAGCATAGCATGGTGGAACAAGAATGTGCAAATGTATAGAAGCATGAGATAATGTTTTTATTCTTGTCTGGATCATGTTCTAATGTTTTTGGTATTTTCAAAGTATTTCAAATGTTTTTGGTGTTTTTGGGATAAAATATGCACAAGGTGGGATCATCTAGCTGAGGAGATGCACATCCTAAGATTAGAGGCTCTAATAAGAAAAATAAGCTAGATGTAATGGCCCATGCTCACAAATCAATTAGAGTAAGGTTCTTGATAAAACAAGAAAGAATAGTAAATATGGGAACTAAAAATATGCAACTGTTCACTTATCTAAAGTTGCATAAGACTATCCTGGCTAAACTACTTTGTAGAACTGCCACTAAAGATGTTCATAATAGTCATGATAAATAATTAAGATCATAATTGGTCAAGGCACAAAAAGTGTTCAATCTTATAACATGTCCTAGACAAAATAAATAATATGCTTCTTGAATAGATCAATCCATAATGGGATGAATAATGTGTTCAGAGTGCCAAGGGTTCAAAGCCTTTACTATCAGGATTCATGAAAAGTAGACCAGGGTAGTATAAAATGTGTTCAAGGTAAGATAAAAAGGTGGGATAAAATTATGATAGCACAAGTTTCCCCTAAGTCAGGGGTCTTATAGATAATGATTCAAAGCTATTTATGTCTATAACCTCTTAAGGTGTATGATGTTCATGGGCTTTGAAATTTATTCACCATTAGGTTTAGCTAGTTAATATGATCTTAATCCATAGTTTGTTGTGACAATATATGGTCCTAACCAATTAGGCTAAAACTTGCCTTTATTTTTGGGTCCAACATTCATGTTCTTCTGGTTCTCTTTCAAAACTAAGTCACCAATCTCAAATTTTTTAGGGAGAATGTGTTTATTATAGCTTCTCCACAATCTATTATGATAGGCTTACAAGTTTTGTAGGGCATCCAAATGCTTACCATCAAGAAGCTCTAGTTTTTGCATCCATGAGGATCTATAGTCTTCATTATCTTCAATGTGATATAGTTATATTCTTAATGATGGGATCTCAATCTCGATTAGGATGATAGATTTAGTGCCAAAAATAAGGGAGTATGGATTATCTCTAGTTGGGGTGTGATGAATGGTTTTGTAAACCCAGAGGGTAAGAAATAGTTGCAAGTGTTAATTACAACAAGCATCATTGACAATCTTCTTTAAGATGGCTAGAATGGTTTTATTTGATGCCTCAGCTTATCTATTGCCTTGTGGGTTATATGGAGTGGATTTTTTGTGCTTTATTTTGAATTTTGAACAAAGATATTTCACATCTTAGTTTACAAAGGATCTGCCATTATTAGATATAATACAGGATGGGATGCCATATCAACAGATGATATGATAATGAATAAATTTGGCTATTTGTTTTCCAATAACATAAGTGAGAGGAATGGCATCAATCCACTTGGTAAAGTAATTGATGGTAGTCAAAATGTTCTTATGTCCATATGCAAATGTTGGGTTAATTTTCCCAATGAGATCGAGACCCCATGTTGAGAATGACCATGGTGTTGTAATCAGCTATAATGGTAAGGAAGGTACATATATCAAGTTGACATGCTATTGACAAGGTACACACTTCTTTACATAATTAAAAGTATCTATCTCAATTTTTGGCCAATAATAACCTATTCTAAGAAGTTTCTTTACTAGGACTACACCATTGGTATGGGCCCCACACATTCCTTCATGAACCTCCTTAAGTGCCAGCTTGGATTCTCCTAAACATAAATAATGAAGAAGCATTCCATCATATCCTTTTATATAAATCATGTTTACAAGGAGGATATAACATGTTAAGAAAAGAAGGAAAAGTTTTTTTTGGTTATTAGAAAGTTTGGTAGGAAATACATGACTATGGAAAAAGTTATAAAAATCTTGGTACCATGGTAGCTCAAGTGAGGGATTAAGATCAGTAACGGTGTATATCTTCTCTAAATATAATAGAATATATGCCAACTAAAGAATATTTTCAATAAATAATTGATACTATTTAGCACTATCATGCATTTTAATCATAGAACCAATTATTGCCATGGCATCAACAGATCTATTGTTGAATCATGAAACTTGCTCAAACTATAGAGATTCAAAATGTGTTTTGAGGTCATCAATAATTTGTTTATAAGGAACAAGATTATCATCTCTTGTTTGATACTAATCAATTGTCTAATTTATGATTAGCTATGAATATCCATATGCCTTCAAGCTTTGAATATCCCACTATATGGTAAGACAGAGCCCTACAACTAATGCCTCATATTTAGCCATATTGTTTGTACACTAAAATTATATATGGAATGCCTTGGGGATCATATCCCCCTATGGCATGATCAAAAATATGCCTACTCCAGACCCTTGAGATGTGAAGGATCCATCAAAATAGAGCATCCACTATTCAAGTTCTTGTGATGTTTATTCTATCATCATGATAGAATCATCTAGAAGGTCAAAGTTGAGAGGTTGAGTGGTCGTTATAAGAGCTTTTACAAGTTAGTCTGTAAGAACCTATCCTTTGATTACCTTTTGATTTTGGTACTCAATATCAAACTCACTAAGGAGCATAATCCATTTAGCCATGCATCTTTGAAGAGCTACTTTAGATAAGAAGAACTTGAGAGGATCTACCTTGGTGATAATAATAGTTTTATTATTTAGCATATAATGCCATTATTTTTTAGTGGAAAACACCGTAGCTAAACATAGCTTCTCAATAGGTATATAATTATGTTCATAGGCTACCAATATGTGGCTTAAATAATAAACCATGTGTTCTTTACCATGATCATCATGCTAAGCCAAAAGTGCCCCCAATGCATGTTCTATGGTTGATATATAAAGAAGCAGTGGCTTTCCTTGTGTTGGAGGGCATAAGATGGGTGGATTGGCCAATTATTTTTTAAGCTTTGAAAATTCTATCTGGTAATCTTTATCTCACTGAAATGTTTCCCCTTTCTTTAAGAGATGGGTAAATGGGTGGCACTAGTCTACCAATTGAAAAATGAACCTACATATAGACTAGATATTGCCTTGTAGACCTCACAACTATTTAAGATTTTTTGGTAGAGGCATTTCCATAATATTAGTGACCTTTGTAGGGTTTAATTCAATCCCTCATTATGATATAATAAACCCTAGAAATTTTCCTAATGTGACTCAAAAACATTCATGACTTGGTAATAGAATGTCCCCCATGAAGTGGTGAATACGGTCTTATGTTAATCTTTAGGGGCTATCTTGATCTAATTATAATAAAAAAATCCATCCATTAAGGATAACATCTCATACCCAACAGTTGAGTTGATAATCATGTTGATGTTGGGCAAAGGAAAATCATCTTTGGGGCATGCTTTGTTGATATCATGAAAATCAATATAAACACATATGTCTGGGGTATTTTTAATTATTGGCACTATGTTAGAAATATATTTAGAGTAGTACAATGGTTTGATGAAATTGGATCCTAACAACTTTTCCAACTTAGCCTTAACCAAAAGGGCAATGCATGGATGCATCTTTTTCAACTTTTGCTTGACTAGTTTAGCATCAAGGTGAACAACAATATGATGCACAACTAAATTTGGGTCTAAGCCTATCATATCAAAGTATGCTCATGCGAAGATGTCTAAATAATCCTTAAGAATGGATATAATATGTTCACATTTTGCTTTAGTAAGGGAAGATCCAAGATAGACAATTTTAGGATCCTCATGGGTTCCCAAATTCACTTCTATTGTACTCTCTATAAAGAGTGTGGATCCATCTTCTAGAATTTTAGGTAATTTATGGTCATGATAATTTTATTCTACTATATCTTCTTATTGTTCCTTCCAAAGGTCTGGATAATATAAATAATAAGAATTTGCCTTCTCAGATAAAGGCCAATTGGCAAAAACCTCTAGAAACTCAAGAGTAAGATGTTCAAATATTTGATGTTGTTCTAAAGAGATACTTATACTATTTATTAAACTTGGGCTAGATGGACTTTCTACATCCTAAATGGATGTGAAAAATTTCCCACTTGGGAGTGCCTAAAATAGGTTTTCACTTAAAGGCTTGTATTTTTCTTTACTTTTTCCCTGATCAAAAAGTGCCTCAAAGAGGTTTTCACCTGAAGATCTCAATGTTTATTATTTATTATGACCAATAAATTTTGCCTGCTCTCCAAAGTAGGTAGAAAAATTTAATGAAAAATTAAAACCCCACTTATGATCACCAATGGGGAATGCATCTCATAAGCCCATGTAATCTATAATTGATTCTTCATTTTGAAACTCATTGAGGCATATGACTGAATTTTGTTGATCTCAATATATGAGCTTAAGGTGGCAAAGGCATAGGTTATAGTGAG
The DNA here is from genome assembly GCA_037957365.1 of Torreya grandis. Classification (NCBI taxonomy): domain Eukaryota; kingdom Viridiplantae; phylum Streptophyta; class Pinopsida; order Cupressales; family Taxaceae; genus Torreya; species Torreya grandis. The sequence continues at coordinate 582,762 of JARHVA010002518.1, read as the reverse complement.
GGTTTGCTTCAGGATAAGAAGCACCAATGGTAAAGATATAATGCCCTACTTTAAGAAGGGAAGCACTACTATGATGGGTTTTTTCTTTAGGACATGAAGCTCTAATGGAAAATATATAATGTCCTAATTTAGGAAGGGAAGCACCACTAAGACATGTTTTTTGCTTCAAGAAGGGAAGCTCTAATAGGCATTATAGTTAATATGGAATTTTAATCAAACAAATCTAAGTCAGGAAGCTCATCAAAAAGGCTATAAAGGGACATTATGTCACTACTAGGAGTGTTGTTACTAGTCACTTTATAAGAGTCACTATTAAATGTTATGAGGTCATCCTCTGGTGCTTTAAATCTGAGACCATGATTCCAATTGGAAACTCCAACTGATAAGGGTTATAAAATTCCTTCCACCTATGGGCCAAGGCCTTTCCTTGTATAGTCAAGATGATCCATTACCTTGTTAGGGATAGGATACTTTGGATTCTAAAAATAATTGGCAAGGCCTTCAGAATATAACCAATCTCCCTTGGTAAAATCCTCTCAATATTTCTTTGGTGCAATTATAGGTACAAAAACAATAGGAGGTTTAGGTTGCTTCTTTGGTTACCAAATATGATTGGGTCTGTTAGGCGTCTGGGAAGTTTTAGGCTTACCAAATATTTTAGGGTATTTTGGTAATTTTTCAATATGGAGGATGTCCTTTAGATGGTAAATGGAAATGCCTGCATCTTTAATAATAACATGTTTAGCCAGAGCTATAGGAAATGGATCAGTCAAAGTGGATGCTAGATCACCAGGGTCTATATAATTAGATGGAGATAGATGAGAAATGATGGTTTTTTTCTTCTTTGCAATGAATTTAGAACTTGGGAAATAGTTATAATTACAAAACTCTACTTCAAGATGTTTGTAGTATTGATATGGCTATTGATCAGTGGGAATAGTAACCTCTATCCCATCATGGGGAAACTTAAGGCATTGGTAAAGAGTAGATGGAACTACTTGTACTTCATGGATCCAAGGATGACCAAGAAGTATGTTATAAGGAATCTCAATATCCACAATATGGAATAATGTGTGATGAGAAACAGACCCAACCATGACTGGTAACTAAATTATACTAGATGACTCCTTCTTGGAATTTTTGTAAGCCTTGATTGTAATAGTTTTTAACTAAATGTCTTTATCCATGTAACCCAATCATCGTACCAATTTAAGAGATATGATGTTTATCCTTGAACCATTATCTATAAGAACCCACTTGATCTTATGATCTATAATGATTATCTCAATGTATAGTGGGTTATTGTAGTTTGAGCTAAGGGTGGACATTCCTTTTGATCAAATGTGATTTGTCAAAATGAAGATAAATATCCAACTAGGTTCTAGAATTGATCAAGGTTTATATCATTAGGCATAATAGACTTGTAAAATTTTGTTGAAAATAGTTCTATGGACATTAGATGTCTGCAAGAGTTCTAATATGGAAATTTGTGAAGGGGTTTTATCTAATTGATCCATTAGACTATAAGGCCTTTGAATTATAAATTGAACTAGTATAGCCTTTATTGGGATAGTATTTAGCTTTGGTACCATTGGAATACTATTCTCATTGGGTTTTATGGAAACAGTGGGTAAAGGGCCCTAAATGGTAATTCATGGGTATCTAGTTGTAACTACACAACCTAGAGGTGGCAAGGATTTATTATAATTATAAGAGGGAGGCAAAGGGCCTTGGATGGTGACTCATGGGTGACTAACTATATTGTGACAATTTTGGGTCAGCAAGGAGCCTTTATAAGAAAGGTAATGTTGTTAAGGATTAGTAACCCATGTAAATGGAGTAACTACATGATGATGTGAACCTAACATGGTATTATTAGGGGGAGAGGGTGTTGACCTTATAATTATGGGTCTCATGTTCTGAGGAACATGACATTGGCCATATGGCTTCATAGTAATAGTGGTAATGTGGGTTGCAAAAATGCATCCCATAGTGATATTATAGTCATAAGGTACATTATTATAAGCCACATTATTAGTGTGGGCATTATGATCTTGATTATTCTCATTGTGATTTTGACCTTGTTTTTGGTTTTGATTCTACCTCTATCCTTGATTTTGAACATTTTGATTTTTTCTTGGTGGTGGTGGATCCTGTCAAGGAAAAGGGTCTTTGTAGATTCCCATATCCTAATTTGTGTCTTGATTAGGGGCCAACTTAATTTCTAGTTTACCATTTTCAATAAATTCCTCAATAATATGTTGCAATTAAATTCAATGATATGTATCATGACTAGCAACACGATGAAAGTTACACCATTTACTCTCTTTGTACTAGTCTATTTTTGGTTGATCTTAAGGAAATAGCCTTTATACTAGCCATATAATTAAGTTAACTACAATGAGCTTTTATAACACTATTTCAACTGATTCTTATAACTTACTAAAGACTCTAAAATTTTTATGAAGTGTCCTTCGTGGAGGTTTCCTCTTCAAAGTAGATAGTGGATTGGAGGGAGTTAATTGTACATTTGGAGGAGGCAATAGCCTATACCATTTGTACATGTCTTGTTTCTATTACCCCATTTCCAACCATGTTTTTGTTTTTGCTAAAGCTGTTAGGTTTATCCTGCATAGCTATAAGAGTCAATGATTTAGTCTGATTAGATGCTTGACCTTACACAAAAATATTAACAAGGCCCTTAGTAATAGGAGCCTTCTTAATCTGCACTCCTTTGTCAATAATTTATTCAAATGAGTTAGCACAAGCTAAGCATAGATTATGAACAAATTCAAGATACAAATTCTATGAAAAGATATCAGCCAACTATTTGTCTAGGAAATTGCGTTAAAAGTAGCTTTCCAATGCTCTCCTCTGCAAATATGTAGCAAAAATTTCAACATCATGCTGCTTGGATTTTCATAAGTCAACAATAGTCAATTCATGTTCTATGTTATATGAGAAATGGTAAACAATTTTTTTAATAAGTCATTCCAATCTGCAATTGATCCCTTGGGTAGTTTAAGTAGCCAATCAAGAGCTTGTCCCACTAAACTTTATGGAAATAGTGTAGTAAGTACTCGTTACTGTAAGAAACCTATTGACATAAGATGAAAAATGCATGTATGTGCTCATGTGGATCTCCTTTTCCTTTGTATTTTTTAAATTTGGGTGCCTCAAAATGAGGTAGAAAGAGGTTTTGGAGAACAGATAAATCAAATGGATATGGGCATATCTCATCAAATTTGTACTTTTTGACTCTATTATTCATCTCCAATATTTGGACAATTTCCTTCATTGAATTCCATTCTTACATGTTTGGTGTATTTGTGGATTGGATAAGATTATATTGGGGTGGAATATGCCCTTGGTTTTAGTTATTGTTGGGGTGGAATTTTCCCCTAGTTTTGTTACTATTAGGGTAGAATGTGCCCCTAGTTTTGTGTGGATCTATAGGGAGCGTATACTTTTTGATCCATGATTTGGTTTTGATTTTTTGCTTGAGTTAAGAGCATAGGCCATTGATTCTTGGATTGTAAAACAATCCCTGAATTTGGCTATTTCTCATTTTGTTGATTTTGGAAATTTTTATGTTTATTTACCAATTTTTGGGTTGGTTGAAATGAACTAGCCAAATTGTCTTGAGGGATTTCCTCAATTCAAACTGAATGTTTAGGTTTCTAAGTTTATAAAGTAACAAGAAGTTCTTGATGATGGAAGAATGTATGTTCTGTATCAAATGAAACACTTTTTGAGGTCTCTTGTGACTTAAACTATTCATTTAGATTACCTTGATCCACTATGGTAATGTTCTCATCCAATATTTGTTGTATAATTTCAACCACATTTCCTCGTTCTTTCGAAGCATTATTGTAAATTGAAGTGGCAACTAGGGATTTAGTAAGGTCTATGACAAGCTAATTTGCATATCATTGACTTATTATCTTGATCTTAGCTAGAAGATCTAGATTTGTGGGTTTTGACTCTATTTGTATTTCCTTTCTTTTATTAGAGGAAGAAGGTATGTCCATTTATCAAAAATATTGCTCTTGCCATCATTATTCTACTTCTCTAACTAAAGTATGCAATTATTCTATAGGAAAATCAGAAGGTAGTCTAGTACCTAATTCTATCAATATAAGAAGGGCTTCATCTTGATCTTCTTGGGGTTGATATCCATTATAATCATCTTCAAATCCTATTTTTGTGGGGATGTCATAAAAAATAATGGGGTTATCTTGACCATCATAAAAATGCTCATCTTCATAACTAAGGCCATAAGAGGCCCCACTACAAGTGAACCTTTGAGTCATGTCCAAAAGAGTTATTCTGTGTGTTTGACTAACTTTGGACTAATGCTTTGGTAACCAATAAAAGTATGTTTTGTCTCTCCATTAAATAAATAACCAAGGTACCAATGAGATTATAAGGGAGGGTGGTTTGAAACCACACACAATTTAGAAGATTTGGTTCATGAGTTTACTCAACCTTTGGTAAGGTTGAAATTGTATAAATTGCAAGAGAGTAAGGTAACTTAAAGACCCAAGGTATAAACTAGTACACCAAAGCCTAGATCTTTATGATACACTCATACCATAAAATCTAGTTTCAACCTTGAAAATTTGACCCTAAAATTTTAGAGGAAAGCTCTTCAGATTATGAAGAAGACAAAATGAACTAAACAACTCATGATGTAAAAACATATGTGAATCACTAAGTATAAAACTAGGACCAAATAGGCAACATAACATCACCACATGATTCTAGTAGGATAAAATATTTTCTAAGACTCAAAGCATGAGTGATATGCAAGATGACTTGATTCTACCAAGATGATATGTTATTTTGAGTCATAATAAATGAACTTCAATCCAAATTAAAAATTGAACCCAAGTTAAACAAGCTTAGTGCACAAATGGTGAACCCACTTTGACACACCAACCCTTAGAGATCAAAAAGGTTCAATTTTGAATGTGGATTATAAATGAAGGATTTAAACAAATTGGGTAAAAAATCTAGACTCAATTGGGTAGCATGACTGCACTAAAGTGGATGGCATGACACAAAGCTTTTGATAACAATTTGAACAAGGAAAAGATGAATTTTCCATTTGGACAACATAATGCCTCCCTTGCTCAAGAAAATTGAGGAAAATGTGTTTTGGTTAAGTTTATTGAGTTAACAAGCAATTTTAGACACAAATCAAGACCAAGTAAGCTAATGATAAAAAATAAACATCTTAAGTCTAAATTGACAAGGTATGGAAAAGTGGGGTCTACTAAACTAGCAAGGTTTCAATCATTCTAGGGGAATCAATTGCATAATGACTTTTACATCAAATGATGCAAAAGACAAGAATGAAATTAGGCGATCGTGGCATTGGCTAGTTGTAAAAAGGTCTAGTCCTTTTTACAACCACTACATCTTGTTGTTCACTTAGTGTAGTGTGATGTCCAAATGTAGATACACCCCATGTGCAACTCTAAAGAAATCAAATGAAGTCAATGTTGGGAGGTGAAAACTTAGGTCAAAGCTTCCCTAAAGAACTTGTGGGAGGTAATGACATCCCCCTCATAATCCAAGTTTGCATGAAAATAAAGAAAGCATAAAATAGAAAGAATTTAGGTTCATTTTCAAGATCACTCAAACTTTGGTGAGTTTTTAATGAGTGTTTTAGGAGACATTCTTTCTAAGCCTTGGACTGGGCTATTTGCAATAGGAATGAAACTTTTGATTCCAAGGGTTCACTAAAGGGGACAAATGGAAGAGCATACACACAACATTCCTCTTTTTTCCAAACAAAACCTAAGTAAACAACTATTGCAAATAAGAATTGACAAGTGTGTTTAATTTTAAACCCAAATGAAATATTTGGTGGTGTTCATTTGACATGTAGGTCTTAGTTTCAAACTTTGAAAACATTCACCAAAACATCTAAATTATTTGTTAAACACAAAAACAAAGTTTCTAATTGATTTTTAAGCATGCAAAAGGTGATTTAAACATGTTTTTATCAAATGTCAAGCTTGGTTCTATACGAAAAATGTTAGCATGTCCTTTAGCTTTGAATCTCTTTTTAGCTTGAAATAATGACCTTTGTAAAAATAGCTCTTGGGTCTATGTTTTAAGAAAAACATAGTGACCAACGTTAGTTATTAAAACTAAAGACAATTACTTTGGCTAACTAAGATCTAATAGATGTTAATTTTACCAACTGATGTCAGTTAAGCCATATTATCGATGTTGGTATTACCTGTTGACGTTGGTTACTATGTAAAATTATGGAAAACAAAAATGGCAAAATAAAGTTAGAAAATCATTTTGCAAGAGTTTTAAGGGTCCAAATGAATGTTTTAAAGTTTAAAAATAATCTTCTTCGAGTGTGAGATGCATCTTGTCCCACTGGGCATGATAAGATGTAGAGAGGATTACAAAGTAAGTTAGTCAAGCATCAGTCCATAAATAATAAAACACGAATAAAGAACTAACTAACCAAGCATATCTATTCCTATGGGAATTACAAAGGATAGAAAGAAAAAAATGAAAGAAATCAACACCATATTACCTTCCCAAATGGATTCACCATACCCATGTGGCTCAAAAACATGTTTTCCCTTGATCAAGCATCCTTGTCTTTATCAACAATGGTGGTAAGCTCCTCCAATGCCTCAAGAACACTCTATAAAACCTAGTCTCTTGATTCCAAATCACAAAAATAGCCTATAAATGAAGATTGAAAAAAAAAATCTATGATCAAATGTAAATCCTTGTGGAAATAATTTAACATTATAATTTTGCAATATTTAAGCCTTAAAATTCATGTCCATGGGCTCTTTATTTATAAATTTTTGAGAATGGTCAAGATCAATCATGAATGTCCGTATCAAGATTGAGATGTGTGGCCATGGATAATCCTAATATTTAGAATTAAATCCATAAATATCCTCAAGATAAATAAGCATTAAATAGTCATCGGAGGTATTAACTTGGCATGGGTGACCCATAATTCTAATATTTTATGCACTTATGGCTTGATGGATGCCACCCCATAAATGATGTCACTAGCTGATGCAGATATTCAAAATAAATTTCCAATAATGAGATATTCAAAAATATCTATGGAATCCTTACTTAATCTTTTAAATTAGATTAATTAGCTTAAGTAAGTTTAATCGAGTTTAGTGCAATTCTTTGGAAATTGGTGAACAATTAATCAAAATGGTCAAAAAGTCATATTATTGGGTTGTAATTTAATTGGAGAGGAACTAGAAGGTGAAGTTAGATGTGTTGGATCTGTATTGCCATTTAGGATGTTTCCAACACCAAATAACAAAGGTACATGACATGTACTAATGAATTAGAATAAAAGAGTGATCTAGAGCATTAAATGGCAAAATTATCATTTTAACTAAAAATGATCTGACCAAAGTTAACTAGCCCATAAATTACATTTCCCCATTTATGGATACTTTTACCTAAATTAGCACTTGTAAATGACAATTTTGAACCATTTAGGGCATTTTTATGGATTTTGACCTAAAATGTCCATTTGAGTGTAATTCGAGTAAGATTGACAATTTTGACATAAATGGTGTTAGGAATTAGATGTCTAAAAAACATTGATCACATCGATCACATATTATATGCTCACTGCTTAGATCAATCATTCACCATCGATATTATTTTAAGGAACTCAACCTTTACCTTTTAGTGCTCATTATTGGATCTTCATCTTGACTATTTGACTTAATGCGCTCCATCGATCTCTTATACATAACTCGATCTTTATCTTTGCTTGATGTTAAACATCAAACACTTGGCATCATATTTAAAAATATTTACATCTTAGAGTAAGTGCACTCCATCCATTTTTCTCAAAATTTACCTTGTGACAATTTGACTAAGTATGGGAACCTAGTTTATCTGCTTGGAAGGCCAAATTTGCAAAGTCGTATCTTTTTCTTCACTCACTCATATATTATCAAATTTGGACCATATGATCTTATCACATAGGAAAATACAACCATATGTAAAATTATTCTTCAAAACTTTTCATTTTAAATATATAACTCCTTTAATCTACTCACTTTGATTTTTATGCCACAGAGCCAACAATGTCAAGATTTGCCCGAAAGGGCAACTTTGCATATGCATATATTTTGACATGCTTCAGTGCATGATATAAAATTTAGTGAAACTTAACTAAGATAAAAATTAAACAAACACATATTATCAAATTTTCCTAAAAAATCCACTCATGTGAGATATTCCATCACCAAATTGCTTACTTGGCTTTATCTTACCTCATGTAAAATTGGCTAAGTATGGGAACACATTGTAAAACTACCTAGGAGCCCAAATTTACACTTGAATATCTTTTGATGTGCTTTAGTGCATGATATAAAATTTAACAAAAAATCAACTAGGTATAAATTTTATCACAACCATATGACTAATTCCCCTAACTCATTCACATGTGGTAATGGTGATGTCAGTAAACTACCTACTCAATTTTTTTGCCATGAGACCCAAAATGTCTAGATGAAAACAATGATCAACCAAATGAAATAAACTCATAAAAACAAGAAATAAAAGATTAGGAAACATCTTAGGGACCTCTTTCACATCCTCTAATCACCATACTTATCCTTGAACATCTCTAACCATGCCAAAACTAAAGATCAACCAAGCATACTAGTACAAGCACATGGCACACTTTGTCATTATCACTTAGACTATCAAGGAACTTCATAAATTCATATAGACATATCTATTACATCATTTAAAAATCTCCAACAATCTTCCCCTTTTTCATTTATGTCAAAAATAATCATATAGCAATATACAACTCATCTTCCTTCTCTCTCTTTAATCACTCTCACAATAAAAACTTTTTCCCTATTTGACACAATGACAAAGTGGGCACAATCTGATCCTAAGGACTTGAAAATATAAATAAAATTATAGTACCATATTATAAATATGATACAAACTCCCCCTTATCTTGAGCCTACCTCTTCTTGCCTTGACAAACTTCCTCTTGCTCCATGCCAACACTCTCTTCAACCAAGCACTGTAATCAATGAAGAAAAAATACAAAAAATACTAAAAACTAATGGAACTCACTAATAAACATTTAAGAGGGACTCCCCCTAATATTTTTTATCCATTACACATCTTGAGCATATTCAAATCTCCACACACCATGAAGAACCACCACACATGCTTACTAGCCTTTTCTCTCAAGCTACCACAAGGTCCATCAACATAACTTCATGCCACTAAACAAATATGAAAAATTCTTTCAACCAACCTAAGAAAACTCCATTAAAAAAACATACCTTTATCTATTGGATAAACTGAGAAAAAATCACTCTCCTTCACACGAGGCCTATCTAGTCTCCTTAAATCCCTACTTAGAACTTACAGAGGCCAAAAATTTTAGTAGACACACTATCAAGACATAAGAATTTATATCTGAATCATTCTCATATGAAATCTCAAGCATACCAAATTTAATTACCTATCTCATCTTTTGTAATATACTTCTTTCACAAATTTATTAGATAATTAGGCCTCCATCTTGAAAAAACATGAATAAATTAAAATTCACTAACCTTCAGATCTCTATGAGCCTTGGTTTGACAACCCATTTGTTCCATTAAATAAATTAAAAATCATTAGACCTCAACTCATAAGGTAGACCACTTTTCTAACATAGACCAAAACCCTAAAAACTCAAAATAAACTAGATCAACAAACCTCCTTCTAGTCAACGCACACCTCTAAAACTTCTTGCACACCTAGAGACACCCGTCACATAATTATAGAAAAATATTTGAGCCTTAAAACCTTGAGGATTCTTGACTTCCTATAACCCATTTTAGGCTTACTTACCCTTAAGACAAAAATCAAGAAAACCTAGAGCACTCAAAAATATTCAACTTGTCTTTAACACAGCTTTAGATCACAAAAATACCTATAGCATATTACAAAGAATTGCATAAACCTTTTTGAGCACCAAACTCTGCTTGACCTTGTATTCAACACATTATGCTATTTAGAAAGACCGATTTTGACCCTCCATAATAGCTCCTTCACAAACCTTTAGAGAAAGATCATGAACTTGTTTCTTCCCCTTAAAAAAGACCTAAGATTAACACAAGTCTCTATTCATATTATCAATATAATATTGAGTCCTCAAACTTTCTTCTCTAAAAAATGATGTCTCTAAGAAGCATAGGTAGAGACATCCTCCTTCACAATATCCTAGAACAATGTGAAACCAAGAGTTTCCCATAACTCCTCATATTCCTTCTACTCCTTGATCATTTGATAATTATAATTATTCTTATTATTATTAGGATTAAGAGAAGAAACATGCTCAACCACTACAAGATTCTCTTTTTCTTCTAGGATTGGATTGACAATACATTGAGACAACAAAGATTCATGACATACGTTTTCATTTGAATAATCCACCTTGTAGTTTGGAACATCATCTCTAGGCATAAAAAATTGATGTTCTTTGCATGATACATGCTCAATAACATCATGATATTCAATTGGATCCATACATACCTTAGAACTAGCCTCAACCAGTATCTTGGTCTTCTCCTTGATCTTTATCTCTTCATTCACAACATGAAAAGATAATGAGAGCCCTTGGCACTTTTTAACTTTTAAATAATTCTCTACCATATAAAAGAAATTACTTAGACCTATAATCTGATCATGACTCATAATTACTACCTTTTTCTTCCATGAGTTGAATTATCTTCTTCCTTACACTCTAGGATCCTAATTGAACTCATTTTAACTTGATGAACTTTGCTTATAGAATCTAGCAATATGGTCAATCTTCTCATAGTTGTAGCAAACAATACTCCTTTATGGAAACACAATTTTTCTTACCTTATTTGGATATAAACTTGTAAGGTGTCCTATGTTATGACAAATGAAACAACCTCCTCTTTTGGGAGAGAACTCACCTTATCTAACCTTATGTGGATAATGGTTTTCAAAGTTTCCCATGTCAAGACAATTGAATCACTTAACTTTGTTCACACTTTTTTACTAATGAACCCCATCATATTTCCATGAAAACTCATGTATAACATGTCTCTTGCATTCTCTAGCTCTATGCCCAAATTAATTACATGCATAACAATAACCATTAAAATTTGCATACCTTATGGCATTTAGCTATCTCATCTAATTTGTCTTCATTCTACTAGCAACTTCATTCCCTATCTGATGATTTGTCTTCAAACTTTGATCCACCTTTTTCTCATTGACATTCATGTCAAATTGAGAAGAAACTTTGGAATCTTCATTAAAACCTAATCTAGATCTTTCACTAGCTGAATTTTGACTCTTTAAGAGATCATCTAGATCATTATAACTTTTATCAAACTTGACAAATGATTTTACCTTGTTTTTATAATTATTTAACTCATCTTTGAAAGGCACAATCTCAAAATCATACCTTGATCATTATTCTTATTTGGCTCTTAGACTTATAGGCATAGATTCCAACTTAGAATTAAGAAACATGACAACACCTTCATGCTCTCTAGATTCTTCAACCAATCTTGCATCAAATACACTAAATTACTCCTCATATCCTTAAGTTTAGATTTCATCTTCTTATTTATCTTCTTTAAAAGATTTAGTTCTTCAAGAGCATTTGTTAATGTAGTCTCATAATCCATATCATCTTCATCATCATCTAAATCACTCCAATTAAACTCCTTTTGATGTGAGCAACTACCTTCCTCAGCTATGAATAGGCTTTCATCTTCAATAGGACCATCATACTCTGAGTCATTGACTTCACTCTCATCTGATGAGTTTCAATCTTCTTTGGTGTAGATACTCTTCTTGTCCTTGAAGTACTTCTTGTTGTCAAAACTTATGAATCCTTTCTTCTTATTATCAAACCTGTATGTCTTCTTATCTTCATATTAGTATTCATCATGCTCTTCATCATCATGATTATAAGGACACTTTCTAGAAAAATGTCCTATCTCTCCACAATTGAATAATTTGAAGGGTAGTTTACCCTTATACTTTCTTGAACCTGTTTTCAAATTCCTTGTAAATAAAGCAATTAGTTCATCCTCATCAATATCAAAAATTTCATCCTCCTTGGGTTTATTACCTTGGAAATTCTTCTTAGGCTTCATCTCTATCTTGAATTATACTTCCTTATTTGGTGGTATATCATCACTATTCATCATCTCATAAGCTGTAAGGATGCCATGTAATTCATCCAACTTTAACTAAGTAAGATCATGACTTTATTCTACAATAGATACTTTAGGATTAAAATTGAGAGAGAGGGACCTTAATACCTTTTGAACTAAAATATCCTCTTCAATATTATCTTGAAGACCTTTTATGGTGTTCATTATCTCATCAAATCCTTGTAGAAAAGATGTTAATGACCTATTATGACTCCCTGGTGTGCTTTCTAAATAAGTTGTGGTCGCTCATGTTCTAAAACTACTTTGTGCAACACATCATCCTTTCTAAATTTATATAGAAACCCATTAATGATACTATAAGGAATATCTCATGTGACCATTTGATTTTTGTCCCTTTCAACATAATGTACAAGAAACTTCTTCCTTCATCTTGAGACTCTCAAATTATCTTCAGTGAGTCTACAACTTTGCCAACGTAACTTTTGATTCTCCTTCATAAATAGTATTCAATTTGTCCCATGTCTATTTAACATATTTATAATGGATTATTTTGGTATATTTAGTATCTAAAAGACCACAAGTGATAGCATTCATTGCCTTAGAATTATTCTCAAACAACTTCTTATCTATAACACTAGATGGAGGAGTAGTAGGAGAAACATAACCATCCACAATAAATTTCCATATATCAAACCTTAGGGACATAATGTATGTCCTCATCATTTTACTCCAAAAAGCATAGTTGGATCCATTAAATATTAGTAATTTATTAGTAGATAAACCTCCTTGACGACTACCCATATTTTACATTGGATCACCTTCAAGTTGTTAAGCTTCCTCCAAAGGACCTACTTTGATACCAATTGTTAGAGGTATAATCACTGACAGGGGTGGGGGGGAGATAAATCAGTGAGCCTAGAAAATACAACTTAAATTTAAATCCTTTCAAGTTATTAATTAATTACCATAAGCATTCATAAAGCATACACATTATTCATAGTAATGAGTAAGAGAGATAATGCAAGATCAATCACATAACCCATGACATATGTGGGAAACCCTCTTGGGGTTGAAAACCCATTATAACCTATAACTATAATACTATCCTATAATAAGAATAACTAATTTAGACTAGCTATAATTGATCAAGGAACTACAATCCCTTATTTAGTGAGACTACAATCCCACAAGGTGTTTCCAAACCTATCTATCTAAGCTGCAATAATAACTAGACCTTTAGCAAGTTTCACCTTGCAAGGAGGTTGTAACCCCCTAGATGTTGAGCTTCCACAACAACACCTATGAACACATTAACCTTTGAACTATCACCATTTATAGAGCTATCATGATTATCAACATCTTGGTCAGCCATTAGTCATGACTTAACCCTTAATGCATATATCATATGAATACACATCTCAATACAATCTTCATATGTCGACCATAACATCTATGCATCACCCTTAAGTAACTACACCTTTCAATTAAGCCCTTATAGTTTTTACAGTTCTCATAGAGACCTATTAACCCATTTAGAACTTCATATAATAGAAAATGAACACAAAACCACTTCCAAATGCATGGACCCATTCTATATGATCTATAGGCTCCCCCTAAGTGCCAAAAACCAACATATTACCTTTTTGCTTAAGCATAATTTGCTCAAACAACATTCTATGCACATAATCACCATTAATGAATACATAGTAAAATTATAAAATTTTATTCATACTAAATATTATTGATCAAATATTCATAATGCACATATATCATCCTCATGGAGTTTACAACATGCTTCAATAGCTAATTCATCGTGAGATATCAAAACAACATCAAAATGAGCTCAAATACCCTTCTTGGGTTACTTATAAAACACCATAAAAAACATAGTAAAATTTGAATGTAAACATTTTTATATCTTAAAATTTATATTTATGTATGAACCTTGGATTCCTTTATAGGTTCTCCTTTTACACCATGAGCATATTCTACATAGATCAAAAGATATAGCCAAAATACAAAATACTAGTTTTTTCTTTGTTAAATTTAAATATTCAAATACAAATGATCACAATTAAACCTCATTAACTTTAATTGCATATCATTTCCTCAATAATTATTTTGACAATGCACCATTTATCTTATTATAAATAACTTGACCTTTACCTTTCATCACTCATGGTTGGATCTTCATCTTGATTATTTGACTTAATGGACTCCATCAATCTCTTGTACGTAGCTTGGTCTTTATCTCTACTTGACATTAAACATCAAAAACTTGGCACCATATAAAAACATCCTAACATATTTTAGTAAACACACTCTTTTTATGTTTCTAAAACTTTACCTTGTATAAATTTGACTATGGGAACCTTGCTTATCTGCATAGAAGGCCAACTTTGCATAGTCATATATTTTGCTTCGCTCACTCGCATGTTCTCAAATTTGGACCATATAATATCCTCACATAGGATAAGACAAAAATATATAATTTTTTTCATAAATTTTTTTCATGTTTTATATATTACACAAATCTTCTCACTTAGATTTTTCTACCACAGAGTGAACAATGTCAAGAATTTCCTAGAAGACCAACTTTATACATGCATATATTTTGATGTGCTTCAATGCATGATCTAAAATTTTTCAAAAATAAATTAAGTAAAAAAATAAATAAACCCATATGATAAAATTATCTTTAAATTTTCACATGTGTGAGATATTCCATCACCAAATTACTTACTTGGCTCTATCTTACCGCATGTAAAATTGGCTAAGTATTAGAAAACACTATCAAACTGCCTAGGAGCCCAAATTTGCACTTGAATATATTTTGATGCTTCAGTCAATGATATTAAATTTATATAAAATAAACTAGGTATAGATTTTATCACAACCATATGACCAACTCCCCTTAATTCATTCACACATGGTAATGGTGATGTCAACAAACTGCCTACTCAAATTTTCTGCCACTAGACCCAAAATGTCTAGATGAAAAAAATGTTAAAAAATGAAATACACTCATGAAAAAAATCAATAAAATATTAAGA